>AP025049.1:36874824-36915134 GCA_036186865.1 Eustoma russellianum | reverse complement strand
ATTATGTACATCAGACTTCCAATTACCTGTGAGTACTTCAATTGAGCTACAGGTTCACCTTGGTTCTTTCTTAAGTGTATACTTAAGTCTAGTGGGGTCTTTATTGGTTTTGTATCAAACATATTGAATCGTTTGAGAACAGATTCAATATAATGAGTTTGTGACATAACGAGGCCTTCAGTTATCCGAGAAATTTTAATTCCTAGAATAACATTGGCAACCCCCATATCTTTCATATCAAAATTTCGTGTTAACATTCTCTTGGTATTCAAGATGATGTCACGAGTACTGTCCATGATGAGCATGTCGTCTACATATAGACATACTATCATATAGGCGTCTGGTGTGTTCTTGATGTATCTGAAGCTATTTAACAACATTGCCTCATCAAACTTCAAATGCCACTGTTTGGGTGCTGGCTTAAGTCCGGACAAAGACTTGACAAGTTTATACACCTTTTTCTCTTGTCCTGGTACAGCAAACCCTTCAGGTTGCTCCATATAAATTTCTTCTTCTAGCTCACCGTTCAGGAAGGCAGTCTTCACATCCATCAGATGGATTTCTAAGTCATAGACTGCAGCAATGGCAACTAGCACCCTTATTGAAGTGATTCTAGTTACAGGTGAGTAGGTATCAAAAAAGTCAAAGCCTTCCTTTGTCGATAGCCTTTAGCTACCAACCGGGCTTTGTACTTGTCAATAGGCCCATCCTCTTGCAGCTTTTCTTAAAGATCCACTTGCATCCGAGTGGTTTACTTACTGGTGGAAGATCAATCAGCTCCCAAGTGTAATTTTGAAGAATCGATTCTATTTCATTGTTTACTGCCTCTTTTCAGAATGGAGCTTCTGGAGTTGACATAGCTTCTGAAAAGGTTCTTGGATTGTTTTCTACCAAGTACATAAGATAATATGGTCCAAAGGACGTTGGTATTTTGGCTCGTTTGCTTTTGACGTGGTTCCTCAATTTCTTGAGCGGTCGTCTCACGCACTCGCTTAGTTCTTGTTTCTTCGTTGTTTTGGTCTTTCTTTGGAAAGACATCTTCAAAGAACATTGCATTTCTTGATTCCATGACAACATTCTCATGTATGTCAGGAATGTCCGACTTGTGCACCAAGAATCCATATGCACTACTGTTAGTTGCATATCCTATGAATATGCAATCAATTGTTTTAGTCCCAATTCTTACTTGTCTTGGTTTGGGTACTGCAACCTTCACCAGACACCCCCATACTTTCAAGTATTTGTAGCTGGCTTATGGCCTTTCCAAAATCTCGCATGGGGTTTCATCCATCTTCTTAGATGGAATTCTATTTAAAATGACGTTGGCTGAGAGAATTGCTTCTCCCCACAAGTTTTGAGGTAAACCCGAACTTATCAACATAGCATTCATCATCTTTTTAGTATACGGTTTTTGCGTTCAGCAATACCATTCGATTGAGGTGAGTATGGTGCAGTTGTTTGATGAATAATGCCATGTTCTGAACAAAATTCATTAAACGGTGCATCATATTCACCATCTCTATCACTACGAATCGTCTTAATTCGTTTGCTAAGTTGATTCTCAACTTCATTTTATAGTCCTTGAAAGTATCAATGGCCCCGTCTTTGCTACTTAGCAAATAAACATAATAGTATCATGTGCAATTGTCGATAAAAGTTACGAAATACTTTTTACCACCTCTTGTTTGCACAAACTTGAAATCTCACACATCAGTATGAATTAAATCCAAAGGTTCAGTGTTCCTTTCTATTGAAGGAAATTGCGTCTTCGTCATTTTCGCTTCAACACAGACTTGACATTTTTCTTTATTAATGTTCAGTTTGGGTAATAAGTCAAGATTAATCATCCTTTGTATTGACTTGTAATTAACATGTCCCAAACAAAAATGTCATAAACAAGAAGACTCAAGCATATAAGCAGAAGTAGAATAATTCTTATTAGCCTCTTCGGGCAAAGTTTTCTTGGGTACAATAGTCATCACACTAAGTTTGAACATGTTGTCGGTCAAGTACCCCTTCCCCAGAAATACCTCATTCTGACTCAGAATAAATTTATTACAATCAAATATTAGTCTAAAACCATGACTGACTAGTAAAGCTCCATAAACTAAGTTCTTGGAAAATGTTAGAAACGTGCAGTACATCTCGCAGAGTCAATTCTTTTCCTGAAGTCATCTTCAGAATCACATTACTCGGACCTCCAATCTTCGAGCTATCAGAGTTCCTCATGTACAGCTTTTCATTATTCTTTGCCGGAGAATAGTCTCTGAACATCACCCTGTTTGCACAGACATGTAGAGTGGCTCCAGTGTCCACCCACCATTCACGAGGATTTCCAATCGCGTTGTATTCAGAAACAACAGCGCACAAATCTAGATCATCTATCTGATTGACAAGGTTGGCTTTTGCATTTTCCTGCTTCTTCTTAGGCTTACGGCAGTCAACACTGTGGTGCCCCTGAATTCCATAGTTATAACATTTTCTAGTGAACTTTTTGGCAACTTTCTTGCCTTTAGGGTTCACTCTGATAGAATTTCTCTTTTTCTTTTTCGTCGCCTCTGCGACATGAGCTTTAGCATGACCAAAACTCGAACTTGACCTTCTTTCAGATCTCCGATTGTCCTCCTCTATACGGAGTCGAACAATCAGATCCTCCAATGTCATTTTCTTTCGCTTGTGTTTGAGATAGTTTCTAAACTCCCTCCACAAAAGAGGTATCTTCTCAATCACAACCACCACTATGAAAGATTCACTGAGCGACATACCTTCTTCTTCCATTTCGGCCACCAACATCTGTAATTCCTCAATTTGAGAAACAACAGACTTGGAATCTGACATTTTAAAATCAAGAAATTTGCCATAGACAAACTTCTTTGTACCGGCATCCTCCGTACGATACTTTTTATCTAAGGTCATCCACAATGATTTTGCAGTTTTATAAGTACAATACAGTCCGTACAATGAATTATCTAAACAACTCAAAATATGACTCAAGCATATATAATTGTTAAAATTACATGCTTCAGCCATCAAATTGTTATGCATGTTCAGATTCGGATCTTCAACCGGAACCACCTCCGAAGATCCTCGGTCAGCATCTTTACCAAGCCCAATGTTGTCAAGAAAAACAACATCTTTTGCTGTCAGCGTTTGAAGAAACTGACTCCAAACTTCTCAGGCTTCTCAACCTATCCAGCAGCAGGAACAGGTGCAGGAATGGGTGGAGCAACAGTAGGTGCGACTGGAACAACACTGTTTTGTTCCTCAACGCCGATGTGCGCAGCATTGAACGAGTTAGAGCTTTCGTTCTCCATCACATTTCAGTTTTTGACAAAAATAGAAACAAGAAGTCAGTATACAAACAGAATACTGTAAATAAACCAGTACAGAACCGCACATAATTCGTCTTAAGATTGTTGTCTCATATACGAAACTCAGCTTTTTAGAGAATGTAACTGACATCATGTACAGTACAAGGATGAGCAGAGCTCAGTACAGAGATGAGCAGAGCTCAGCACAGGGATGAGCTGAGACCAGCGCAGCAGCACA
The DNA here is from genome assembly GCA_036186865.1 of Eustoma russellianum. Taxonomy (NCBI): domain Eukaryota; kingdom Viridiplantae; phylum Streptophyta; class Magnoliopsida; order Gentianales; family Gentianaceae; genus Eustoma; species Eustoma russellianum. The sequence goes on along the minus strand of AP025049.1, from coordinate 36,911,585 downwards.
GGATGAGCTGAGCTCAACACAGGGATGAGCTGAGGCCAGCGCAGCAGCGTAGGATGAGCAGAGCTCAACACAGGAAGAGCTGAGCTCAAAACAGGAAGAGCTCAGCACATAGAAGAGCTCAGCACAGAGGAGCTCACCACAGAGATAAGCTCATCACAAGGATGAGCTCAACACGGGGATGAGCTCAGCATAGGGATGAGCTCAACACACAAACCGAGGCGAGTCCATGACTCAGTCCTTAAGACGAATTGCTCCGGTATACTGTGTCCAACCGAAAATTGCAAACGTCTCCCAGGATACAACGGCTAATAGTTCTAACGAGAGCCACTCCTACGTAAGAACTCCAGGAACCTGACAAGTGTTCTGACTTCTTGGATTGATGAAATGCAGCAGCAGTGTATGCAGTATGTAGCAATAGTTTATGCAGAATGCTTGTATGCAGCAGGAGAAGAGAAGAAAATGTCAGTGTTCAGAGGCAATGCTCTGCCTCTGTTTATATAGGGAACTAGGGAGAGGTCACACGATTGCAGTTAACCCACGGAGAGGTTACACAATCGCCAGTAACCCACGATCTCTACCAGTAGCCCACCATCCACAATCATCGCCGATAACCCCCACGATTAGAGACTGGTTCAGTTTAATCTGGACCGTTAGATCATATGATTAAATCATAACCGTAGGATCAAGTAAATTATTTTTCTGGAAAATTTAAAGGAAAATTTTCCAAAAGATAATAACTGGGCAGGCAAGCCACGAGCCTGAGCCCGAGCAAGAGCCGAGCCAGACAGGCGGGCGACGGCGGCGCGCGCGCGTGTGTGGCAGCCATCTGCGTCTTCCCACGGTCAAAATTCTCTTGCCCTTAGGGCACATCTAAAGTGCCTCTCCTAGCACTATATTGGTGGCATTTTTTCTTCGATTTACCAATGTGGTATATTCGCAAAAAGGTGATGTGTCTTCTTCTCATGAAGCCACATCACCACTTTTCTAATTTGCAACCAATTTTTACTCTTACTTTGAGCATTAATTTCTCATTCACCCGTATCAAAATTGAGTGATTGAAAAGCCTAAAATCATCTACTCATTACGTAGATAATTTAGGATTCATTGGTTTTCATTTTTGATTAATGAAAACTAATCTTAATTAAGCTCAAAATATGTTGTTCACCAACTTTGGACAAACCTATTTCCACATTATAAATTTTTCTGCAACACATATTACACCGGGAACGTCCATTTTTTAATTGTCTTTTTGTTTCTTAAGTTTTTTTTAATGTTGTGCTCATTATTCTTTATCGTTCTCTTATATGCGTACTAAATACATTTAAAACTGAGATCCAAGAAATAGATATTTAAAATAGGCTTTTTTAAGATAGTTATCTAGTAAATCCTTTAGTTACTATTAGTAGGAAACATAATAATTTAAAGGCAAACCTTCTTCTTTGTATATTCACATCCATACATGCCTAAAAGTTATTCAATTCACTATAACAAAACCATCATTTACAATAAGCGAAATGTATGAAAACGTACATTTGGAAAATTGACGTGTAGGTAACGTGGAACCCACAAGATGCAACTTCACGTTTTGATTTTGAAGTATCCGAGCAAACATCATTCTCTGGTCCTGAGGGTTTTCACTGTCCAATCTCAAGGAATATTGTAGAGGATGCAAATCAGGAGTCCAACGGCCTTTAGGCTGGGTGAGGACTTACACAGTGGACCAGCACAAAGTCCCCCCGCAAACCAGGCCTTTGGCCTAGGATCAGTGGAACACCCACAATGTCCGTATCAGTGGAATCAAACTCTTGACCTCTTAGATCAAATTTCAACTTGAATACTAACTGAGCTATACCTTGATGACGTTGGAATATGATAGAATAAAGCAAAATGACGCACTAAATTAGCTGCGCTTCTTATATTGTGAAGTAGCAGTTGATCGACATAGCTTGACGCATCATTATGAGTCATCGGAAAACAATCGATATGTGTTTCTAACGCATGTGTATGGTTGCGTACATCCGATCCCTCATATCTCACTATAGACGGAAGCTTCTAAGATAATAGGGTAATGTTGTTGTCCGTAGGAAGGAAGCCCTACGATGAGAACCAAAACTTATCTTAGCTGTATTTGACAAGGAAAGTCTCAATTAGTTAAAAAAATATAAAATTCTGACGCCAAGCTGCGATTGCTGGCTATCCAACACAATTCACCGCATTATTAGCAGATCAGGTGAGGTGTTCGGTTTCCTTCATCTTTGCGCAACTTTCACCAAATAACTATATAAAACATGTAGAAGATGAGGAATAGTGAAAAACACAATTTGTCATGATTCGAATCTCTATTCTAATTTACTACCATTTTACTTCTAAAATCGATTTTATTCTATATAGAATCATCTCAAAGTGGCCAATAGCATCTAATACGATTATTACTCAATAAGCAATAATTGCTTCAACAACTAAAACAAGAGTGCTTATTCACACCCTCGTTATTGTTTCTTATTGCCAATATAGGCTAATGTAGTATACTATGTATTTAGGATAATGTAATTTACCTTTGTTGTATGATCATATTATTATTAAATTAAGTAAATAGGATAAAATACATAAGGAGTAGTAAGAGTAAATAATAGTTGTAATGTAACAAGTAATTTAGTATGAATAATTAAATGAAAATGGAAATAGGATACAAACTTTTATTCATTTAAATAAAAGGAAAAAACATAATGGGACATAGAAAATCGTTGTATTATATATGGAAGAAGAAGAAAAAAGAGGTTACATGCAAGGGGCCATCCAACCCATGCGGAAGAAGAAAAGCCTTTCCCTTGTCATTAAAAAAAATAAAAGATTGATGAAGGAAGAGTCGTCCACATTGCATGTAAGAAAGCATGCATGGAAGACATCATTTCCTTCTTACATCACACACTCCACTTCCCCTTCCAACACCCACCGGCCACGCTTATTAAGGAAGGCGTCCTTCATTTTTTTTTCAAACACTTCAACATTTCACACTCCTCATTTGCATATAACAATGTTGAGCTACACGCTCCTCTTTTTCTTCCCAACCAAGAAAAAATCTTTCAAGCCCATCCTTTCCTTCCTAAAACAGTGAACCAATAAGGGAAGAAAGAGGAAGATTCCATCACTTCGTTCTATCCTTTCTTCTTCAAGACCAATGCCAAGAATCCATCCTTGTTCTAGGCCTAGAAATCGAATTTGGAAGAGTCAAGAAGCAAGGAGAATCAAGGTAAGTTTCATGCAGAAGTGTTTCCAAATGCCTCATCCAACATCTTCTATAATTGTTCATCAACTCTTTTCTCTTGGCTATGCTAGCCATGTGTCCTTCCTAGAAAGGTCTTTTCTCTTGGCTATGCTAGCCATGTGTCCTTCTAGGAAAGGAGAGAGGAAGAATCTTCAAGCCAAAGACAAGAAACAAGAATTTAGGTTCTTAATCTAGAAGGAACCTTCAAGTTTAGGCTTGAAACAAAAGTAGTAGGTAGTCCAGCACTTAGTTCTTCATGCATTTTCCAAAATCACCTAAGTAATTTCTATAGAAAAATGGATCATTCATAAGTATATTTCCAGGCCACACTCTTACATAAAATCGGCCATGTAGCATGCATGTGAAGTTTTGAAGCTTGCATGTAAGATTTGGTCATTATAAAGAATGGATAGAAGTATAATCAAGCTATGTTCATATGAAAATCATATGCTCATTGAAAAGATATAAATGATTCTTGCATGTGTGATTTTGAGTCTTGCATGTGTAATTAGACTATGAACAAGAGTAGTTAAGAGGATGATTTGGCTAGAGGGAAGGTTTGTATATGAAAACAAGAAAAAAGGCATGTAAGTTTTGACTATAATCAAGATTAGTTATGGTCATATTGTAGATAAGAAAAAAGAAGCTGAGTATAAAATAAGAAATGAGGTCTTGCATGTGAAGTTGAGAAATATTCAAGTGTGGGTATGGTTATATTTTCGGCCAAATGAAGGAAATTTAAGAATTGATCAATTTAGTCATGATTAAGCATAATGATGTTAATGCATGTATCTATTTAAGTTCTTGATAATAAGATTCTTGTTGTTACATGATGTTTTTTTACTGAGTCCCCCATGTTGGAACTCTCGGCCCATAGTACCTTACCCCACTTGGTTGAGCAAAATCATTTTGTCAAGTTTAGTGCTTAGTGGAGTATGACAAGTTGAAGACATTAGTGGCTCAAACACACTTGCTAGGATGAAAATTCTGATTCGTTGAAATTTGAAATTGTTGGAAATTTTGTTACCTCCTTGGTGAGCCTTGGCCGAATTTCATGTAGGAAAGGAACATTACTTTCTTGGTTTTAGTGAGAAGTAGTGGAAAGAAAGTAAATAATGAGGTGTGTAGTATAAAAATAATATGGTTTTATATATTTCGGCCACATGTGCCATTCATATAAAACCTATGTATTTGACACAATGAACCATAACATGGAAGTGGAGAATATTTGGATATTGTTTTTCTCTTGGTGTTGTGAAAAGTTTTTATAAGTAAGTGAGTATGTATAATTTCGGCCATGGTGGCTATGAACATGTGTAAATTGTATATGGTAAAAAAATGAGCCTTAATATGTATGTAATGTAATTTATGGGAAAATATTTTCTTAGATCATGTATAATTCGCGAATTTAGGCCTCCCAAAAAGGGTGGTCCACTTCTGAATAAAGAATGGTATATTTGCTAATTGTTAAGTATATGAAATAGTGGAAACTTTGTGTCCATATGTACTCATATATGATTATGGAACTTAATGTATAAATGTTAAAATATGGACATTGTATGGATGGATACATAGCATTGTTACGGACATGGACAATGATGCACGTCATTCTACGAAATTTCATTGGTTTTAAATATGGAAAATTACATATTGCATTGTTTGCGAAATCACGAACCCACCGCAGATGGGATATGGATATAGATTGGTCTCCAACCATATATGAATATGGACTGCTTTCTGATCAGATATGGACATGGACATACATTGCATTGTTTTATAACATTTGCATCATTTCTGCATCATCATGGATCATGGAAATCATATGGATATAGACCATCATGGATTGTGTTATGGACATGGATTATCATGGATTATGGACATGTTAGGTCCCTTAGAACACACTAGAAGGGGGGGTTGAATAGTGTGTTCACCAAGTATGGATATTTTGTGGCTATTTTTCGTTTTGAGTGCAACCAATACTTGGATGTGTTCTTTAGAAAGATAAAACTTGAAAGACAAGAAAGAACACGAGTATGTATAGAGGTTCAAGTCAAGAGACTCTACTCCTCTACCTTCTTGATGTTTCACAAGAAGGATTTTGAAATGGGGATTGTTATTTCTTTTGGGGGAAACAACAATCAAAACAAAATCAAAAGAATACAAACTAGGCACCTTGCCTAGACCACAACCAAGAGTTCTAACACTTTGAAGTTTTGCCTCCAAAGATCTTCTTTGCCCTCAAAGAAATCTTGTAGGGAGAATAGTGCACCACACACTATCAACAAACCCTTCAAAGTTTAGAAAACTTAAACAAAGAGCACCCTTGCTCCTTGACCAACAATCTACCAAATCTCTCACAGAATCTCACCAAGAAGAAGACTCTTCTTCTTACAATAATCACTCTCAACAATAAAGTAAAAGTATACAAAGATTTACAACTATTTTGAGAGCTTGAGCTTGAGAGCACTTGAGAGCTTGTGAAGTAGAAAGTTAAGAAGAAGAATGAACCAAACCCTTCTTTTATCAACCTTCAAGAAAACTTCCCGTTTGAAACCTTCTGCCCAGCCAATAATGGGATTTGGCAGCTTGTGAAGGACTGCAGCAGTCTTTAAAAACATTCTTGGCATGTAGCAACCATTTTGAAGAAAATTCAAAACCTTGGCCAAGAATGGAAACCTGCAAACCTTGAGTGAGAGAGAAAGCCTGCTGAAACAACACTAAAAAAGAGGATACAAAGAGTCAACAGGTTAGAAAATGAAGCAGAAAGATTGTACCGTTGACACATGAAGCGCTTAATCTGTCCAAAGAATAAGCGTTCAAAGTGGGATGAAGCGCTTAATGTGAAAGAGAACATGCGTTCGAAGTCACATTAAGCGCCTAATGTTGGCAACTGAGTGCGTTCGAAGTGACATGAAGCGCCTCATGTAGCACTTCATGCTTGTTCGAACTAAAACTGACATTTTCTCAGAACCAGGCCTTGGGAAAGCGTGCTTATTCAGAGAAAAGTACTTTTGACTTGGTGAGACACTTGAAGCGCTTAAAGTAGCGTTCGAAGTGTACGTATATTTCATCAGGACACATGAAGCGCTTGATGTAAGCGTTCGAAGTGTCCTGACTTTCAATACAACACATGAAGCGCCTGATCAAGGCGTTCGAAGTGTTCTGATCATCACCAAGACACATGAAGCGCCTGAAGTGAGCGTTCGAAGTGCACTGACTTCAAACCATCAACTTGAAGCGCTTAAACAGTATTTTCAAGTGCCAACCTTGTGCAAATCATCAAAACTAAATCACATTCTAACATTCTCCCTTTTTTGATGATTTCACAACATGCAACATTTTAATTTACTCCCCCTTAGCATATGCTCCCCCTCACAAAGTGCATTTAAATTTTTCAAGAGAAGTACCATATAGTCCCAAAAAAAACTTTACTTAATAGAACACTGTTCATTACATCTATCCATAGCAGTAGGAAAATCCAAATAACATTCAGGGACGGAAAAGTTTCTAGGCAATGCAAAAACAAATTTGAAAAGTCAGAAGGAACCAAAATCAGAAACCAACTACACTCCACCACCAGATCCAGCACCACTTCCACCAGGATGCTGCAAATCACCAAAATTGAAGGGACTTGAAGCATACCCCGCAAAACCACTCATTTGTTGGCCACTTCCACCAGCACCACTTCCACCAGCACCACCAGCACTAGTTCTTGTATCTCCAGCAGCAGCAGTGTTAGCAGCAGAGTCTCCCCCTAAATCATCAAAATCAGAGGGAAAGGATGCCCACGGCATTTGTTGGAGAATAACGTCCTTAAGGACGCCAAAACGATACTCATGACGCGCATTGCTAAGCTGAAGGTGCTGAACAGACTGTTCCAGAGATTGAATTTGAGTACGCAGCTGGTCAATGGTACTTGATTCAACATTTGCTTGAGGCTCAGCTTCTGCCTCATCATCAAGACCGGGAATGTTTGTGGCTTTACGTTTTTGAGAGTCGATGGCTTGGACAATGTTGTAGTTACTGTAATAGTCCGTGTTCGCCACCGAGGTGAGTTCATTATCAGGAATGACAACACCTTTGGACTTGAGAAGAATGGTGATGAGATTGGCAAAGGGTAAGGCCTTGGAAGCTTTCCGAAGAGCAGAAAACATGACCTCAACCATAATCCAGGCAAAATTTAGTTGGGTTTGATTTTTGATGCGGTAAGTGACGTAGAAATCCATGTTGCTTGGATTTCTTGTCGACTTACCATTCACACAGTAAGTGACAATGGCTAACAAGATGCGATCAATGAGAGCCATGTTTTGGGTCTTTCGGGAAGGAAAGAACCCCAGATCGAATTTCACATCTTGTTCAGGAATTCCGTATTTACTGCTCCAGTCAAATACGGAAAAGTCACTTAGGCCTTCGTTGCGGATGCGGAGAATTTCACAGATTTCGGGAATAGAAAAACTGAGGGACGTACCATCAACAACAGTGTTGAGCAAGAAGGATTGAGATTCAGATTGTGGGGTAATCCACAGATTGGCATAAAACATCCGGGTGTGCTCCCGGGAGAAACTGCGCATGTCAAGCCTGGACCAGAGGGAGGTCCAGCCTTGGAATTCGAGCAGAGACACGATCTGATCCATGTGAGTCTCGGACAGGTCACTGAGACTCAGAAGTTTGAGAGGAACAACAGGGCGATTGTTCGTGTGCCATTCTTCAACGAGCATGTTAGAGTACAGAGATAAGTGTACTCCTTTGTCTACAGGGCGAGGAGACTTTTTGATATCATTGTCGAATTTTCTCAACCAAGGAAAGTTTCCTTGGTTAGCCCTTCACGGATGGTTTTGAGTTCATCGGGTTCCGCAGTCCCGAGCCCAGCAGTTTTCTTTGTCCTGTGAGTGCGTGGGCGTTTTGACGGTCCTGCAGAGGCCATTTTTGAGGGATGAGTGAACAAGTTTGGGATTTTGAAAGGAGATGAAGGCTTGAGTGAATGGAGATGAAGGTTTTGAGAGAGAGTTTATAGTAGGAGATGAGGAAGATGAAGAGGTAGTGGGGGAGTAATTGATAGTAGAGAGTGGGAGAGGTGGAGGAGAGAAAGGAGGAAGATGAAATGAATTTGGAAAATGGAGAAGGATGGTGGAGATCGTGGGAAAGAGGAGAGAGAAAAACTGGCGCAGGAGTTGATGGTCATTGAATGGCGCGAAAACTGAAGAGACGGCGGAAATGACAGTGAAGAATTAGGGTTGAAGCGCCTCAAGTGACTTCGAACGACTTCATAAAGATGAAGCGCTTAAAGTCACATGAACGAGTGAGGAAACTCAGATGAAGCGCTTAAAGTCACATCGAACGAGTGAACAACTGGATAAAGCGCTTGATGTCACTTTGAACGAGTGACATCCTTAACATCAAGCGCTTGATGTGATATCGAACGCCTTAACAATCTAAGATGAAGCGCTTCATGTCTACTGATATTGAAAATTTTTGAAATTTTCATGCTCAAAACTCAAGATGGTTTTGTCAACCCATATTGAGCAACCCCAACCTACTTCTTATAGATAAGAATACATCACTAGGCAAGGGTTTCGTGAAAATGTCCGCAAGTTGGTCATGTGTAGGAACAAATTCTACACTTACCAAGTTCTTTTGTACACAGTCACGGATGAAATGATACCTCACTTCAATGTGCTTGGTCCGACTATGTTGGACGGGATTTTGTGCAATATTTATGGCGGACGTGTTATCACACAAAATTGGCACCTTTGAGAAGTGAATGTTATAATCATTTAACGTGTTAGTCATCCATAACAATTGTGCACAACACGAGGCGGCCGACACATATTCGGATTCCGCCGTAGAGAGAGACACACTGTTTTGTTTCTTGGAGTACCAAGAAACGAGACAATCTCCAAGAAACTGACAAGTTCCGGAGGTGCTCTTTCTATCAACTAGACTCCCCGCATAATCGGAGTCACAATAACCTCTTAAATCAAAACATGCATTCTTAGGATAAAATAAACCAAATTTCAAAGTACTTCTAAGGTATCTAAGGATGCGTTTTACCGCAATAAAATGCATCTCCCTAGGATCACTTTGAAATCTAGCACATAAGCATACCGCATGTAAAATATCGGGTCTACTAGCCGTTAAGTAAAGTAGACTACCTATAATGCCACGATACAAGGTTACCTCGACATGTTTTCCCTTTTCATCCTTGTCAAGCTTTGCACTTGTGCTCATTGGAGTGTTCACCTCTCTTCCTTCACCAAAATTGTACTTTTTGAGCAAGTCTCTTGTGTATTTGGCTTGGGAAATGTACACACCATCTTTGGTTTGCTTGATTTGTAATCCAAGGAAATAGTTTAGCTCGCCCATCATGCTCATCTCGAACTCACCTTGCATAAGACTAGCAAATTGCTCACAAAGACAATTGTTAGTAGCACCAAAAATAATATCATCAACATATACTTGAACAATTAAATGATTCCTACCTTGTTCTTTTATGAACAAAGTAGTGTCAACTTTACCTCTTGAAAAACCATTATTAAGAAGAAAAGTACTTAACCTCTCGTACCAAGCTCTTGGAGCTTGTTTGAGGCCGTAAAGAGCCTTTTTAAGTTTGAAGACATGATGTGGTGAATCATGACATTCAAACCCGGGAGGTTGTGCAACATACACTTCCTCTTGAATAACACCATTCAAGAACGCGGATTTAACATCCATTTGGTAAAGTGTAAAATCTCTATAACAAGCATATGCTAATAACATTCTAATAGCTTCAAGTCGTGCTACGGGTGCAAATGTCTCATCAAAATCAATACCTTCTTCTTGACGGTATCCTTGAGCAACTAACCTAGCCTTGTTTCTAGTGACATTACCTTGATCATCCATCTTGTTACGAAAAACCCATTTCGTACCAATAATAGGATGATCGTGTGGTTTGGGAACTAACTCCCAAACATCACTTCTTTCAAATTGGTTTAATTCTTCTTGCATAGCCAAGATCCAATTTTCATCAAGAAGTGCGTCTTTAATATTTTTAGGCTCTATAAGAGAGACAAATGCATTCTCTCTATATTGCCTTCGTGTGGTGATACCTCTATTTGGATCACCTATGACTAACTCTTGAGGGTGAGAACTTTTGTGCTTAAATGATCTAGGAAGATTGGATACATCACCTCCAACTTCCTCTTGATCATGTTCCGGAAGAGATGAACCTTCATTATCATCATGAACCTCATGTTCCGGAATTTTGATGCATTTTCTACATTTTGTGAATCAACATGAGTAGAGGAGACACTTCTACGTGGCTCACTAAGTTCATTTACACAAGGTGGAGGAGTGCCTTCGAGAGGTTCAACTCTCAAGTCAACGAAGATGTTTCCATTTGGAGGATCATCAACGATTTCTCGTTGAGGAACAACCATAGGAACATCCTCAAAAATTTCTTCTTGAGGAGTCACATCTTCATCCTCTACACAATCCTCATTAAGTTTAGGTTCATCACTAAGTGACTCATTAAACTTAACATGGATTGATTCTTCCACCTTTTGACTCCTTTTGTTGAAAACACGAAATGCTTTACTATTTGAGGCATAACCTAAAAAGATACCTTCATCCGCTTTGAGGTCAAGTTTGTCCAAAGTATCTTTGGTATTAAGTATAAAACACTTGCAACCAAAGACTTTGAAATACCCAATGTTGGGAACTTTTCCATTCCAAAGCTCATAAGGTGTCACATTTAGGTATGGTCTCAAATAGACACGATTGATCACATGGCAAGCGGCATTAACCGCTTCGGCCCAAAAATACTTGGGCAACCGAACTCGTTTAACATTGCTCTACACATTTCTTGTAGAGTTCTATTTTTCCGTTCGGCCACACCATTTTGTTGAGGAGTTCTAGGTGCCGAAAGGTCATGAGAGTATCCTTTGGACACAAAACCTTTCGAAATCACCATCGAACTCACCACCACGATCACTACGGATGGTTTTGATGGTGTCACCCACATGATTTTCCAATCGTTTACTTAGACTTATAAACTCACTACATGCATCACTTTTCTTAGCAAGAAACATCACCCACGTATAACGAGTATAGTCATCTACAACCACGAAGGTGTAATGTTTGCCACCCAAGCTTCTTGTTCCAACATCCCCATACAAATCCTGAAGCAATTGTAGGGGCTTGGAGGTGGAAATATTTGTCTTGGGTTTGAAACTTGTTTTCACAAGTTTCGCCTTTTGACAAGTGTCACATAAGTCATTGTTTTCAAAACTCATTTTTGGAAGGCCTCGGACTTTATCATTTTCGCAAATAAATTTAAATGTTTTGAAACATACATGTCCGAGACGTCTATGCCATAGTTGCGTCAAATCATTCTTAGCAACTAGACACGATACATTTTGAGAAACCAAATCATTGATGCTAACTTTGTAAATATTTTTGAAACGCAAAGCCTCAAATAAAATTTTCTTCCTTTTTCACACACACTTTGTTTTCAAAAACGTTACCTCATAATTAGCATCACAAAGTTGACTGACACTTATCAAGTTAAACTTAAGACCTACAACATATAAGACATCACTAAGAGAGAAGGAATCGTTACCCACAATACCATGTCCTTTGATTTGGCCTTTGCTACCGCCAAAGTGGACAACTCCTCCGTCTTGCATAGTGAGTCTATGGAAGAGACGTTTGTCTCCCGTCATATGGTTGGAACACCCACTGTCCACGACCCATTTGACCTTCTTGTCTTCGCTTTCTCCATTGAGTGCTAGGGCCTACAAAAGAACCATATGAAGTTGGTACCCTTTTTGTTTTGGGTCCTTGAAGGTTAGTTACCTTCATCTCGCCTTTCGGCACCCACACAAGATTCTTATTATTCTTAGCTCTACATACTCTCTACATGACCTTTCCTATTGCAATAAAAACATGTAGGAGTATGCTTGTGTGTTGGTGCATGCTTGTGCGAATGTTTGTGCATTGGCACATGTCGTGTTTCCTTCTTAGGAACCACCTTCTTTGGAATAGTAGAAGGTTTTTGTTTCACAACATGGACCAAAGGTTGTGATACCTTTGGTGCATTAGCCTTTGTTTAGGCATGTGCCTTTGCTTCTTCAAGGAGGTTTTAGACTCCTTGATCACTTGTGCTTGTTCCTTTTTATTTCCCTTCTTAGATGCATACATGACACTAGGTTTGACTTTCATGCTTGGCCTAGATGCATCTTTATTCTCTATCTCTTTAGCACCTACCCTTGAATCATTTTTCTTATCCTCAAGGGCTTGAGCACATGATTTCATCAAATCATGTTTCTCTTCAAGTGCAATCACATGCAGTTAAAAATATGTCATGCTCAAGTTGCAATGCAATGTGATTCTCTAACGTGTCATTGTACTCATTTATGCATGCTCTAAACTCTTTCTTGACACGTTGATATTTTAAATCAAGGAGATCATTTTCTTGTATTAAATCATCTCGTTCATCAATAATTTATAGTGAGATGAAATATTGCATACCTCCTTGTCATCGTCGATGGCCATTAGTGCAAAGAACTCCTTGTCGAGATCATCTTCCACCACCCCCGTGAGTGCAAGATCATCTCTATCGCCATTGTCGCTTCGGATCCGGAAAGAAAGCTCTCCCAATGGGCTACCTCCGCTTGCAAGCCTTCTTCCTTTGGTAGATGGCCTTCTTGTCTTTGAGTTGCGGCTCTTTCACCCGACAATCCTTCATGAAATGACCAAGCTTCCCACATTTGTAGCATTTATTCTCTTGGTCCTTCACCTTGTCCTTGGGGTATCTTTCCTTGACGAATCTCCTTGCTTCGTCACCATTTTTTCTTGCAATACGTCGGAATCTTTTGACAAGAAGTCCGACTTCATCATCCGAGTCCTCCGACTCTACGACCAACGCCTTTGAAGATTGGCGAATAGGATCATTTTTCTTGTGCATCTAAATGAATCTCATAAGTGATGAGATTCCCGTATAACTCGTCCAAGGTGATTGTTTCAAGATCCTTGGACTCCTCGATGGCCGTCACTTTTGCATTCCATTCTCTTCCTAAACTGTTTAGGAAGCAATGGTTTAAATCTTCTTGTTCTATCTTCTTGCCAACCGCTTTGAGAAGGTTGACAAGTTTGGTGAATCTTTGGATGGACTCTTCAATCTTTTCACCTTTGGGGACAGTGAAGTTGTAAAATTGTTTTATCAACTGTCTCCTTTTGGCCTTTCTTACTTGAGAAGTTCCTTCGTGGATCATCTCAAGCTTTGTCCAAGCTCATGTGCGGATTGGACACCTTGAATCTGAGCTCTCTCATTTGTGGAAAGAGAGCTATTTAAAATAGCAAGAGCCTTGCTATTTATGGCCAACTGGAACTCCTCCTCCGGGGAAGGATCATCAATATCAATGGGAATCATAGATCCTTTTGAGACCTCAACCCATATTCTGTGAGAACAAGAACGCAAGTACGTTTCCATGTTTGACTTCCACAGTGGGTAGTTTAAAGGGTCAAACATGGGAACTTTAACATGAACATTTGAGATAGAAGGGAATAGGGTTTCCTGCCTCCTTCTTCTGGAAATATCAGCAGTAGGAGAACTCACATCCTCATCAACAGAGGCCTGCCTCCTTCTTCTGGAGGTTTCAGCAGTAGGAGAACCCAAATCATCAAAAACAAAGGGATCCATACTAGAAATGATCAAATCTTGTATTTGGACTCAAATAAGCAAGATGAGGCTCTGATACCAATTGTTAGGTCCCTTAGAACACACTAGAAGGGGGGGTTGAATAGTGTGTTCACCAAGTATGGATATTTTGTGGCTATTTTTCGTTTTGAGTGCAACCAATACTTGGATGTGTTCTTTAGAAAGAAAACTTGAAAGACAAGAAAGAACACGAGTATGTATAGAGGTTCAAGTCAAGAGACTCTACTCCTCTACCTTCTTGATGTTTCACAAGAAGGATTTTGAAATGGGGATTGTTATTTCTTTTGGGGGAAACAACAACCAAAACAAAATCAAAAGAATACAAACTAGGCACCTTGCCTAGACCACAACCAAGAGTTCTAACACTTTGAAGTTTGCCTCCAAAGATCTTCTTTGCCCTCAAAGAAATCTTGTAGGGAGAATAGTGCACCACACACTATCACAAACCCTTCAAAGTTTAGAAAACTTAAACAAAGAGCACCCTTGCTCCTTGACCAACAATCTACCAAATCTCTCACAGAAAATCTCACCAAGAAGAAGACTCTTCTTCTTACAATAATCACTCTCAACAATAAAGTAAAAGTATACAAAGATTACAACTATTTTGAGAGCTTGAGCTTGAGAGCACTTGAGAGCTTGTGAAGTAGAAAGTTGGAGAAGAAGAATGAACCAAACCCTTCTTTTATCAACCTTCAAGAAAACTTCCCGTTTGAAACCTTCTGCCCAGCCAATAATGGGATTTGGCAGCTTGTGAAGGACTGCAGCAGTCTTAAAAACAATTCTTGGCATGTAGCAACCATTTAGAAGAAGATTCAAAACCTTGGCCAAGAATGGAAACCTGAAACTCTGAGTGAGAGAGAAGCCTGCTGAAACAACACTAAAAGAGGAGGTACAAAGAGTCAACTGGTTAGAAAATGAAGCAAAAAGACATTTGTACCGTTGAGCACATGAAGCGCTTAATCTGTCCAAAGAATAAGCGTTCAAAGTGGGATGAAGCGCTTAATGTGAAAGAGAACATGCGTTCGAAGTCACATTAAGCGCCTAATGTTGGCAACTGAGTGCGTTCGAAGTGACATGAAGCGCCTCATGTAGCACTTCATGCTTGTTCGAACTAAAACTGACATTTTCTCAGAACCAGGCCTTGGGAAAGCGTGCTTATTCAGAGAAAAGTACTTTTGACTTGGTGAGACACTTGAAGCGCTTAAAGTAGCGTTCGAAGTGTACGTATATTTCATCAGGACACATGAAGCGCTTGATGTAAGCGTTCGAAGTGTCCTGACTTTCAATACAACACATGAAGCGCCTGATCAAGGCGTTCGAAGTGTTCTGATCATCACCAAGACACATGAAGCGCCTGAAGTGAGCGTTCGAAGTGCACTGACTTCAAACCATCAACTTGAAGCGCTTAAACTATTTTCAAGTGCCAACCTTGTCAAATCATCAAAACTAAATCACATTCTAATAGGACATTACTTGGATATGGATTGTCATGGAATAAATGATGGATCTAAATTGGACTTTTATGTTATTTGTTTCGATTTTTTATATGGACTTACGTATAATGAATGTGTTAAACTTTATTTGTGAAATGGGGACATATATATATATGTGTGTGTGTGTGTTTTATGATGTAAGTTATTTTAGAACCTCGTCTCTGCATTTTTATCCCATGGCGGATATAAGGGATTTGCCTACTGGGCGATTCGTTTATCGCTCAAATGTTTCTATCTACATAATTTACAGATAACAGGGACCGAGCACATTTTACGTAGAGGACGAGTCAGAGATAGGATATCTATGACTTGAGACGGAGGCACCTGGACTTGCTCTTAGTTATTTCTGTTGATGGATTTGTACTTCGGATTTATGTTCGAGACTTATGTATTCTGTATAGACTATTTATCTCTGTTTGTTTTTGGACTTTTGGATATTATGTAATGTGTATGTTATGATGCTTCTGCTCTATCAGTCTACGTTTTATGTTGCGACGTGAATTCGATTGGTACCGACACCTTGTACTTCTCTTATTAGATCAGACCGGTGTGCCGTTCCGAGACCTTAGTCCGGGATGAAACGCTACAGATTAGATTTTCTAATTTTTCTTTATGGCTTCAACAAAGTTCTAAAAAAAAAAACCTCACCAAATAAGACCTGTGTGAATAAGTGAATTTAGATTTTCAAAAAAAGTCTAAAACATAAATAGAATATCATATATTTAGTTCTTCTAGTGTATACTTAAATCTATCACAATAAGCAATAAATACAAAAACAAGATTTCTGCATTTGTAGATTTAAGAGCTTCCAGAATAAGGGAGAATAAGAGATTGAAGTAGAAGAAAGTGTGTAAACCTACTCTTCAATGCTTCTTGAATACACTGATGCATTTCAAATTAGTTTTGCATTTGGATCCCTTCACTCACAATCTTCTCTCTTTTTTCCACCATACGACACGTGTCATTAGGTAGAGAGTGGTGAGGTTAGATGCAGGTCTAGCCGCACTACTCTCCCCCCTGTTGCCACGTGTCGTGCGGTGAGAAAGTGGGTGAAAGAATTGTGCTGAGAAGATCCGGTCCCTTTTCAATCTCACATTCCTAAAGTCAAAATGTCTCTAACATTTTTTTCCTTTCCCAAAACACCAATCACATGAGACCGATCAGTCAGTCTCATTTCTCAAAATTCTAACAGCGAAGAAATACAAAATAATGAACCAAAAAAGGTCAACGTTATACTTATAAAAAAAAAATTAAACAACTGATAAGCATGGAATGCGAGGTTAAGGGGAAAAAGTAACATAGATTAAAATGCATATACAACGACAACATTGGCATTATCTCTTCCCGCCTATGTCAATCGTATGGAGGTCAGATATACACAACCATATTTATATATTAGAAAGACACAAGATTGTTTTTTTCGATGAACTTATAATGAAAATCGCATCAAGCTGTGTCGATCAAATACTGCTTTACCAGTAAGAATCATAACCAATTTAATGAGTCATATAAAACCTGGTAATTTTAATAGCATGGAATTCTAATATATCACAATCTGAAAGAGAAACCCCTCAAAGTGGCAGCAGTTATTGCCAAGAGAAATGTAAGTTTGTAAGAAAATCAATGGAGAAGTATGGTTTGTTGTGGCAATTCATGGTAAGTTTTATGGGAGCGGAACGATAAGGTGGTCTTTGTAATATAAAGGGTCTCTTTGATCTCCCTTCCGAAGTCAAATTTTAACCTTTCCTAATTTATTTTTTTAAAAAACAGTTCTTAATTATTAAGAGACGTGTTAATTAAAAAAGTCAACCATCCTTCATTAATTTCCCTTATTTTTTTTTGTTGTTAGCCGGCGACAAAGTTAGATAGACAAGCAAACAATACATCCATAATGAGACTCCGACTTCTATATGTACTGCATAGATGATTCTAATAATAGGAACATTTGTCCACCTTATCATGGTTGTTATTTCATGTTTTTAGTATATAACTGATTATTTTTTTATATCATATATCTCCCACAAGCACTGACATATATATACTATACTATGTTAAAAAAACCACTTCTGTATAAATTGGTCATTTCTACAATAGAGGTTTCCTAACTAAAGTTCATTCGCGAAGACCCACCCACCTCATTTTAATTTGCCTCCTCCCAAAAGCAAAAGAGAACAGAAGACACCAAAGCATAATATATGGATCCATGATTTGGAGTTCGAGCCCCGTGGTGAATTTGAAGGAAGGAAAATCTCAAGCTGGCAGTAGTTCTTGGACCAAGACATTGCAAGATTGTAACAGAAGCACTGGGAAAAGTATGGCTTTTTTGTGGCAATTCACGATCAGTTTTCTGAGAGCTGATGATAAGGTGTACTTGGAATTAAAGGGTCTCTTTGATCTCCCCTTTGAAGTCAAAAACTCAGTATAAATCTGAGACTGTTTTCAACAATTTACGTTGGCCAAAATACCTTACCGGAATCTGGCTCTGAGTCTTTGGATTTGATGCTGCAAAAGATATTGCATAAGTATGAGAGCTTTGCCAATTTCATGTGGCCTTCGGAAATAAAACTTTTGGGTAAGAAAGTCAGTTTACTTTGCTTTGATTAAGTGTGGGGCAAATTTTCATATTATACGGTTAATACTATCATGCCATGTTTACCTTTCCATTTCGATTGAGTGAAGGTACATATTTGTCTTTGACTTTTGAAATATGATACAAATAAAATAAAATGACTACTAAATTGAATGTGCTTCTTATAATGTGAAGCAATGATTTGATCGACAAAGTTGACGCAATTTCATTATAGGTCATTAGGAAACAAACTCTGTGTATTTCTAATACATACGTATAGTTGCGTACATCTAAGCCTCTCATATTCTACTATGAACAGGAAGTCTCTCAAACAAGGATAAATTGTTGTCAAGATTTTGGCGGTATGAGCATCACATGACCTCAATGCCTACCATTATGAAATTCTCTTAGTTGAGTTAGCAGAGTAGGTTACCCATACCCACGATGCGGTTCGAGTCGCCTTACTATCAAAAATAAAATAAAAGTAAATATGTGTGGAATAGTTCTTAGGAGTGTTTAGGAGGGCGGGAAGTGTAGTAACTGGTAAGGTTGTTATTTTGTGATCTTGAGGTCACGGGTTCGAACCGTAGAAACAGCGCTTGTGCAAAGTGTAGGGTAAGACTACGGTATACTAGATCGCAAAAACGATCCGGTAATGCAGGAGTCTAATACACCCAAAAATGCCTTTTTTTTAATTACTAGGAATGTCTAAGCATTAATGTTGCAGGTAATTGTTGTAGTATACATGTCCCACGTTGGAAGGAAATGAGCCTAATGCAATAAGTTCATGAATTGTTCATGACTATTTTCATACTAGCATAGAGGATTTATGGAAAGTTGAGATTGATTCCGACCCCTCCATACCCTGTTATAGATGGAAGACTCTAAGACAATGGGGGTAATGTTTGTTGTTGTATATCCATATAGTTTGCATCAAGTAAGTATATACATATACAACCACAAAGATCAATGTTCATACATCTTACTCTTATGACAAAAATGGAGTTTAACTTGAAGCTCTTCTCTGCCTTGAAAAACTTCCATGGCGTGGCGTTTCTTGATCAGTAAAACTCTTCACTCCTACGCATCAAAACTTGATGAGTTAAATGCACTGGTGACCCAAATGATCTTTGAGAGCTATGGTGTGGGAAAGTACTATGAATCTCATCAAGAATCTGTAAGTTGCAAAGCTATGGCTCAACAAATACAACACTCCCCAAGAGGGGGAAAGAACCATTGCGTTCTCATCTCACACAGACAAAAGTTTTCACCACAGTACTGGGACAAGGTGGAGCTGTTGACTGCTTTGGAAGTCCAGTTAAAGAATGGAAAATGGATTCAACTTCATTTTCCTCCTTGTTTCTGCAGCAATATTTGCGGGTGATCTTCTCAAGGTGAGTTTAAAAAGAAAAATAAACAACTCTGGTCCCAGGTAGGATTAACTTCTAGAGACTTAGGAGTGTGTTTGATTGGGGTTTCTTCATTAAGGGTATGTGTTGGTTGTTAAAATTGGGGATATATATTTCGGATTGATATATGATTATTTTGTAATAGATATCGTTTTTTTTGATTATACTAGCTATGTGTTTCGAGCTTGACCACGTTCAACCCCTCGCCCACCCTAATGGTCAACAGGCCAGTCAAAGGCCCCTACCGGTCAACGCCGCCGGCCGGTCAAATTTTCTGTCCAATTTTCCGGCGTGTACATTCGATGCTCATTTCAATTCCGATAGTTCCAAACATCAATCATACTATTCTCACTTCAATACCAAACAAATATGATTTTTACGTCTAAATCCATATACTGTCAAACTCATACACTGTCATATCCATTCCGATTTTGATTTGGATACCCAAATACGAACCAAACGCCTCTTTATTTTTTGTTTTTGAGTTTTTGTTAATTGGGATCTAAGAGATTTTTATACTCTTCATTTTAGTAATATTTGCTCATTTTCGTCCATGGATGTAGGTAAATTGATAGGACTACCTAAATTTGTTGCTCCTTGTCGCATATATTTTTCCCTAATTTATTTTATTTTATGTTATTCACGTTGGCCGCTGTAAACCATAATTTATTTTAGTTTTATGATCACATC
Organism: Eustoma russellianum; assembly: GCA_036186865.1. NCBI lineage: Eukaryota > Viridiplantae > Streptophyta > Magnoliopsida > Gentianales > Gentianaceae > Eustoma > Eustoma russellianum. Next base: position 36,891,463 of record AP025049.1, on the reverse strand, counting down.
GATCGATGTCCTGACAGAAGTGACTTTTCATGAAGAAACACAACTTATGCATCAAGGCTATTAAAACCCATTAAAAGAAGTATCTTGCAACCTATTTCATTCTAGCATTCTATATTCTTCATCCTACTCATTTTCACTCTTGTTCTTGAAAGTTCATTGAATCTCAATCCTATTTGCTGAGGATTAGAGATTGTTGGCTGTTGTATCCTAGGAGGAAGTTTGTCTATAACTATGTAGCATCTACTGGGGCCTCAAGCCAATTCCATTCACTACTTCATACTCTCTTGTTTGTTGTTCTTGTTTTCCTTATTTTCCATAACAATCGTAAGGAATATTTGAGATGGATTCAATGACATTCTTGAATCAAGAGAGCATGAAGCTTGACCGATTTGATGGCACCAACTATCTTCGCTGGAAGGACAAGATGTTGTTGTTGGAGAATTTAAGGTTGGGCTTTGGCCTATCGTTGGAGATTGAAGATTTGGGCTTAGGCCCGTTGATGAATGTTGCAAACTTGATTGAGCAACGTACTTTGAGCTTAATGAGTTTCGATAATGAAATCGAAAACTAATGAATCCTTAATTATCTACGTGACAAGTAGTTAATGTTAGGATGTGGACTCACTAAATTATGGTATTGTGTGAATGCGAAATTAATCCTCAAAGTAGATGGAAATGTTATGGATGGGTGACGTGTCACCCGTATGGAGGAATGCCACGTTGGAAGTGTCCATGTGACGGTAAAAAGCATCTGACGGACATCGATCGATGACTTCGATCGATCGATGTCACTTCGATCGATCGATGTCATCGATCGAAGTGGATCAGAGGACTTCGATCTCTTGGTAGATCGATCTAAGTCAATCAGAGGACAATCGATCGATCACTTCGATCGATCGATGTCACTTAGATCGATCAAGTTGATCGAATGAAGTGCTCAGTCAGACATCAGTCGATCACATCGATCGATCGATGTCACTTCGATCGATCGATATGATCGGTCGAAGTCTGACACTAACCGCAACAATCAAAATGATTCTGCCCGATGTCACTTGGATCGATCGATGTGATTCGGTCGAAGTCTGACAGCGGGCAGAATCATTTTGATTGTGCGGTTAGGTTTCAAACTTGAAACTAACACTATCCTCCGGTTTAAAATAAGATCAATCTGTTGTGATCTAACGGTGGCAGGGAAGATAGCTTTAATCTAACGGCCGAGATTTAAACTGTCTTAACCGCTTAACCGAATATGGTTTCCATCTAACGGTCCAGGTTTAAACCTGCTAATCTATCTTCGATCTAAAGGCTGAGATTAAACCTTCCTAATCTAGATAGGAGGTTTTAATCTAACGGTCTAAATCAAACTTCGGTTTTGATCCAACGGTCACGGTACCTTGTCCTCCAACCGACTCCCCTATATAAAGAGGGCTAAGGGTGTTCATTTGGGACACACCTTAAGCTCTTAGCATTTCAACGCATTCTGCATTCATAGCACGTGAGTCTTGCATACTGTCCGGGAGAAGTCAGGACACTCTAAGCATTCGAAGGAGTTCAAGTTCAGCAGTGCCGCTCAACTGAACAGGTACCCGTTGTATCCTGGGAGACGATTGCTCACACCGGTTGGGCACAGTATACCGGAGCAATACGTCTTAAGGACAGAGTCTTCGACTCGCCCCGGGTTTGATTTATTTTGTTTCATATGCACACGTTGTGCGACTGCGTCTTGGTACAGGATTGATTGTCTCCAACAATCTTAAGACGTATTCAATTCAATTAATTTCTGTACCGTTTTTTAATTTGCGCAAAAGCAGTTTCGTACTGATTTGCAGTCTACTTCTACTCCTTTCTTAAATCTGATTCTGTTCTGATCTATTCGTTTTGATCAACTGAACAGTAATCTGATGGAGAACGCAAGCTCAGGCTCGGTTCATGGTGCAGACATTCAGAGTTCTGCTCCAATGGCACCAACTGCTGGGGTGCCAAGACATGCTCCTCCTGCGCAGGGTCCTGTAGTGGCCCAAGTGGAGAACCGGAGAAGTTCAGTGGGAGCTTCTTCAAGCGCTGGCAGCAGAAGATGCTGTTCTTCTTGACTGCTATGGGATTGGCAAATTTCCTGACTGAGGACCCGCCTATGGTGGATCCGTTGGAGGACCAAGCTCAGGATATGCAAAACCAACGTTTTGTTGAAGGTTGGAACTTCAACAATTATGTTTGTTTGAGCCATATTCTGAGTTGTTTGGACAACTCCTTGTATGGTTTGTACTGTACGTACAAGACAGCAAAGTCTTTGTGGCAGGCTTTGGAAAAGAAATACCGTACGGAGGATGCCGGCACTAAGAAATTTATTGTCGGCAAATTCCTGGATTTCAAAATGTCTGATTCTCGCACTGTTGTTTCTCAAGTTGAGGAACTTCAGACGTTGGTTGCCGAGATGGAAGAGGAGGGCATGTTGCTCAGTGAATCTTTCGTCGTGGGCAGCAGTGATTGAGAAGCTACCTCTTTCGTGGAGGGAATTCAGAAGCTATCTCAAATACAAGAGAAAGGAGATGACATTGGAAGATCTAATTGTTCGACTCCGCATTGAGGAGGACAATCGTAGATCTGAAAGAGCGCCACAATCTAGCGCTGGTCAGGCTAAGGCCCATATTGCAGAGGCCAAGAAAAAGAAGAGCCAACTCGGGGTGAACAAGAAAGGCAAGCAGATCGCCAAGAAGTTCACCGGGAAATGCTACAACTGTGGCATTCAGGGGCATGTCAGCAATGAATGCAGAAAGCCAAGAAGAAGCAATCCAAGGCAAAGGCAAACATAGTCGATGCATTGGATGATCTAAATCTCTGTGCGGTGGTCTCAGAGTGCAATGCTGTGGGGAATGTACGTGAGTGGTGGCTTGATACTGGCGCCACTAGACATGTTTGCTCCAGCAGAGAGATGTTCACGGAGTACCAGCCCGGGAACAATGAACAACTTTACATGGGAAACTCGGCCTCCTCGAAGATTGAAGGCGAGGGAAAAGTTGTTCTGAAGCTCACATCAGGGAAGCATCTGACTTTGCAGAATGTGTTGCACGTCCCTGATATTCGGAAGAATTTAGTATCTGGATCTCTTCTAGTCATGCATGGTTTTAGACTAGTGTTAGAATCCAATAAAGTTATTCTTTCGAAAAATGGCATGTATTTGGGGAAGGGGTACTTGTCGAATAGGATGTTTAAATTGAATGTCATCACTATTGTACCCAAAAGAGATTTGCCCACAGAGGCTAATAAAATTGCTTCCTCTTCTGCTTACATGCTTGAGTCTTCTTGTTTATGGCATTTTCGTTTGGGACATGTTAATTACAAGTCAATACAACGTATGAGTAATCTTGACTTATTGCCCAAACTGGACTTTAATAATAAAGGAAAATGTCAAATATGTGTTGAAGCGAAGATGGCAAAGGCGCCATTTCCTTCAATAGAAAGGAACACTGAACCTTTGAATTTAATTCATACCGATGTGTGGTGATTTAAAGTTTGTGCAAACGAGAGGTGGTAAAAAGTATTTTGTAACTTTTATCGACGATTGCACACGATACTGTTATGTATATTTGCTAAGCAGCAAAGACGAGGCCCTTGATGCTTTCAAGGATTATAAAAATGAAGTTGAGAATCAACTTAGCAAACGAATTAAAACAATTCGAAGTGATAGAGGTGGCGAATATGATACACCGTTTAATGAATTTTGTTCGGAACATGGCATTATTCATCAAACGACTGCACCATATTCACCTCAATCGAATGGTATTGCTGAACGCAAGAACCGTACTCTTAAAGAGATGATGAATGCTATGTTGATAAGTTCGGGTTTACCTCAGAACTTGTGGGGGGAAGCAGTTCTCTCAGCCAACGTCATTTTAAATAGAATCCCATCTAAGAAGATGGATGTAACCCCATACGAACTTTGGAAGGGCTATAAGCCTAGCTATAAATACTTGAAAGTGTGGGGGGTGTCTGGCGAAGGTTGCTGTACCTAGATTAAGACAAGTGAAAATTGGGCCTAAAACAATTGATTGCATATTTATTGGTTATGCAACTAACAGTAGTGCATATCGGTTCTTGGTGCACAAGTCGGATATTCCTGACGTACATGAAAACGTGGTCATGGAGTCAAGGAATGCAGTGTTCTTTGAAGATGTCTTTCCGAGGAAAGACAAAATTCAAGAAGAAACAAGATCTGGTAAGCGAATGCATGAGGCGACTCCTCAAGGAGATGAGGAGCTTCGTCAAAGCAAGCGTGTCAGAATGCCAACTTCGTTTGGACCGGATTTTCTAACCTATATGGTAGAAAATGAGCCGAGGAACTTTTCCGAGGCTATGTCAACTCCAGAAGCTCCGTTCTGGAAAGAAGCAGTTGACAGTGAGATAGACTCGATTCTTTAAAATCACACTTGGGAGTTGGTTGATCTTCCACCTGGAAGTAAACCACTTGGTTGCAAGTGGGTTTTCAAGAAGAAACTGAAAGAGGATGGGTCTATTGAAAAGTATAAAGCCAGGTTGGTAGCTAAAGGCTATCGACAAAGGAAGGCTTTGACTTTTTTGACACCTACTCACCAGTAACTAGGATCACTTCTATAAGGATGCTAGTTGCAATTGCTGCAGTCTATAACTTGGAAATCCATCAGATGGATGTGAAGACTGCTTTTCTGTATAGTGAGTTGGATGAAGAAATCTATATGGAACAACCCGAAGGGTTTGTGGTTCCAGGACAAGAGTCTAAGGTTTGTAGACTCGTTAAGTCCTTGTACGGACTTAAACAAGCGCCTAAGCAGTGGCACTTGAAGTTTGATCAAGCTATGTTAGCTAACGGTTTCAAGATTAACGAGTGTGACAAGTGTGTCTACATTAAGAGCACACAGAATGCATATGTGATAGTATGTCTCTATGTAGATGACATGCTAATCATGGGAAGCACTCGGGACATAATCTTAAACACAAAGAAGATGTTGACGAGAAACTTCGATATGAAGGACATGGGAGTTGCCAATGTTATTCTAGGAATTAAGATTTCTAGGGTGACTGAGGGACTCATACTGTCACAAACACACTATATTGAATCAGTCCTAAAACGGTTCAATATGGAGGATGTGAAACCGGTAAAGACCCCGCTCGACTTAAGTGTGCACTTAAGGAAGAATCGAGGCGAACCTATAGCTCAGTTGAAATACTCTCAGGTGATCGGGAGTCTGATGTACATAACGAATTGTACAAGACCAGACTTAGCGTGTTCGGTAAACAAGTTGAGCAGGTTTACCAGTAATCCAAGTGATGATCATTGGAAAGCTCTTAACAGAGTAATGAGGTATTTGAAATACACAATGAATCTTGGATTACATTATACGAGATATCCAGCAGTGTTGGAAGGATACTGCGATGCAAATTGGATATCAGATAGTAAGGACTCGAAGTCCACCAGTGGGTACGTGTTCACTATTGGTGGTGCTGCTGTGTCGTGGAAGTCCACGAAACAAACCTGTATAGCTCGGTCCACTATGGAAGCTGAGTTCATAGCATTGGACAAAGCTGGGGAAGAGGCTGAGTGGCTTCGGAATTTCTTGGAAGATATTCCGTGCTGGCCTAAGCCAATCGCTCCTATTAGCATACACTGTGATAGTCAGTCAGCTATAGGACGTGCTCAAAGCAGCATCTATAATGGTAAGTCGCGACACATACGTCGAAGACATAACACCATTAAACAGTTGATCTCTAATGGCGTGATTTCCATTGATTATGTGAAATCAATGGAGAATCTTGCGGATCCGCTTACAAAAGGCTTGCCTAGAGATCAAATGTCAAGATTGACAAACGGAATGGGACTTAAGCCCATAATGCATGAATCTTTGTAATGGTAACCCAACCTTGTTGACTGGAGATCCCAGAATCTTGGTTCAATGGGATAACTAAGTTATGAAGGTTCAGTTAGCACTTACTCATTCCGTCTGATAAAAGTGCTGTCTGCAGAGAATGTAGGGTAAGCTAAGGCTTTTAATGATGTCCTATATCTTGATACGTCAAGTGGAGTATGGCAGAATACTCTTGATAGGAATCACCTATGTAAGTGTGAAGTGGGGCCGCTTCTATGAGAAAGTCTAGGTGGCAAAATTTCTCTAAAACACTTTCTGAAACCAGGTTGTTCATGGCCAAAACGAACACAACCATGAGAACCAAAAGGGTGTTAAAGGAAATATTGTGTGAGTATCATTGTCTTGGTTCACAACAAAGGCTGACTAGTTCAAGACATCAAGTCACTATTTAGCCAAGTGAATCCGATGGTACATCACTATGAAAGGTTCAAAGCCAGAAGCTACCTCTTCTGATGCAATATTTTCTTGTCTGACTTCTCCTTAGAGTCTGCATATGCATTTGCATTAATTTCCATTCATGTGGGGGATTGTTGGAGAATTTAAGGTTGGGCTTTGGCCTATCGTTGGAGATTGAAGATTTGGGCTTAGGCCCGTTGATGAATGTTGCAAACTTGATTGAGCAACGTACTTTGAGCTTAATGAGTTTCCGATAATGAAATCGAAAACTAATGAATCCTTAATTATCTACGTGACAAGTAGTTAATGTTAGGATGTGGACTCACTCAATTATGGTATTGTGTGAATGCGAAATTAATGCTCAAAGTAGATGGAAATGTTATGGATGGGTGACGTGTCACCCGTATGGAGGAATGCCACGTTGGAAGTGTCCATGTGGCGGTAAAAAGCATCTGACGGACATCGATCGATGACTTCGATCGATCGATGTCACTTCGATCGATCGATGTCATCGATCGAAGTGGATCAGAGGACTTCGATCTCTTGGTAGATCGATCTAAGTCAATCAGAGGACATCGATCGATCACTTCGATCGATCGATGTCACTTAGATCGATCAAGTTGATCGAATGAAGTGCTCAGTCAGACATCAGTCGATCACATCGATCGATCGATGTCACTTCGATCGATCGATGTGATCGATCGAAGTCTGACAGCGGGCAGAATCATTTTGATTGTGCGGTTAGGTTTCAAACTTGAAACTAACACTATCCTCCGGTTTAAAATAAGATCAATCTGTTGTGATCTAACGGTGGCAGGGAAGATAGCTTTAATCTAACGGCCGAGATTTAAACTGTCTTAACCGCTTAACCGAATATGGTTTCCATCTAACGGTCCAGGTTTAAACCTGCTAATCTATCTTCGATCTAAAGGCTGAGATTAAACCTTCCTAATCTAGATAGGAGGTTTTAATCTAACGGTCTAAATCAAACTTCGGTTTTGATCCAACGGTCACGGTACCTTGTCCTCCAACCGACTCCCCTATATAAAGAGGGCTAAGGGTGTTCATTTGGGACACACCTTAAGCTCTTAGCATTTCAACGCATTCTGCATTCATAGTACGTGAGTCTTGCATACTGTCCGGGAGAAGTCAGGACACTCTAAGCGTTCGAAGGAGTTCAAGTTCAGCAGTGCCGCTCAACTGAACAGGTACCCGTTGTATCCTGGGAGACGATTGCTCACACCGGTTGGGCACAGTATACCGGAGCAATACGTCTTAAGGACAGAGTCTTCGACTCGCCCCGGGTTTGATTTATTTTGTTTCATATGCACACGTTGTACGACTGCGTCTTGGTACAGGATTGATTGTCTCCAACAGTTGTTCATCTTGACTGCACTTCAGATTGGGTATTGTCTAGACCCAAATTTGAAGGACCTACCGACCCCACAAGAAGATGACTCCGAGGAGGTGAAAGCTGCTTGGAAGAAGAGGCATGATGATAATATGATGTGCCGATGACATATTGTTACAGCCTGTGAACAGAAAAGGAAAAAAAAAAGAATAAAAGGAAATATAAATTTGATACAGATAAAATTTACCATTGTATTTGGATGAAATAGGAATATTTGATGGGATGAATTAGGAGATATCTTTACAAAAATATTAACATAAACCTAATAGGAATTATCTAATACATAATTACATAATTATATCTATATATATACATCACCACACATCAAACCTAACCATTCTCATTCTTCTCTTCCATTCACCTTTCCAGCGGCAGCCGCCTCCCTTCCAAAAATCCCCAGTGACAGAATCCCCTCCCCAGCTACCAACAACAATTGAAAAAAAAAGAAGGAAAAGACCCTAAATTTACCCCTCCCTACCCGCGGCTGCTGTACACCCCAAAAGGAGAGTGTCATTTTGTTTCCTGCCACAAACATGATCAACGTCAGCAACAACAACAAATCTTATTATTTGTTTGTGCAACCCTCGGCCAGCCACAGTGAAGGAAGAAGAAAAGAATAATTCTTGTCCAATCTTAAGCCAATCGTACAGTAATTTATACGTGAATCAAGTAAGTAATCTCTCTATACTTGCTATGTTTTGTGAAAATCTATATGTTTATGTTGATAATAACTTCGGATCATGCATTCGTATTTGTGTTTGAATAGATGATTGATTATATGTGTATCAAGATGTGTGTGGATTTATGTATATACAAATATATGCGTACGAGGAATTGGGTGGCCAAACTTGAGAAATTGCATTTGGGGAGGAATAAATTCGGCTGAGGCCATTGAGTACGAAGTTGTTATAGTTTCGGTGAGAAATATGATTAGAATTGGAAATATGGGTGGTAGTATGGAATTCGGCTAAAACTTTAAAGTGACAGTAGGTGGTGAATCTTTTTGTGTGTATGTCTCAAGAAGAAAAATTATACATATTGGTGTAGAATGTTGCATATGTATATTAAATTGTAAGTACCAACGTGGACAGCGGCCAGTTTCAATAAGTGTATATATGTATACGTGATCTATATACATGTATATGCTATATATTAAGTATGGTTACATATAAAAGTTGTGATTTAATGTGACCTAGCCATTAGGCCGAATATTGCATCTGACAAATTTGACATTTAGGCACATTTTGGTAATTTGGACTAACTTTGATACTTGAAAAATGGTTTTGGAAATTGCATTTGCATATTTTTAGAAACTCACCCTTACAAAGGAAATATATCGGTAAGCCGAATTGGTTCCTATTTTGTTATCGAGCGCTGCAGATGTAACTACCTCGTCAGGGACAGGGTTTCTGTATGCCTATTTGGATTGCTGCAGATATAACTACCTCGTCAGGGACAGGGCTTCTGTATGCGTATTTTGGGCCTGAACGTAACTACCTAGTCTGGGACAGGGTGCAAAGGCAATTGTATTTGGTGCTATATACGTAACGACCTAGTCTGGGACAGGGTGTCTATAGTATATTTGGATTTTGGGAGGAATCAATTCGTAAGTCTTACGGTATAAGTCACTTGTAGGGAAAGTGCTATAGCCATTGCATTTGATTTTGGACTTTGGACCGATTAAACCGGACTTGGTTATTTAGATTTTTGGACAACGTTAATCGGATATGGATATTGGATTCTGACATTGGACATTGATATGGGAAACATTGGATTTGAAATATGGGAATATTGGCATTGCATTGTTTTGTAAAATTGCATCACGTTTTAGCTTGGACCTTTGCTTGGCTGTCGTTTGGTTTGACTTGGTCGTCGGTCTATTTGTTGACTTTGTTACGTACTTAATTGGACTTTGTTTTGTACTTTGTCGGATCTATTTGCTCTATTTGCTTTTGGATGTTAGGGGCGGAGTTGCAAATTTACTTGCGAAGAGAAGTATGATATTATTTTATGTTGCTATATATCGTTATCACACTTGCTTCTCCGTGTATGATCCCATGGTAAGTATAGTGGGATTACTTGCTGAGCGACTTGTCGCTCAAACCACGCTTTAACATATTTTGCAGATAGACAGGTGATTGGGTTAGCATATCGAGGATGACCAAGGGTGGAGATATTGAGGTCGATGACATTCCAATGAGACTTTCGAGGGCTTAATTGAGATAATGAACTTCGATACTCGAGGTTTATGTACTTTAGACATTTAGTTATATCTACATTTGACATTTGTATCGGATTAGATTTGCCTAGACGCTGATATTCATGATGATGATTATTTCGAGGTTTTAAATTTTGACTTCCGCTGACGTGTATCTGTTTTGATTTGACGCTTTGTATTCTCCTTAGTGAGATACGGCGGGTGCACTGTTCCCGATGTTAGGGCTCGGGAGCGGGGCGCTACACATATCCTCAATAATCTGTCAGATCGTATCTATGATCTGTTTACGGCAACGTCATCACCAAAGGAGATATGGAACACCTTGGAGTTCAAGTACAACAACGAGAAACAAGGCACAGACAAATTCCAGGTGATGAAATATTTTAAGTTTAAGATGGTTGAAAATTTTTCAATCATGGACCAAGTGCACGAGTTGCAGGTCATTGTTTCTAAACTGAAAGAATTGGGTGTAGAAGTTTCTGTGGTATTACAAGTAAGAGGGATAATTGCTAAGCTTCCCCCTAGTTGGAATGATTACAGGAAGAAATTACTACACTCAACCGAATCCTTTTCCCTTGAACAACTTCAAAAGCATTTGCGAATTGAAGAAGAGACAAGGAGTCTTGTAAAGACACATGTCTCTGACGATGCACCTAGAGTGCATTACGTCAAAGGGAAACCAGGGAATTCGGTTGGAAACAAAAGCAAGAACTCCGATGTATCTGAATCCATTGACAAGACCGAATTCAAGAAAGGCAAGAGATGCTATAATTGTGGCAAGAAAGGACACCTGAAGAAGGACTGTTGGTTTCTAAAGAAACAAAAACAGGGTGGTAGTTCTCAACCTACCAACAATGCAAACATGGTAAACATTGAGACAGATCAATTGGTGGCAATGGTTTCCAGGTTGCATGTTGGTATGAACGGAACTTCATATGGCTACGAACGAAATCACAAATGATTGGTGGTTTGATTCAGGTGTAACTGTACACGTATGCAACAATAGGGCTCTATTCAAGACCTATCAAGTTGTGGATGATAGCCAACAAGTTCTGATAGGAAACTGCAGTGCCACAAAAGTCTTGGGTAAAGGTAATGTAGAGTTAGACTTTACTTCGGGAAAGAAGTTGTTATTAGTCAACATTCTACATGTACCCGAGATTTCTAAGAATCTCGTTTCTACTAGTCTTATTTGTAGAAATGGATTCAAGATTGTAATGGAGGGGGAGAAGATTATGTTGTCCAAGAATGGTATCTTTGTCGGAAAGGGTCATGCTTGCGATGGGATGTTTAAATTGAGTATCAATAAAAATTCTGCAGTTTGTGTTTACTATGTTGATTCTTGTTTTTCATTGTGGCATGATAGACTTGCTCATATTAGTAGTACTACTATTAAATTCATGTCTAAACATGCCTTAATTTCTTACAAAGATGAAAAAGAAAGAACATGTGAAGTATGCATACAAGCTAAGATGACAAAGAAACCGTTTCCGAAAGTAGAACGAAAAACCGAACTCTTAGAACTTGTTCATTCAGACATTTGTGAATTGAATGGAGTTTTAACCCGAGGTGGCAATCGATATTTCATTACTTTCATTGATAAAGCCTCTAGATATACTTATGTATATTTACTAAGGCATAAAGATAGAAGTCTTTGACATGTTCAAAGTCTATAAAATGAAAGTTGAAAATCAAAGTTCTAAGAAGTGATTGTGGTGGTGAATACTTTCCTCTTGAATTTAATCAATTCTGTGAGGAGAATGATATCATACACCAGAAAAGTGCTCCTTACACATCCCAACAAAACGATTTGGCTGAAAGAAAGAATAGAAGTTTAGCTGACATGCTAAATGCAATGTTAATAAACTCTGGTTTGCCAAAGAATTTGTGGGGAGAAGCCTTGTTAACGGCTTGTCATATTCATAATAGAATTCATTCTAAAAAGTTTAAGGTTTTTCATACAAATTATGGAAGAAACGGGGAACAAATCTAAGTTATCTTAGAGTTTGGGGTTGTTTAACCTATTATAGAGTTCTGGATCTGAAAATGACTAAGTTGGGGCCAAGAGCTCTTAAAGGTGTCTTTATTGGATATGCCGAAAACTCTAAGGCGTATAGGATTCTAGATTTAGAATCCGACGCGGTTGTTGAATCTAGATATGTTGAATTTCTTGAGAATAAATTCTTGAGAACAGATTCAAATCAAAGTTCAACAAGTGAAAGTTTTAATGAACCGATTGTTGGAGATTTTTCCAATGATCCTTCTAGTGTTAATGATCAAAATCAAAATTCTCCAACTGAGGTTAGGAGAAGTCAACGTACTAGAAAAGAAAAGCATTTACATCCAGACTTCATTTCTTCGCAATCCATTACTTTCTTAGTTGAAGGTAATAGGACAAAGGTATTTAATCAAATACCTATTGTATTAAGCGTGGAAGATGATCCAAAATCCTATAAGGAGGCAATGCAATCAAAAGATGCATCATTTTGGAAGGAAGCAATTGATGATGAGATGAACTCGTTATTGTCCAACAATAAATGGATACTCACTGATTTGCCTCTAAGTTCCAAAGCAATTGGATGTAAATGGGTATTTAGATGAAAATATAATTCGGATGGTTCACTTCAAACTTTCAAGGCTAGATTAGTAGCCAAAGACTTTAGACAACGAGAAGGGATAGACTATTTTGACACTTATGCTCCTGTAGCAAGAATAACATCCATTAGAGTGTTGATAGCCTTAGCATCCATAAATAAATTGGTTATTCATCAAATGGATGTTAAGACTGCATTTATCAATGGTGATTTAGACGAAGAGGTCTATATGAAACAACCGGAAGGTTTTGTACTTCCAGGGAATGAGCACAAAGTGTGCAAGTTGATAAGGTCATTGTATGGATTAAAACAAGCACCGAAACAATGACATGAAAAGTTTGACACTACCATTTTAAAGAATGGTTTCCGGCATAATAGTGCAGATAAGTGTGTGTATTCCAAGTTTACAGACAAATATGGTGTCATTATTTGTTTGTACGTGGACGATATGCTCATTATCAATACTAATATGGAAGGAGTAAATAAGACTAAGAAGTATTTAACTTCACAATTCCAAATGAAAGATTTGGGTGAAGTAGATACTATCTTAGGGATTAAGGTGTTCAAACGTAGTGGGGGGTTTTGCTCTTTGTCAATCTCATTACATAAACAAAGTGTAAAATAAGTTCAAACACTTGGAGATCAAAGAAGCAAACACACCATTCGATGCCTCATACAAATTGACTGGACATACCGGTAGAGCGGTAGCACAACTGGAATATGCTAGTGCAATTGGCAGTTTAATGTATGCTATGCATTGCACTAGACCGGATATTGCCTTTGCGGTGTGTAAATTATCAAGGTATACTAGTAATCCTAGTATAGACCATTGGAAGGCAATCGGATGAGTACTTGGGTACTTGAAGAAGACTATGTGTTATAACCGTTTTTTTTTTTCAAAAAAAAAAAAACAAAAAAAAAAAGAAAAGAAAAGAAAAAGAGAGAAGTAGATAAATAAGGAAAAGGAAAAGAAGAGGAAATAATATATTCAAATAACCAAATGTTATCCTAACCCATTAATCAACCCTTATCCTTCCCTATAATCTCTCCCTCTCATATTAAACCCTCATTAACCCTAAATTCCTCCCCTCTCTTTACCCCAATTCGGCAGCTATTCTTCCCCCCCTCTCTCTCTCTCAATTTTCGGCCAAGAAGGAGAAGTAAAGAGGAAAAGAAGATCTTTGGTTCAAAGATTCAAGAGAAGGAAGATCACACCGCTAACGTCATCGCCTTCTCGTGAATCAATCACTCTCGCTAGGAATCGAGGTAGGTGCATTTTGATTTTCCCTCAAAACGGTATGAAGGCTTGCGTAGGAAAAATGGTATTTTTTATGACTTGTTGTTGTCGTAATTGATTTGATCTTATTTATTTGCTCAAGGTGTTCATTTTTCCGTTATTTGTTTGATGTCAATGTGATCTCGTTGATGTGCGTGCTTTGAAGGGGTTGAGAGTTCTTAAGCGGATATGGATCCGTGGGGATGGGGTGGAAGAACGAATGAGGATTGTTGAATGGGTCGCAGGAAATTCAGAATGAAATTTCTGAATTACGGGGACATCGATCGATCGATGTCCAGTGGCTGAGGGTTCGACGTGCCTCAGATGGACGTCGATCGATCGACGTCCAGAAGGTGAGGGTTCGATGTACCTCAGAAGTACATCGATCGATCGACGTCAACTGAGTGAGGGTTCGACGTGTCTCAGTTAGACGTCGATCGATCGACGTCAGGGGATGACATCCAACCGTTTTTTTTTTTTTGTTTTCTTTCCCTTTCCCCTTGCATTCATGGCACGTGCATTTGCATGAGGTACACTACGTCTATAGGACGTGGGTATCGGGATGACTTCCCGTGTCTATAGGGCGCCGGGGTCATGAGACATACTGCGTCTACAGGGCGTGGGTGTCCAAACGGTAAGTGGTGGCTAGTGACCATGATGCCGGTTTGCATGAGGTATACTGCGTCTATAGGGCGTGGGTATCGGGATGACTTACCGTGTCTATAGGGCACCGGGGTCATGAGACATACTGTGTCTATAGGGCATGGGTGTCGAAACAGCAAATGGTGGCTAGAGACCAAGATGCTGGAGTTAGGACCCGGGGTCATGCATTGCATATAGGTTTAGGGACATACTGCGTGACATGATCGTCTTTGCGTGTGACACGTTATTTGAGCATGCATCACGTAATTGCGCATGCATCTTCTGTGGACTGTTTACTTTTCGCATAAGACTTATCATGCTGTGTTATGTGCTACGTGCTGATACCAATTTGAGTATGTGAGTATTCATGTTGTTTTGAGAGGCACCTACTGGGTGATTACCATCACTCACTCCTACTATTCCATATGTAGACGATGCGGAGTGGGATTATGTTTTCGTTGAGGATGGAGCCGACACTGTGGAGTGGGCTGATTGACCGTAGGGAATGACTACGACGAGGACGAGTACGGGATTCTTATGATGTTATTGGGATGACACAGACATTTTAATATTCAGTATTACTTTTTGAAAACAATTTCATGCTTTTAGACTTTTGACCTTGACTTGTAAGGCCTGGTCAGCCTGAGAATAATGGTGTCCTTTTCTTAACGTTATTTAATTTTGAATTTGGTGTTATGACTTATCGTTTCCGCGCAAAGAAAAGGAAAACTTTTCTATGTCAACGCTGACGTGTAGCAGGTTGGTATGACGCCTTGTATTCTCCTGAGTGAGATACGGCGGGTGCACCGTTACCGAGGATGGAGCTCGGGAGCGGGGCGCTACAGGGGTGGCTAGTGACCATGATGCCGGTTTGCATGAGGTATACTGCGTCTATAGGGCGTGGGTATCGGGATGACTTACCGTGTCTATAGGGCACCGGGGTCATGAGACATACTGTGTCTATAGGGCATGGGTGTCGAAACAGCAAATGGTGGCTAGAGACCAAGATGCTGGAGTTAGAACCCGGGGTCATGCATTGCATATAGGTTTAGGGACATACTGCGTGACATGATCGTCTGTGCGTGTGACACGTTATTTGAGCATGCATCACGTAATTGCGCATGCATCTTCTGTGGACTGTTTACTTTTCGCATAAGACTTATCATGCTGTGTTATGTGCTACGTGCTGATACCAATTTGAGTATGTGAGTATTCATGTTGTTTTGAGAGGCACCTACTGGGTGATTACCATCACTCACTCCTACTATTCCATATGTAGACGATGCGGAGTGTGATTATGTTTTCGTTGAGGATGGAGCCGACACTGTGGAGTGGGCTGATTGACCGTAGGGAATGACTACGACGAGGACGAGTACGGGATTCTTATGATGTTATTGGGATAACACAGACACTTTAATATTCAGTATTACTTTTTGAAAACAATTTCATGCTTTTAAACTTCCGACATTTGACCTTGACTTGTAAGGCCTGGTCAGCCTAGAAATAATGTTGTTTATTCTCTTGAAGTACGTTAAATTCAAACCTTTTGATGTGATTTATCGTTTCCGCGCAAAGTTAAGGAACACTTTTCTATGTCAGCACTGATGTATGACAGGTTGATGTGACGCCTTGTATTCTCCTGAGCGAGATACGGCGGGTGCACCGTTACCGAGGATGGAGCTCGGGAGCGGGGCGCTACAGGTGGTATCAGAGCCCAGGCTTCAGATACGCCTCGGGAACGTGATAGATTAGCTAATTACCCTAGGATAAGTGACGATCTGTTTTCAAATGATTTTTTTACCTGAATAAAACTAAGTAGACATAAGCTATGACTGGGTTTTGGGGTTGGTGAGTGTCGTTAGCAAGCAGACAGGATAGGTTATCCTTTTCTTCGACCTCCCTTCCTTACTTCTTTTCAATACTCTTAAGTCAACCTTGTCTAACATGCTTTAATCATCTACAGACAATGCCTCCACGTCGTGAACCATCAGGGAATGATGGAAATGACAGAGACGAACGACAGGGGCAAGGGGCGATTCCCCAAAACCTCGCGGATACACTGGCCAATCTGACGGCCTTAATAGCCCATCAGCAAACACAGATGGCCCAGCAATATACCCAGATGGCAGAGCAACAGGCACAGATTGCCCAAATACTTCAGCACACTCAGCAGCAACAGCAACAACATCCGCCACCGCCACCGCCA
>AP025049.1:36793053-36874814 GCA_036186865.1 Eustoma russellianum | reverse complement strand
AAACTAAGTAGACATAAGCTATGACTGGGTTTTGGGGTTGGTGAGTGTCGTTAGCAAGCAGACAGGATAGGTTATCCTTTTCTTCGACCTCCCTTCCTTACTTCTTTTCAATACTCTTAAGTCAACCTTGTCTAACATGCTTTAATCATCTACAGACAATGCCTCCACGTCGTGAACCATCAGGGAATGATGGAAATGACAGAGACGAACGACAGGGGCAAGGGGCGATTCCCCAAAACCTCGCGGATACACTGGCCAATCTGACGGCCTTAATAGCCCATCAGCAAACACAGATGGCCCAGCAATATACCCAGATGGCAGAGCAACAGGCACAGATTGCCCAAATACTTCAGCACACTCAGCAGCAACAGCAACAACATCCGCCACCGCCACCGCCCGCACCACAGCAAGGTCTGAGGTTCTATTACAGGGAGATGCAGAACTCCCGAATACCAATGTTCAGGGGTACCACTCGGCCTGAGGAAGCCGAGATCTGGCTTAAAAATGTGACTGAACAGATAAGGCTCATTCAGGTGCCCGCGAATCTGAAAGTAGAAACCACGACTCCGTTCCTGGAAGGGGAAGCAGAAAGGTGGTGGAATGGGGTGAAGCGTAAACTGACTCCACCAGTGACATGGGAACAGTTTGTGGAGGAGTATAAGAATCACTACATCCCGGGTAGTGCTATTCAAAGGAGGATGGCGGAATTCCAGATGCTGACACAAGGATCCATGTCAATTGATCAGTATTCTGAGAAGTTTCATGAGTTGGGGCAGTACATGTCTTGTATCATGGACAATGAGGAGGCTAAAATGCTGAAGTTTCATACTGGGTTGAGTTTCCGCATCCAGCAAGCTATTGTGTGTGCCGAGCCCACGACATTTGAGGGTCTACTCGAGGTGTGCAGACGGGTTGAGAGGAACTTGGACAGGGCTGCTGCACTGGATAGACTTAAGAGACCCCGCGAAGAAGTGCATACGGGCAGATCGGGAAGATGGCTGAAGGTGCCCCGACGCCCTCAGCCTGGGCAACCTCTCCGACCAGAACGACAGCAGAATGCAGGGAGTCAGGCCCTAATGATTGAAGGACCGGCACCGACTGATGCACAGCCAGCGAGAGCTGTGGCACCTGTTTCTCAGTGTACCCTATGCGGACGTTCCCACCCGGGACAGTGTTGGAAAACTCAGCGGGTATGCTACAACTGTGGGAAGCCGGGACATATATCTAGAGAATGCACTGCACCTGCTCAAGTAAATCCGCAGACCCAAGCGCAGCAAGGAGGACGGGGTCGAACCAATGCTCGAGTACACGCGATGACGGATGCAGAAGTCGAGGAGTCGGGCGACGTGGTGACAGGTATACTTAATTATGTAGTTAATTTTGAAGTTGGAATGAACTTTGTGTGTGTCATGTTATGTGGCGTACTAAACCTTGAAATATGATAGGAGTAATCTTAATTAACAAAGTGCCAGCCAACGTCCTGTTCGATAGTGGGGCAAGTCACTCATTTGTGGCAAAGAGGTTTGCCAAGAAGCTGGGTGCTCTCTCCGAATGGCTTGCGGCTCCCTATCGCGTACAAGCCGCTGGTGGCCAAGTACTAGTGTCACATCATCGTTACAAGGAATGTGGATTGGAGATTAACGGCTTGCAGTTCTCTGCGACCTTGATACCAATTCAGATGTACGATTTTGACGTTATTCTAGGCATGGACTTCTTAGCAAGGTACCATGCGAATATTGATTGCCGACAACTGCAAGTCAGCATGAAGGCACCTGAACTGGGGGAAACTATATTTCAAGGGAACCCTAAATCTAAGAAGGCGCCTCAGAAACTTTATTTGACTGCGGCTCAGGCATTTCGAGCACTAAAGAAAGGGAGAGAAGGATTTTTAATTTACTCAATGGGTGCTGAACAGGGAGTTCCGCAGATCGATCAAATCCCGGTGGTAAAAGAATTTATAGACGTCTTCCCCGAGGAGTTACCGGGACTACCACCAGAAAGAGAGGTAGAGTTCGAGATTAACCTCATACCTGGTGCTGAACCCATATCCAGGGCACCCTATCGCATGGCTCCAGCAGAGCTCAAAGAGTTGAAGGAGCAGTTACAAGAACTGCTGGACCGTAAGTTTATTCGACCCAGTGTGTCACCCTGGGGTGCTCCAGTCCTATTTGTGAAAAAGAAGGATGGAAGCATGAGATTATGTATAGACTACCGGGAGCTCAACAAGATCACTATCAAGAACAAGTACCCCTTACCCCGAATCGAGGATCTCTTTGATCAGCTACGGGTAATGATAAACTAGAATTTTAACTTGAACTTTAAATTATTCGTTAATGTACACCACTAATGAAATTTCTTCCAGGGGGCAAGGGTGTTCTCCAAAATCGATTTGCGATCCGGTTATCACCAGCTGAGGATCAAATCTGGGGATACAGCCAAGACCGCTTTCCGAACACGCTATGGCCATTACGAATTCTTGGTTATGCCTTTTGGACTAACCAATGCCCCAGCTGCCTTTATGGATCTAATGAACACAGTATTTCGGAAACAACTAGATAGGTATGTTGTAGTGTTCATTGACGATATTCTGGTATACTCCCCTGACGAAGAGACGCATGCGGAACACCTGAGAGAGGTTCTAGAGACCCTTCGGAAAAGCAAATTGTATGCCAAGTTCAGCAAATGTGAGTTCTGGCTGAAGAATGTAGCCTTTTTGGGTCATGTGGTTTCGGAAGAAGGGATTTCTGTGGATCCAAAGAAGGTAGAGGCGATCACTGAGTGGCCTCGACCCACTAATGTGACCGAAGTAAGGAGTTTTCTTGGATTGGCTGGATACTATAGGAAATTTGTAGAGGGCTTTTCATCCATCGCCGTACCTCTGAGCCGGCTGACGCAGAAGAAGTCGAAGTTTGAATGGACCACCGAATGTGAGCAAAGCTTCGCTGAGCTAAAAAGGAGACTGACCACAGCCCCTATTCTTGCGCAGCCCTCCGCGTTAG
The DNA here is from genome assembly GCA_036186865.1 of Eustoma russellianum. Lineage (NCBI taxonomy): Eukaryota > Viridiplantae > Streptophyta > Magnoliopsida > Gentianales > Gentianaceae > Eustoma > Eustoma russellianum. The sequence goes on along the minus strand of AP025049.1, from coordinate 36,871,815 downwards.
AAGGGTTTGTCATTTACAGTGACGCTTCTAAGAACGGACTAGGTAAATGTATATGATTTCAACTGATTTTGTATACGATTAAAGATGTGGTCTAATCCTTATGTTTCAGGATGCGTGTTGATGCAAAACGACAAGGTCATTGCCTATGCTTCACGACAGCTAAAGCCCTATGAACAGAACTATCCGACTCATGATCTGGAACTAGCAGCGGTGGTGTTCGCACTGAAAATCTGGCGCCATTATCTATATGGGGTGAAGTGCGAGGTGTTCACTGATCACAAAAGTCTTAAATATCTGTTCACGCAAAAGGAGCTGAACATGCGCCAGAGGAGATGGTTGGAGTTGTTGAAAGATTACGACTTGACCATCAGTTATCACCCAGGGAAGGCCAATCGAGTAGCTGATGCCTTAAGTAGGAAGTCGAGCCATGCACGGCAGGCTACTCTAGAAAAAGAAATGGCAGAATTTGATTTGAATCTTGTAGATTCTACCGCAGACATTCTGGCGACGCTAATTATCACTCCAACCTTGGTGGACCAGATTAAGGAAGCACAGAAGAACGATGCAACAATTAGGGAGACGCGAGAAAGAATGTTAACCAGCCAAGTGGATGGATTTCAAGTTCATGACGACGGCAGTATGTGGTACCAAGGAAGGTTGTGTGTACCGGATGTCGAGGAACTCAGGAGAGAATTGTTGAAGGAGGCACATAATTCGAGACTGTCTATTCACCCTGGTGCTACGAAAATGTACAATGATCTGAAGAGACATTATTGGTGGAATGGCATGAAGAGGCACATTGCCGAATTTGTAGAAAGGTGCCTTGTTTGCCAGCAAGTTAAGGCAGAACACCAAAGACCGGGTGGATTGATGCGACCACTAGAGATACCTGAATGGAAGTGGGAGCATGTAACAATGGACTTCGTGGTGGGACTCCCGACAACAAGAAATGGCAATGACGTAATATGGGTAATCGTGGATCGATTGACTAAGTCCGCTCACTTCTTGCCTATTCCTACCGGACTTACCATGGAGAGGTTGGTAACCCTATACATTGACAACATTGTTTGCCTCCATGGAGTGCCGGTCAGCATAGTATCCGATCGTGATCCGAAGTTTACATCCCAGTTCTGGGCAGCATGTCAAAAGAAGATGGGGACTGAGTTGCGACTAAGCACCGCTTTTCACCCCCAGACGGACGGTCAATCTGAGAGGACCATTCAGACTCTGGAGGACATGTTGAGGGCATGCGCATTGGATTTTAAAGGAAATTGGGATAGCATGCTCAAGTTGATAGAGTTCTCCTACAACAACAGCCATCACGGTGCCATAGGTATGGCACCATTTGAGGCCTTATATGGACGAAAGTGTAGGTCACCTGTGCATTGGGACGAAGTTGGTGAACGTAGGTTGACGGCTCCAGAAATAATTGAGCAAACTAAAGAACAAGTGAAACTAATTCGTGAACGTCTTAAGACGGCTCAAGATAGAAGCAAAAGTTGGGCCGACACAAGGAGACGACCTTTGGAGTTCAAGGAGGGAGAAAAAGTCTATCTCAAGGTGTCCCCCATGAAGGGTGTGACACGTTTTGGAGTCAAGGGAAAGTTGAAGCCTCGATTCATCGGGCCGTACGAGATACTCGAGAGAGTTGGAGATTTAGCTTACAAGTTGGCACTACCTCCAATGTTGGCTCAAGTGCACAATGTGTTCCACGTCTCCCAGTTGAGAAAGTATGTACCTGACCCTAGTCATGTATTGGATGCTCAACCACTTAAGATTAGACCCGACGCATCATATGAAGAAGTACCGATTAGAATTCTCGACCGGAAGGATCAAGAGCTGAGGAGGAGAATCATTCCCTATGTCAAAGTCCAATGGAGCAACCATAGGGAGAATGAGGCGACGTGGGAACTGGAGGAGCAAATGCGCGACCGCTACCCCCATCTCTTTGAGTAAGGTACGACAAGTTTCGGGGACGAAACTTTTTGTAAGGGGGGGTAGGATGTTATAACCGTTTTTTTTTTCAAAAAAAAAAAAACAAAAAAAAAAAAGAAAAGAAAAGAAAAAGAGAGAAGTAGATAAATAAGGAAAAGGAAAAGAAGAGGAAATAATATATTCAAATAACCAAATGTTATCCTAACCCATTAATCAACCCTTATCCTTCCCTATAATCTCTCCCTCTCATATTAAACCCTCATTAACCCTAAATTCCTCCCCTCTCTTTACCCCAATTCGGCAGCTATTCTTCCCCCCCTCTCTCTCTCTCAATTTTCGGCCAAGAAGGAGAAGTAAAGAGGAAAAGAAGATCTTTGGTTCAAAGATTCAAGAGAAGGAAGATCACACCGCTAACGTCATCGCCTTCTCGTGAATCAATCACTCTCGCTAGGAATCGAGGTAGGTGCATTTTGATTTTCCCTCAAAACGGTATGAAGGCTTGCGTAGGAAAAATGGTATTTTTTATGACTTGTTGTTGTCGTAATTGATTTGATCTTATTTATTTGCTCAAGGTGTTCATTTTTCCGTTATTTGTTTGATGTCAATGTGATCTCGTTGATGTGCGTGCTTTGAAGGGGTTGAGAGTTCTTAAGCGGATATGGATCCGTGGGGATGGGGTGGAAGAACGAATGAGGATTGTTGAATGGGTCGCAGGAAATTCAGAATGAAATTTCTGAATTACGCGGACATCGATCGATCGATGTCCAGTGGCTGAGGGTTCGACGTGCCTCAGATGGACGTCGATCGATCGACGTCCAGAAGGTGAGGGTTCGATGTACCTCAGAAGTACATCGATCGATCGACGTCAACTGAGTGAGGGTTCGACGTGTCTCAGTTAGACGTCGATCGATCGACGTCAGGGGATGACATCCAACCGTTTTTTTTTTTTGTTTTCTTTCCCTTTCCCCTTGCATTCATGGCACGTGCATTTGCATGAGGTACACTACGTCTATAGGGCGTGGGTATCGGGATGACTTCCCGTGTCTATAGGGCGCCGGGGTCATGAGACATACTGCGTCTACAGGGCGTGGGTGTCCAAACGGTAAGTGGTGGCTAGTGACCATGATGCCGGTTTGCATGAGGTATACTGCGTCTATAGGGCGTGGGTATCGGGATGACTTACCGTGTCTATAGGGCACCGGGGTCATGAGACATACTGTGTCTATAGGGCATGGGTGTCGAAACAGCAAATGGTGGCTAGAGACCAAGATGCTGGAGTTAGAACCCGGGGTCATGCATTGCATATAGGTTTAGGGACATACTGCGTGACATGATCGTCTGTGCGTGTGACACGTTATTTGAGCATGCATCACGTAATTGCGCATGCATCTTCTGTGGACTGTTTACTTTTCGCATAAGACTTATCATGCTGTGTTATGTGCTACGTGCTGATACCAATTTGAGTATGTGAGTATTCATGTTGTTTTGAGAGGCACCTACTGGGTGATTACCATCACTCACTCCTACTATTCCATATGTAGACGATGCGGAGTGTGATTATGTTTTCGTTGAGGATGGAGCCGACACTGTGGAGTGGGCTGATTGACCGTAGGGAATGACTACGACGAGGACGAGTACGGGATTCTTATGATGTTATTGGGATAACACAGACACTTTAATATTCAGTATTACTTTTTGAAAACAATTTCATGCTTTTAAACTTCCGACATTTGACCTTGACTTGTAAGGCCTGGTCAGCCTAGAAATAATGTTGTTTATTCTCTTGAAGTACGTTAAATTCAAACCTTTTGATGTGATTTATCGTTTCCGCGCAAAGTTAAGGAACACTTTTCTATGTCAGCACTGATGTATGACAGGTTGATGTGACGCCTTGTATTCTCCTGAGCGAGATACGGCGGGTGCACCGTTACCGAGGATGGAGCTCGGGAGCGGGGCGCTACACTATGGATTATGGATTGTTCTATAGTAATTTTCCAGCCGTATTAGAAGGTTATACTGATGCTAGTTGGATAACTAGTGTTGGTGATAACAAATCTACTACGGGTTGGATATTTACATTGGATGATGATGCTGTTTCTTGGGCTTCAAAGAAACAGACATGCATAACTCATTCTACAATGGAATCCGAATTCATAGCATTGAGATCTGCAGGTAAAGAAGCGAAATGGATGAGAAATCTATTATTTGATATAGAGTTGTGGCCACAACCGATGCCAGCCATTTCTTTACACTGTGATAGCCAAGCAACGATGTTTAGAGGTTATAGTAAAATCTATAATGAGAAATCTAGACATGTCAGCCTTAGGCATGATTATGTAAGGCAATTAATTACTGATGGTGTAATAGCCATTGCATACGTCAGATCCTGCAATAACCTAGCGGATCTGTTGACAAAGAGTCTATCAAAAGACTTGGTACAAAGTACATATTTAGGGATGGAATTAAGACGTATGAGATAAGTTCACTTGTGATAGAAACCCAACCTTGTCTAGCATATCAGTAGCCAAAGGTTCAATGGGTAACAACAAGTCACAAAGTGAGGTATTAAAGCACTGCGATTGATCTTTAAAGAATCAAACCGCACGACATTGATCTTTAAAGATTGGAATGTTAGTGTTAAAGGAGGGTGAGTGTCCATAACACTCTTAATGAAGAATTAAGAGGAAATATCTTAATTTTCACCTATATGAACATAGGAAGTGGTGCCGCTTCGACAAGCAATGATCTTGAAATGTTCATGAATACTAGGGGTAGCACAAGGCCATAAAGTGCGGTTTAAAATGGACTTCGATTGAGAGTGTGGTTTCATGTGTATAATGTTTCTGGTTCAAGGCTTTTTAGCTATCATGATTTCGTTAGAACTTTGAAGTATTATACTAATAAGAGGTTCAAATCGAAATATACTTCTTAGATGCATGAAATGTCACAAGTTGCTTTACAAACTAAGTGGGAGATTGTTATAATAGTTTGTAAAGGCAATGGGATGAAGAATGGATGCATGAGATCAAAGATGATGGTGAATGGGTGTTTAAATAAGCAAGAATAGCTTGACTCATGACTTGGATCGATCCATGTATCAAATGGATAGATCCATGTGGCTTCAAAACGAAGTTGAGTATTCTGCCGGACATATATCGATGACATCGATCGATCGATGTCACATAGATCGATCACATCGATCGATTGATGTATCATGGGTGCAGAGTTGAAACTTTCTGTTTAATATAGATCGATCACATAGATCGATCGAAGTGACTTCGATCGATCGATGTGACAGATCGATGTTGGTCAGAATGAAATTGGAGCTTACTGTGAGACTTCGATCGATCATATCGATCGATCGATGTCCTGACAGAAGTGACTTTTCATGAAAAAACACAACTTATACATCAAGGGACATACCTAATCGCCATGCAACGACCACCAACGTCTTCTTGGAGTTTGAGAGCCTATAAATAGGCTATTAAAACGCATTAAAAGAAGTATCTTGCAACCTATTTCATACTAGCATTCTATATTCTTCATCCTACTCATTTTCACTCTTGTTCTTGAAAGTTCATTGAATTTCAATCCTATTTGCTGAGGATTAGAGATTGTTGGCTGTTCTATCCTAGGAGAAAGTTTGACTATAGCCCTGCAGCATCTAGTGGAGTAAATATTCCTTACGGAAAGTGGTATACATGCCTCAAGCCAAATTCCATTCACTACTTCATACTCTCTTGCTTGTTGTTCTTGTTTTCCTTATTTTCCGTAACATGTTGTCCCTCCTCGGACCCTGTGCAAATGTAAGAGCCTAGTACACCAGGAACGTTATCCGTTCTGTGATTTTATGGTGGCAAATATTCTATAATTTTATTGAGATATAGATACAAATAAGCCATAGTTTGTATCAATGGCTTTACAATTTCTTCATCTTACCTGTTCATTCTCCTGATGCAAAACAAATACAGGCATGGAGCAATGGAAGGGTGCGGTCGGCCAATCATAGAGTCATCATGAAAGGGATGGAACCAAGATACTCAGTGGCACAATTTGCATTTGTGGATACAAAGTTGCAAGCTCCAAAGGAGTTCATTGATGTTCAACATCCTCCACTTTATCATCCTGTCAGCAGCATGGAGTTGTTGAGTTTCTATATTACAGAAGAGGGCCTGCAAGCACATGATCTTTTGGAGGCTTATTGTGGTGTTTAAACAAAGGGTTACTGGTCGTTGCCCTAATAACAATGATGGACATGTAATGGTGGTTTGCATTTTGATCTTTTGTGTTTGTTATGATGGGATAAAGGAAAAGTACTTACTAAATTGGTTGCGCTTTTTATATTGTGAAGTAGGAGTTTATCGATACAGCTTGACGCAACATCTATGTGTTTTTAACATATGAGTGTGATTGCGTACATTCGACATCTCCCATATCTAAACATAGAGGGAGCCTCTAAAACAATGAATTAATTTTATTTGTTGTGTGACTTAAACTGTCACGTTCTTATTTTAATATTTATGCATAGAAAATCTATGCTGCTGTTTAGACTATTTGTCTCGACTGTTAGAAATATGTTTCCATGATGAATTTAAATTAGATGTTGAATGCTATGAGTTTCTTTTGGGTAGATGAGTTGTAAGTCAACTTCTCAAAAGGACTTTGAAATGAGATTTGATCACTAGGATTGATCAATCATCGAGAAACAATTTCTGTGTATTTCTACCACATAGGTATGATTGTGTACTCGGATCCTTCATAACCCGCAATAGTCGGAAGTCTATAAAACAATGGGGTAATGTTGTTGTTGTTTTTGTTGTTGATTGATCAATGATATGGTCAAATATTTGATGATCATCAAACACATTCTTACGGAAGCATTGATTTTTTGAGATCGAATATATGATAACATTTCTATCCCCTAATGTTGGAATCAACAACAACAATCATACTCATTATATCTCACGACGTCAAAATCTATCGCAAATCTATCGCTAGGATCTGGAGAGGGTAAGAGACAGACAAACAATACCTCCATCCCAAGGGATAGAGAGTTCGCTTCCAGTAAGACCCCGACTTTATATGTACCTGTATAGATAGTACAATAATAAAAATATGTACTATTGAATGGATTTTATTAAATATAAATTAAAACCTTACGATATTAAAATAGTCAATGGATATACACAAATAGTTGAAAGACAAAGACTATGTTAGAATCAAATGAGCTTTAATTAAATGAGTTTATTATAATAGTAAAGTAGTATATAAGATGCAACTATAGAGGAAAGAAAGTGGACGCCAAGAAAGAGGGTTGGAACTTGAAGAAGGTTGTAGTGAAGAATGCAACCAACCTTCAAGGTAATATTGCAAGTACCTTAGACTATGGTGATATTTCATATAGTGAAGCAATATGGCATTTTGCTGATGTCTCCCAGTTAGCTACATGGCTCATGACCTCTCGAAGAAAATGGTGGCATCCAAATTACTTTCAATTAGTCAAGTGACAAAGGAACTTAATTGTGTTATGATCATGTATCTCGATTTTGCCATCTTACAAGAAATTCTCACGAAGGAACTCATTGGACGTAATACTGAGTGCAGAGGCTTCTATTACATGGATGAGGTGATTCACCTGGGTCGTTCCATGCTTGCTCACGAAACAGTCATCATACAGCTTTGGTTATGGCATAGACGTTTGGTTTATCCGTCTTTTGAGTATCTTAAACTCTTATTTTTGAGTCTCTTTAAGAATAATTCCACTCATGTGACATATGAAACATGCATTCGCGCTAAAAGCCATAGAAGTACATTCCGACCAAATAACATACAAGACGACTCTATTTTCTCTCTAGTAATTCCGATGTATCGGGACCGACCCTTGTCTTTAGTCGGTTTCAGTTTTTCGTGATATTTGTAAATGATTCATCTCGCATGACATAGATATATTTCCTGAAAAATAAGTCTGAAGTGCTTGAAATTTTTTTCTATTTTTCCAAATGATTTAGACCCAATTCAACACAAAAATACAAATTATTTGTTGTGACAATAGTACGGAGTTTATCAATCAGTCCATGCAAGTTTTCGAAATACATGGTCTGATACACCAAACCTCAATTCCAAACACGCCACAACAAAATAGGATGAGATAATGAAAACAATCGAATACTTCGTAAGATGACATGTTCTATAATGATTGAATCTCAAGTTCTGATGAATACTATCAGGGGAAGAATTATAGATAGTACACGTGCATTTTCTATCTCTTTTCTCAGTGTCTATTCCGAGAACAAGATAGGAAGGAAACACAAATGTTGAATGTCATGGATACGAAGATGAAAGCCATGATAAAGAATAGAGCATGGTACTACCAAAGGAAAATAAACCATTTGGATGCATGTGAATTTTCACCATTAAATACAAGGCGGATGATACTATTGAGCGATACAAGGCTAGGTTAGCAGCCAATGGATATATACAGATATGTGACATTAATTATTCTGAGACTGTCTCTCTAGCAACAAAGAATGATACCATGGTCTATTAATGTATTATTCTCAATAGCATCAAATACAGATTAGCCACTTCACCAATTCAACATAGAAAATGTCTTTCTCGATGGAGACTTGAAAGAAGATGTAAAAAATGCCTTTCTCAATTGAGTATTTAAGCCGAAGCATAGAGATGTAAATGTAAATTTTTAAGCATAATTACCTATACACCCTAGGTGTTTAGCTATAATTACATCAAGATCGTCTCTAGTTTGAAATTCAACATTTACACATATTGCGTGTTTGGACTAAACTAGAGATGATACTTTTGGGGTCAAAGTTAACCAAAATTATAATATTTTCACTCTTTTTGATTTGATATATGATTCGTGACACGTCTTTGGTTTAAAGTTTTTATCTTTAAACTTCTCATAGTTTTAGACTAAATGCATAATTTTTATTGATTTTGACTAAAAACTCTCATTTTTTATTTTATTCCAAAAAATACAAAACATATAAATGTCAAATTTTAAACCAGATAATATAAAGATAATTACGCCTAAAAACAGGTGGAGTGTAAAGTGAGTATACCATAATTTTAATATGGACCCAATGACTATTTCTGTTTGGTTTTTGAACATTTGAGAAATTCAAATTCCCTCTCGTTTTTACTTTCTACTGAAGCCAGAGACTCCATCCTTACTTCTAGTTTTCTTTCAAAATGATTTCTCAAAATGAAAAACATTCTAAAAAACCACAGACAATGGAACCAAATCCGACAAGAAAGCAGTGGTCTATCAACGATTTCGAGATCGGAAAACCTCTGGGCAAGGGCAAATTCGGTCGCGTTTACCTCGCCCGTGAATCCAAGGTAACAACAGAAATTTTCCTCTAAAAATGTCGAATTCGATTTGTGGTTCCTGTATATTTGATTTTCCTTTTATCTGGTGCTACAGAGCAAATACATAGTGGCACTGAAGGTGATCTTCAAGGAGCAGATAGAGAAGTACAGGTTGCACCACCAATTGAAGAGAGAAATGGACATCCAATTTATCCTTCGCCACCCTAACATTTTGAGACTCTATGGCTGGTTCCATGACTCCGAGCGTATTTTTCTCATTTTGGAGTACGCTTATGGCGGTGAGCTCTACAGAGAGCTCCGTAAGTCTGGCCACCTCTCTGAAGCCCAAGCCGCCACTGTATGTACGATTTGTTTCTAGTTTCATTCTATTACCTGCCTGTCTGTTCCCTGCTTTGTTGACTTTGAATTGTTGTTTGATATAAAATTTTGGCGGTATGGATTTTCAATGATAAGTAGTTCCGTAGGTATGAGAATTTTGGATATTTATAGATCATTAATAATTTGATTCAGGAGCTGAATTTCGATGATAAATAGTTTCTTAGGTGTGATCATTTGGATGTTTTTGGATTTATAATCACTAATAGTTAGAGGCTCAGGAGATTGAATTTGAGATGATTATTAGTTGCTTAGGTGTGAGAATTCGGATGTTTATGGATTTATAAAGCACTAAGATTTAGTGACCTAGAAGACTGAATTTGCGATGATCCTTTGGTGAAATAACTTGGATTTTTTTGGATTCATCAGACATTTCTACTTGGAGACTAGAGTGACTGTGATTGCATTTCACAAATTTTTTTCTTTTTGTGTGTGGCTTTGGTTAAGGAAATTTAGAGGAAAACGGATTTGCAAATTTATCTGGCAACAGTCATGAAATTATCTTACTTATTTTTGGGGGTAAGTCGTTTGTTTTTTAAGATTATGTGCGCATTAGGGGAAAGTGGATTTCACCTTTCTATGCATTCAACGACTTAAGTCTTGCTGTTTCTTGGACAATGGAAAATTTTGAGGTCTCAAATGTCGTGACTGTAGATGGAACATCATATTCATGCTGTAGAAGGAAGGCTTAGGACGGTTTTAAGCAGCAGAGGAAGAATGTGATTGACATGGATGAGATGAGAGTAGATGGGATAACCAATTTTACTGGTTTACAAAGCCGAGTTTCCTTGTTGTTCTGTCCCATTACCGCCTCATATGTGCCTTCCGCTGTTTATCATTTCTTATGCACCTCTTAGTTCTCGAATTTTTCACTTAAATCTACTTCAACTTGATCTAGTTTCCATTTTTCTTTTCATAGCTTCATGTCAGTTGAGTATAGGTTCATCCTCCATCCGATTTTCTTAACTTGCGTTCTCGTTTATGCTGCTTATGTCCATGGAAAACTAGTATATTGCAAGTCTTACGCAAGCATTGGCATATTGCCATGAGAAGCATGTGATCCACAGAGACATCAAGCCAGAAAACTTGTTAATTGATCATGAGGTAATGCCACAAGCTTTTCACATTTAAAAATTTATTAGGTGCATATTTCTGTTGTTTCCTCTTCCGGGAAAACTTGATTGTAATGTAAAGACCCAAGTTCATCAGCTCAATGTGTTGAAATACAGTATATATATAAACATGTATTCAGTAAATATACATTTACACATAGGTATACACATGTAAATACAAACACACACGTATACTATAGCTTTAACATTGAGTATAGAGTTAGAACAAACAATAAATATCACTATTTTAGTGATATTAAGAAATCCTAGTTGTTGGCCTGTTTGTAGCCATTGTCAGTGGTCTGCTTTGTGAATGTGCGAGTTTTTAGCTGTTGGAGGCTTATGTGTTGCTCCATTATACAAGGAGTCTCATTTGTACATTTAAACTAAGTCTGAATAATATTATTTTAGCCTCCAATTCTTCTCATTATTTTCTATGTGGTGTCAGAACCTCTGATCCTAAGAAATTTAAAAATGGCAACTCTCTCGACCGTTTATTCGCTGCCAGAATATACTGAAGCCATCTCCATTCCTGAACAAACATTAGGAGCAGGTTCTTATGGCCATAATGTCCTGGATGATTCTTCAAGAATCATTACCAGTCACAAGCTTAATGGTGATAACTTCCTTTATTGGTCTAGGAGAGTTGAAATGCTTGTGACTGGTAAGAGTAGAGAGGAATATCTATGTAGGGACTGTTACGATTCCTGATGAAACTAACTGAAAATTTAGAGTATGGAAATATGAAAATATCATGACCATGTCATGATTGACAAGGTCAATGCTTCCTGAAATCAGTGATAATGTATGACACTGATGAAATATAGGCTGCAGTTAAAGAAATATACACTAAACAAGACAACACCTTTGAGCTTTATGATATTGAAGCACAACTTCATAAAATAAAGCAAGACAACCTGACTGTAAACAATTATTACACTAGCTGACAAGAGCCTGAAAACAAATTGATGTGCTTGAAGTACATCAATGGACATGCACTACAAATTCTAAGTTGTATAAAGCAAGCACTGAACATAAATGTGTATTCAGGTTCTTGACTGGCTTACATCCAGATTATGATAGTGCTAGGAGCAGAGTCCTTGGCTATTAAACCACTTCCAAGTCTTAAAGCTGCCTTTGATGAGATTAAACATGAAGAAAGTAAAAGATAATGATAGGTACTGTCAATCCAAACTTACAACAGAAACATCTATCTTAGTTACTCAAAGAGTGAATCCTGATTATACTGCATCAGCATTGGCAACCAGAAGACAAAATTCAGATGGACATGTACCTAGACTGTTTTGTCGATATTGTAAGAAGAATAGGCACATGATTGATGACTATTGAAGATTTCATGGCAAGCGAGAGGAAGAGAGACCAACAAAGCCACACTCTAACTCCTTCAACTCTTTTAAATACTGTTAATAATGGAACAGACAACGTTGCTCAAGGTTCCCTGCATCATACAGAGAACAACTCACTTCCCACAAAGAGCAGATTGAGGCCCTGCTACATTTCTTAAATAAACAACAAATTGTAAGTCAACCAATACAAGCATCAATAATGGCAAGCACTCAACACTCTTATAATGGTAACTTTTGAATTTTTGATTCTGGAGCCTCAGATGACATGACTGGTAATGGTGCACTTCTATTATATTCTTGAGCCTCAGCTTCCAATTCTTTTCATTACTTTCTATACAGTGTGGCCATTGCTGCATAATGAGAATCGAGATATGCTTACATAAATAAATGCGCTCTTACTTGAAATTGGTATTTCATAACCTATTTTAATCCTTAAATCTATATATGTATTGTTGGTTTCTGTTTCTATTTACCTGCTACGTGCTTCTCAAATAATCAGCTTTAGTTATATGGATATATACGTAAGTTGTTCCTGCTTTGAGTTTAACAACCGTCACAGTTTGTTTCTCAGCGATGAATTGGAAATCTGCTGAGGAAAATACTTATTTTGACTTTTTGCAGTCTATTAATGATATGTAGTGTTTTTTTGTCCCTTGTCATATTTAATGTGTAATGATGAGCTGCTTCCTCTTGCTTGGTTTTTATTTTTTTTATTTCTTCAGATTACTTGTATCAATTTGTGGAAGCAGTTGATCAAAATTTCCTACCTAACAAATTAAGTTAGCCAGTCAAATAATATGTGGTATTTAAAAATTATCACCAAATACATCTTCAGGGGCAAGGTTTTTTAATCCTTACTAATCCTTTGCTTTAATATTTAGGATTAAGAGAACTTTAATCATTGGAGGTGGGTTTTGTTTAATGTCTCATTATTGTGGTATCTGGTATTTTATTGCAGGGGAGGCTGAAGATTGCAGATTTTGGATGGTCTGTCCAATCTAGAAGCAAAAGGCACACCATGTGTGGGACTTTGGACTATCTGGCTCCTGAAATGGTGGAAAACAAAGCTCATGACTACGCAGTAGACAACTGGACACTCGGTGTACTCTGCTACGAGTTTTTGTATGGAGTCCCACCTTTTGAGGCCGAAAGCCAAAAAGACACTTTTAGAAGGTATACTACAGGATACAGAAAAGTGTAACTTTTTTTTTCTCTTAACGGATATTTGAGCAAACTTTCTCCCAATGTAGGATCATGAAAGTGGATCTCAGCTTCCCTTCCACACGTTTGGTGTCAGCAGAAGCTAAAGATCTTATTACTCGAGTAAGTTTTCTCTAGAACCCTGGTGCTTCTCATTGAAGTGTGACGAAAAGGGGCCAATTCACCACTTCTACAAAACAACAACATTATCCATTGCTTTAGAGGCTCCCGCGTATGGCAGGGGATTGGGGTTCAGATGTACGCAACCATACCCATGTGTTAGAAACACACAGAGGTTGTTTCCCGATAACCCATAATGATGCGTCAAGTTATGTCGATCAACTGCTACTTCACAATATAAGAAGCGCATCCAATTTAGTGAGTCATTTTGCTTTATTCCATCATATTACAAAATCAAAGAAGAGTGTTCTTGACTCCCTTGGAAATGGAAATCCCAATTCACCACTTCTGTTAGTCATAAGCTATAACTAGTTGACATCTTAGGTGGCGTTTGGTTCGAACTTGGATATCGGAATCAGAATCGAAATAGGTATGACAGAATATGAGTTTGAGCTTAAAAGTGATAGTTGTTTGGTATTGAAGTGGGAATGAGTATAATAAACATTGATGGTGTTTGGAATGTATTGGAATTGAAATGGGTATCCAATGTTGCCGGCCGGAAAAATGGTCGAAAAAATTTGACCGGCCGGAATAGTGACTGGCGGACGGTGGCCGGCGGTGGCCGTCCATACCCCTCATTTTCCCTCATTCTCTCATATTGATAGACAGGGGCTAGTATATCAAAAAAACGATATCTATCACCAAATAATTAGATATCAAACGGAAACACATACCCTGTTTTCCCAAACAAACAATTTCAATGGGTTTGGAGGAATCCAAACTCATTCCTTTATTCCTAAACCCTCAACCAAACACCACCTTAGTAGTTATTCATTTAATCAATAAACTATGGACAAAAAGGAAGTGGAACCTCTGTTTTAAGCACAACCATCTTGCTGAGGCTTTCCTTCTAACTTGTATATATCCATTTTGTTAGTTTTGATTGTGTGAATTGTCATCTTTTCAGCTTCTAGTGAGGGACTCTTCAAAAAGGCTTCCGCTGCAGAAGATTTTGGAGCATCCTTGGATAGTGAAGAATGCTGACCCAAATGGAACCTGCACAAAGTAGTATGTATCAGTGTTTTGTCTCTACTTCATTGTCAATGGCGTAGGAGAAGAAGCTGAGAGGGTCGGTAAACACTTGATAGCTGTTCTGTAACTTCTATGTAGCTTCTAACCTCTCCTTATAACTTAGGCTTGGGTTAGTACTAAACTAGTAGGGAACTGATGTAGTGCATATGTAGTCTATGAGCTCTCCAAGTGGTTGACACTAGAGCTGTTTAACGAACCGAACAATTCGCAAACTGTTCGAGTTTGGTTCGTTTTCGGTTCGTATTTGTTCGGTAATTGTTTGTAAACGAGCCGAATTAGAACAGCTGTTGGGTTCGTTTACTAAAACGAGCCAAACTATTCGCGAACTATTCGGTTCGCTTAAATAGTTATAGTGTTATTGAGCCGAACTCAAACCAATTTTAAAGTTCGTTTAGCTAAACGGACTAAGCCAAACAATTCGTTTAGCTAAACGAATCTAAATTCGAAAACCTAGTATATGGTTCGGCTCGATTCATTAACACCTCTACCTGACACTAAGTTGGAAAATGTGTCAGTCTATAAATTGGTACTTAAACGAGTTACGATCTCACGACTGCTTGTTGAACGTTTGATGGAAGTTATGCTCCAACCTAAGCAATGCAACAACCGGATGCTCTTTGATCCTTTCGGGATGTGCTTGACGATTCTCATAATATGCTCACTTGGGGACTATTTACCTCAGCTCTTGCAAGACTCCTAATGCAACTGTGTCCATTAGATTCTTTGTTCAGCTCATCTTCTTTATCAGCTATTTGATCAGGATGCCGTTATATTTTTGCTAACGTGGATGAAGCAAATGCTATAACTTTACATTGATGAAGCAAGTGTAGTATTTGAATTGAAACTGATCAAGTAGTTGGTTGTGTCATAGAAAGAGTAAATATGAAATTCTAAATTAACAGAAAATCAAAACATAGTTCACTAGTTGGTCCTTTTTGGGCTCAACTAAAGAGCCCATTTGGGCCCAAGTTATAACGTTCCTATCCACAGCTTGCAGATGTGTCGCTCGAAGAGAAATAGTCCAGCCGTAGGATTTAGGGATAGGATCACCTCACCGCAAAGGAATGCGGTGACGCGTGACCGCACGACACGTGACAGTAAGGGGGGATGGTGAGGCTAGATGAAGGTCTCACCACTCTCCTTTGGTGTCACGTGTCGCGTGGTCACAAAGAATGTGAGGAAAGTTAGAGTGAGAAGATCCCAACCCATTTAGGGATTTATCCCAAAACATGTCACGTTTTGAACCACTTTCCCTCGTACAAAGGCTGCTGAGTGCTAGCCAACCACGTCCGGATTCACGCACTTCGCACGTCTTTTTAAGACGGTTTTAGACTTTTTTTTTAGCTTCAAAATTTGATGTCCGCAAAATATCTGAACACAAACCTGTTTTAGTATATGAAGTTGATGATACAATCCGTCACACTATGGTATTGAAGATTCGAATTGACAACATTAAATACAATCTATCACTCTAAATATAAACTGAGTCATGCAAACCCAAGCATGCATATATTTTCATGATAAAAGTAGTTTTGTCTAAAAACACACATTAAAAATAGAAGGTATAGTGTGTTAGATTTCACACGCAAGACATGTACTTATGCGTTCTTTTGTAGTTTCCTTTAGAGAAGGGTCAAGAACAATATTGAAAAGATGATCTCTTCCCGAAAAATGTGCTGTATGGTTTAATTAAACAGTAAAGAATGTTTAATATCTATAATAGATCATAAGATTCTTTTTTTTTTTGACATTATTAGATATTGTTTATAACTACTAACACATAAATATATCCGAAGATTGTCCTTTTGTTTTGGTTTCTGATTTGGCGTATGTAACATTATATGACCATGAACAACAGAAAAATAAAGTGTCCCTCCCTTTCCATGCCATTCTCCGCCAAAGACTGAAAAATGCACCGCCATGTGGACCCTACCCTATCCCCTCCTATCTTTTTTGAACATCGCGTTGATCGCAAAAACCATACCTTATCAGTGAAGATTCTACCGTCTTAGTCTTAAGAATATCGCGGAATATGTAAATTAGGAGCTCAGCGGTCTTCTGGATTGGTGAGGACTTTACGCAAAGACCCACAGATGTCCCTTACAAACTAGTCCTTTGGCCTAGCAGCAGTGAAACATACATGGACCACACAAGGTGTCCCCTGCAAACTAGGTTTTTGGCCTAACAGCAGTGAAACAACACATTGTGCATATCGTTGGAATCTAACTTTGAATCTCTTGATGTTAAATCCATTCCGAGTACCAACTGATATATATCCTAGGACAACTTGATGTTGTTATTATTTGACAAGACAAGAGGAAATTACTACTTAATTACCATAATAAGTGTTTTTGTTTTGTATATGACCGGAACCATTGAACCCCACCTCTGTTTTCCGTTTGCAATAAATTTTATTTGCCATGAATTGCAAGATGAATCTTTTCTCTTTTTTTCCTTCTTTTCTTTTTCGCACGCTCAAAATAAAAAAAAAAACAATTTATTGCTTGATCGTTTTTTACGGGACTTTAAACATATCGTCAATTGTATTTTAAATTAATCAAGTATTCTTAAATAGTAAATCAAGTACTCTTGAATAAAACTTATTCCTCATATAAAATAGGTAATCTGATTTTCATATTATCACATGACTCTTTATTAAAAGATAAGTTTCAATAATGAAAACACCAGCCATATGTTCTTTATAGCTGTTTTTAGGAATTATATAGTTGGAATTAATTTGGAATTCGCAGTTTCATTTTCATAATAAAATTAGCCTGATTATATGTGCACAATTATTAACTTTCTCCCCCCATAGAATAATTTTACTTTGTGATAAAAGCTCAATATTTAAAATGCTTTGAACTTCATATTTAATATTTGATCACTGTATTCGAACATTCTGACATCGCAAATCCTCTTTCTATACAATAAATTTTAATATATATTCTTTATGCACAAATGCAAAATGTATTATCTATAATTTTTTAAAAAAATTAAAAAAATCATTTTTCTATAATCTTTTCAGAGTGTCGCTAAATAACATTTTATATAGAATACGAAATCACTTTAATGGAAGAATAAAAAAAATAGCTTGTATAAAACTTTTGTTAGTCCACTTAATATATGGTCAAAATATTTTGTTTTAAACGTGGTAGTCTACAACATTATTCACTTCACTAGAACAACAACAACAACATCATTACCCCATTGCCATAGAGGCTTCCGGCTATACCGGGGTGTAGAGGAATCGGATGTATGCAACCATATCCATGTGTTAGAAACACACAAAGGTTGTTTTCCGATGACCCATAATGATGCGTTAAGCTATGTCGATCAACTACTACTTTACAATATAAGAAGCGCATACAATTTACTGAGTCATTTTGCTTTATTCTACTATATTCTAAAGTCAAGAAAATGTATGTTATTGACTTTATTGGAAATGGAAAGTATTCAATTTTAAGACCGAGTATCTGCACTGCGACTTCAGCGGCGTAGCCGACAGGGAGAATAGCCAGCTGACCATCGATGGTCAAGTGGTACCACAGGTAAGTAAATTCATGCACCTAAGATCATTTGTGCAGCAGAATGGGGACATAGATAGTGATGTAGCACATCGAGTTCAAGAAGGCTGGTGTAGATGGAGGGCGGCCTCAGGGGTGATGTGTGACAAGAATTTCCCAAATAAATTAAAGGAAAAATTTTATAGGGTGGCAGTACGACCGACAATGCTATATGGGACAGACTGCTGGGCCATCAAGAAATCACAATTGCAGAAGATGGAAGTGGCAGAGATGAGGATGTTGAGGTAGATGTGCGGGCATACCAGGCTAGACCAGATCAGAAACGAGGTGTTTCGAGAAAGGTTAGGCGTGGCTAGTATAGTAGATAAGATAAGGGAGGGAAGAATGAGATGGTTTGGGCATGTCAAGCGGAGACATACAACGTCATCGGTCAGAGCAATTGAAAGCCTCATTGTAGAGTGGAACAGAAGTAAAGGCAGGCCCAAACTGACTTGAGATGAGCAGATTAGGCACGACCTACTAGATTTGCACATCTCTGAGGACATGGTACATGATAGGAATTCATTGAGGCATAAGATTAAGGTTAACGAGGTATAGGTCGTATATAGGGACACCTTATAGTGTATTTATGGCCATAGATAGACGTAAACACTATCTACGCTTTAAGTTGACTTTGCACTTGTTTGTTTATGTTGTACCGTTGTTTTACATTACATGTACATATACACGTTATGTTTATTTTAATATCGAAAGCCTATTCTTTGTATTTCCTGAATTCCTCCACTAACACACTAGCACATTATATCTCTATTATTATATCATTTATACAGGTACATATAGAGTCGGGGGTCTCACTGGAAGCAGACTCTCTATCCTTTGGGACAGAGGTATTGTCTGCCTACCAATTACCCTCTTCAGACCTTAGCGATAGCGTTTGATGTCGTTGGGACTTGGGATATACTGGATACGGTTTGCTGTCGTTGGGATATACTGGGTGCGGATGATGATGATTATGAAGAGTGCCATAAAAATCTACACGTGAAGAATTCCACTTTCCTTTTGAAAAAAAAAAAATTACAAATCGTTAAAACACACACTACTCACATCACACTAACTGCAACGACTCCTCACCTTTTTATCTTGGGTAACACTTGAATCACATTCGATGCAAGACGCCTGAAAACAGATTTGAAAAATGGCTTCTGGTAGGAATGGTGTCCAGAAGGCTCCAAATCTCAGGACTTCTTCTTCCTTCAAATCCAAGCTTCCACCTTCCTCCACCGCCGTCCGCCGCAGCAGCACCACCTCACTTTCTGGAGGAGCTGACGCTGGTAAGCTTCTCCGCCTCCGACTTGAATCTTCGTACATTATGATTTTCGTTTCATTTGAAATGTTTTGTCTGCAAGTTTAGTTGCTACTAGCTCTAGATCGACTTGTTTCTTGATTTTGTATTTTCCTCTCAAGCTCGGTAAACGATTGGTAACTGTTTATTGACTGATGTGCTGAAAAATTACTCCATTGATTATTACACTTGATCTTCAATTAAAAATTTGTAGCTTTTCCGGAGAAAGTTGTTGGCTGTTTTGTTAAGCTTGTGGAGTGTTCAATAAATCGTGAAATAATTTTCCTTGGATTAGGGGGTCTGAAATTACAATGCAAAATGTAGTTCTCCAATCAAGTTTTAGTAATTTAATTGACGGTGGAAAGTTGAATTTTTGGTTTTAAAACCTTAGTACGCAGGATACACCAGAGTTTCACTGACAAGAACCCTTCTTTTTATTGAATGCTTAAACTGATGCGTTGATTTTGTCGCGATTGGGACCTCGTTTTAGGATGAGTGGTTCCTGGGTGCTTGATCGCATCTGTTTCTTTTTGGGCCTCCTATCAGATTAAATTATTTTTCCTTGTGCAATGTAAGGAAACTCCACTTAATATTCTGCATTTTTTGGACAACAATGGGCGTTAAGTTTATTGATGAGAATCAAATCGCATTTTGTGCCATAAAAACTAAAAGAGAAGTAATATTTTCCTTCTACAGTCACATTGCTTACCTGAGGTTTGCACGTCTACTGCAATGGTAGGGAAACCATTATAACATTAGTCTGGGACAGTTGTATGGGTCTGTTTTTGCTGTTTTGTTTTATTTTGTGTCATCTCTTTGCACTTCTCTATGAATGTAGATGTACAGTTTTATATGTTTACAGCATTCTCGGATGTAAATCTCTCATACATGTACATATTTCTAGACACTGTGCTGATGTTTAGCCTTCATCAGCCTCACCTTGTTGACACCACATGAAAAAGGAAAGAACATACATTTTTGGAAATGTAGCCTATGTGTTGCTTCATGTCATATCGAAACCTCATCTAGAATTAGATTGATATATTTCATTTGGAATCACATACTTGGAATCGGTTCACTGTCATTCAAAGAACTATATCATGGTGAAGAAAGAAAAAAGAATGATGGATCACGTATTTCTTTTGTTCCTAGCTGTAAGGCTTTTTAGAAAAGAACTAAAAGAAAACAAAGAGAAAGAAATAAATGGAGCAATCGTTATGGACAAGTATTACTATATTTTACATGGTGCACTGGGGCAAGTATATAAGATTACATGCATTTCACTTGGTGATGTTGATCCCTTGAAACAGTTTCTGGAAGAGTTAGAGTTGTTGTTAGATTGCGACCCCGAAACGCGGAGGAGTTGGTAGCTGATGCTGATTTTGCTGACTGTGTAGAAATACAACCTGAGGTTTTCATCATCTATGTCTGAGAATGTCAAAACATTGTGTATTTCCCCTTCCAAGCTCTGATTTGACTTTGTGATAATTGGATTATGTTCTTGTGATTTCCCCCCCTTACCAGCTAAAGAGATTGAAACTTCGGAAAAACAATTGGGACTCCGATACATATGAGTTTGATGAGGTGCTTACTGAATATGCATCCCAAAAGCGTGTTTACGAAGTTGTTGCAAAGCCTGTTGTGGAGGTGCGTTGTCCTTGTTCTATATATACTGCCTTTCCTCACTTATCGTCAGTTCTTTACTGCCAAATGTCCTGTCTCATGGAACTTAAATTCATTTCCCCCTTTCACTTATTATGATACTAAAGGAACACTTAGAGCTCATACCTTGCTAAGTTGTTAATTTGTAATCGTGAAAATTGAGACATATGCTGAGGGGTTTAGATGCTGAAATATTCATGTTCTTTTATTTGTTGGTTTCTTACAGAGTGTTCTTGATGGTTACAATGGGACAGTGATGGCTTATGGGCAGACTGGGACAGGGAAAACATATACTCTTGGAAGACTGGGTGATGAAGACACCTCTGCTCGTGGTATTATGGTGCGATCACTTGAGGATATATTTTCAAGTATTTCTCAGGAGACAGATTCCGTCTCTGTCTCCTACTTGCAGGTTGTCTTTCACCTACTGTTTCCTCTGGTCATAATGTTTCAGTTACTTGTAACCTAGAGGACATTTCATTTTAATTTTCTATGATTAACACCAGTTAGATGATGAAATACTTTTGTATTTGCAGCTTTATATGGAAACGATCCAAGACCTTCTGAATCCAGCAAATGATAATATTTCCATAGTTGAAGATCAAAAAAATGGTGACGTTTCTCTACCAGGAGCAACCATTGTGGAAGTTCGAGATCAGCAAAGCTTTGTTGAATTATTGCGAATTGGAGAGGCTCATAGATATGCTGCTAATACAAAGCTCAATACCGAATCCTCTCGCAGTCATGCAATTCTCATGGTAAGCACTTTGTTTATGCTATGATATTGGGCAATACTTGTGTGGTGCCCTTGTGTTCAACATTGGCCCTTTTAGATTTGCATCGACACGGGTATGGATTTAGGCTTCCATCATCAACTTGGGGTTACCAATTCTCCGCAAGTTGTGACTTGTCCTGGCATAGATGGTTTTGGGTGTTGCGCGAGCTATGTTAATGTTGCCGGGCCTAGGCCCTGGGTGTTACAAAACCACCTCCTGCATCCTCAATCAGATAGCTGACAGGGTGTGCATAGTGTTGTCTGTAGCGCAAGATCAATTGCTACAAGGTCATTAGCGTAGCAACGTCCTGGAAGCGCGGCCGAGGCGCGTGAAGCGCGCGAGGCGCATGTAGCGCACGTAGCCCGCGCTTCAGTAATTTCAGTTTTTTTAAAAAAAATAGTAATTTCGGTTATTAAAATAAAAAAAGAAAAACTAAATAATAAAGCTAAGCTACAATGCCATCAAAAAAACATACCGTCTAAAAAGAAAAGTCGACATCAAAAGTCGACGATATCCCATTCTAAAAACAAAAAAGCCTGACATCACTTACCCCTTCTCTAACCACCGTCGGCACTACCACTCTCCGACGCCATCAGTCACCACCAGCGCAGTCTCTTCTTCTCTTGTACTCTCGATCTCTCTTCATATACAAAGCAGAGTACCCGAGCAAGTTTTTGAAGAGACGCCAAAAACTTGCTCGGATACTCTGCTTTGTATATGAAGTTTGAACAATTGTTTTTATGTTCTATCTATGTTTTAATTATATCTATGTTTAAACTTTTTGAACAATTATGAAATTTTATATTATGTTTATGTTGTTACATAATATTTTAGTTTATTAGTTGTCTATGCGTCTCGGATGCGTGTAGCGTGCGTTATGGCGCTTTGCGCTACACGCTACAAAAATTTGGCAGTCGCGTTATAGTGCGCCTCGCGCTATTGACAACACTGTGTGCCAGCTAGACTTGTGTGGACTATGACGTTTTTCACATCATGCGTTAGTTGTCTGCCTAGGTCATAGGTTATGTTAAGTACCTTGGCACTGCATGCAGCGGATAGCACCTTTTGAATCCTCCAGTAGATAATTTCTTGCATCTAATTATACTAGGCTTTTAATGGAAGGACTGTGACACTCTGACATTGTGGATGAAACATTTGATTTATATATGAAAGGGCCTTAGATGCAAATACTCAATCTTGGACATCTATATTTTGACAAGAGTCCTGATGCAATTGGTGTTGGGTGCTATCAGCCCTGTCATAGTGTTGTTGGGCTGTGACCAAGCCATTACAGCTGCAGTAATTATTCGCTTTGTTTGTACAGGTTCAGGTTCGGAGGTCTGTCTCGGGAAGAGAAACTGATTATATCACTGAAAATGATGGTTCTACGCGCTTGGTTAACGGATTTAAGCCACCTATTCTTCGAAAAGGCAAACTAGTTGTTGTAGATCTTGCTGGTTCTGAGCGCATCCACAAGTCTGGTATTCTTGTTGACTGATAATTTCGATTATATTATGGAAAATATTTTCAAAACCACATTTCATCTATGAAGAAAATGGTCATCCCTGATGGTGTCGTATGATTCGTACTGCCTAGTCATGTGTGTTGGGTTTAATGAGGTTTTAGAATAATTATGGTTAGTTATTTTACTTATATAGCTGAAAATCTTCCTGCATTAGCCAGGCTCTTTGAAACTTGAAGTTCTTCACTCAACATGGAATGTTAAGATCCATGAGGAAGTTCTGACAGTATTCTGAGAAGCTGATTCTGTCCCAGATGTTTTAATATGACTAAATTGGTCCTGGAGCTTTCTTGATTTGATTGAATTTGTCTCTGTTTCTTCTGAACTCGTAAATCTTCTATTGATAACATAAGCTACAGAATTTTACTAAACAATATCCTCTGAGATTGCATCATTTAAAATTATACAGGATCAGTTAAAACATATAAATAAAGGCTGAGGGTAGAAATAGGGATTAAATTGGTTAAACTATTGAATGTTAGAGATGAATTTGGTTAAGTTGAATCTTGTGGATGAAACTAGTGAAAAGCCGAAAGAATTCCTATATCTGTGCATTACCAATTATGCCCCAATTCTTTCGTTATGAAATATGTTAGAATTTCTCCTATCATTGTGGTTTCTTTTAATATTTTACCTTCCTCTTTTTCCTTCTCAGCTACAGTTGTGCATTATATTCTTTTTATTTTTTCTCTTGTCCTTTCTTCTTTCGACACACAACCTAGCATAAAGATGCCATGCTCAAAACTTGAGGTTATGTCACATTTGCAAATGTAAATAACATATAGAATGATTTTCCATTGATTCCTTATTATCTAAGTTATATTCTCAATAATCAGTCATAAGATGTCAGTTGTTTCCAACGTCAAATTGAAAACAAGATTTACCACTGTTTGATTGCCCAGCAAACTTGTGATTTGTTATGTGTTACACGTACTTGGAGGTGGGTATCTTAGAATGTGTCCCTAGCCAAGGTTGCTAGATATGTAGAAGAATGGAAGCCTTTGATGCAGGAGTAGTAACTTTTGCTTTGTTATGCAGGAAGTGAGGGACACATGTTAGAAGAAGCAAAATCCATCAATCTTTCATTAAGTGCACTTGGGAAGTGTATAAATGCTCTGGCAGAAAATAGTTCTCATGTGCCTGTTCGAGATTCTAAACTTACGAGGTTGCTGAAAGATTCATTTGGAGGTGAGCTACTCGTAGTGTATTAAAAGCCTGTTTGAAGTGAATGACTGCCCGATATTATCTTTTTCTGGAATATTTGGCATCCACCTTTTTCCGAAATTTCCCCCATTAAATTTAACATGTTTTCCGCTCCCAGAAGGTAGATTTATCTGATACTTCTATGTAATTTATCTGGGAATTTTGTGTTGAAGGCACTTCAAGGACTTCCTTAGTAGTGACTATTGGTCCGTCTCCACGCCATCGAGCCGAGACTGCAAGCACCATACTGTTTGGACAACGGGTGAGATAGTAGTCTGTTAGGTGTGCAAGAAGAATTCAGCAGATTCTTTGCAGAGTCACTTAATAATCCTTATAATCTTTGAATAAACATTCAATGGCTGCGTGTATATGCCATTCATTTCTTCACAGGCTATGAAGGTGGAGAACATGCTGAAAATCAAAGAGGAATTTGATTACAAAAGCTTGTGCAAAAAGCTTGAGATACAAATTGACAAGCTAATAGCAGAAAATGAAAGAAAACAGAAGGCTTATGAAGACGAGGTTGTAAAAATTAAGTCGGAAGCGCAGCATTGCATTAACACGACAGAGAGGCACTACGCGGAATCACTGAAGGTAGCTTCAGTCAATATCTACAATCTATAAAATATACTTTTCTTTTGGAAAACTAATCACGGAACAAATAGCTTTTTGGTATCTGAGTTTTTCCATGAGTACCTAAGAAGCTTGGGAATATTTCAGAGACAAGTCCTAAAGAGTTCACCTTTTTAAATGCTAGCTTCTATCTCTTGTGGATTTGTGGCACATTTTTGTCAGTTTCCACCTTACTAGAGTAATAATAAATTCAAGCCACCACATCTCTGAATTATATTTGCTTTAACAATGAACATCTAGGTCAGAAGTTCACTGATCCATCCTACTGTTTGGTCCCTTGTGTTTCTTTTCAAGGACGAGAAAATCAAATGTCAAATGGATTATATGGACTCTATTAAACAGCTCGAAGAGAAATGGATGCTTAATCAGCAAAAGCACTCCAATAATGGCTTCGCCGGGAGTACTCACGCTGCAGAGGTAGCAATCTGTTTTTTTTGGTGTTTTATGCCTTTACAAGCTTATGTTGGTGCTTAATTTAAACAATGTCTATTTCTACTCTTTCTCCTTCTTAATAAGATTACCTTATGTGTGGGAATATATTATGTCAGGATGATGAAGTTGCTGAATTGAGGAAGTCTCTTCAGAATGAAATTCGTCTAAGAAAGGCGGCTGAAGAAGAAGTATATAACCTTAAAGAGAGGCTATTGCACTCATCAGAATCAGAAGTATAGATTTGAAAAAAACCATTTTTAGTTAGTTTTGTGGTCTGTGCAAGAATATGACAGTATCATCTTCAGCTGAACACGTGAATGTGACTAATTTGTCTGATGTAGCTGACAGGTGATAGTGCCGATATTTTTAGACTGCAAAGAATGCTGGAAGAGGAGAGCCACCAGAAAAAGAAACTGGAAGAAGAGGTGATCCTTTTGCGGAGTGAATTGTCACAGCTGACCTTGGAATTGAGACAAGTATGTTAGCACATGGACATGCTTATCGTGCTTGATTTTTTTTTAATTTGAACCTGTCTCTTTTGTTGAATTTCCATCTCGTTTTTTTCTTTTAAGCAGCAGAAGCATTAATAATAGTATTGATTTACAGAAAATGGTGCAGTAGGATTCAAACCCACTCATTTAAAAGCTCAAGTTTTCAGAGCGGTGGAGTAATTGTTATGTCGATACACTTAATTACAAAATTACTGATTCTGCTTGAATTGTAGCTTTCAATATGTTGTTCCCTGATAATCTTTAAGTTGGTAGTGTTCTTATAATGATATTCAAAATGATAAGTTATTGGATAAGAAATGAATCTGTAGGCCCTTTAGATTCAGTTTGGATAGTGTTATCATGGGCTAGAGAATGCAGCATAGGCACCCATTGTGATATTTGTGAATTGTAGATGATCACGCCCACAAGAATTAAGAAATGATAAAAGGAGAGGAAAAATATTTGTAAAAACAAGTGAAAGGACAAAGATACCGTATGGTACAAGATTCTCTTTACTAATGAGTTTAAAACGTAAACTTCCTGTCCGCTAGCTGTTATGTGCCTTGCTGTAGCAGACTTTATCAATTCTTACCTGTTATTGTGTTAACAGTCTGCAAGCCACCTTGATAGAGGCAGAAATACAAATGGCTTCACTGCCCTTGATTCTCTCCCCTCACTTAGACATCTGCCGCCCAAAGAGGGTAACACCGGGGATAGACCATCACTTGCCAATCTCCATGAGCAAGGTACTTGCTCAAGACTTCTTGTGATTATAAAATCATCTGCGGTTAGTGATTTCTCTAACTATGGCCATGTAAGATACTTGCAGTTGGAATGCATCAGATATTTTCTTTGCTGGAGTCAGATGATCCCAATGTTCGAATTCATGCTGTGAAAGTGGTGGCCAACCTAGCTGCTGAAGGTATTTTGAAACAAGACCTGCTCTTCACTGCAAAATTTTATTAGACTCTTTTACCTTTTCATACTGGATATCTTGTGAAAATCGTTCAAGGTACGCACCAATAGTGACTTGGTCACAACATCCTATGCCAGATAGCCTGAACTTTGGCGGACGTAAAATTTTTAATGAAGGGATCATGTTTAAATAGATTAACACAATGAGATGTAATGGGCAGACCTTGTGGAAAGGGAAGGTTTTGTGTCCATTGCTTATCTATTCTCAATTCAAAAGTTGTCTTTATAATTTGACACCTGCATAGGATGATTTTAGTCCTGTATTGCAGGACTTTAAGATCATGGGTTGGTAATGGTTGATTGGGTCAGCCTGGTTACTTGAAAGGTGCTATCTTGAGGCCATTGGGCTTATAAGGATTCATGTTAACCAGAGTTGAGTGGTGCCATAAGTCTTTGTGGACTAATCCTTGGGACGGGCCAAAAGCAGAGGTTACGTAGGATATGGCCAGTTATCAGTGATATAGTGATGAGAAGGATTATGCTTTTGCTGATCCAAGGGTTGTGATGCTGGGTTGCTTTTTTACCTTGTCTCTAGTCCTTCTGAATTCACTTTTGATTCTCTTTGACAGATGATTCCTTGTTTGGATGATGGTCTTGGTTATGTTGTAGGTAGTGGACGTACTTAAAGATCAAAGACTCAATCTTTCAGGTTGATATTGATAATTGTTAGACTAACTCATGATTTCGATCTTGTAGAAGCCAACCAGGAGAAGATTGTTGAAGCAGGTGGCCTTTCGGCATTGTTGATGCTTCTCAGAAGTTATGAGGATGAGACAATTCGTAGAATAGCAGCTGGTGCAATCGCCAACCTGGCAATGAATGGTAAACCAATGTTTCTTTTCTCTTTACTTCTGAAACATATTTGCTATACTTTATATTTACTGTCCTAAGTGAGAATTTTCTCTGTTTCTTCTTGGGCGAATCATGTGTAAGTATTATGGTACTTTGTTTCTTGCCCTTGCCTACTCAGAATCCAATCAGGAGCTCGTAATGGCACAAGGAGGAATTTGTTTATTAGCCATGACAGCGACTGATGCAGAGGATCCTCAAACTTTACGCATGGTGGCTGGAGCTATTGCCAATCTCTGTGGCAATGGTAAGCTTGTTGCTTTAGCGGTCTTCCATTTTATGTAGTTACTTTTGCAAGAAGATTCTGTTAATGCAATGTTACATTTGGAAAGAAATTTTAATATAACATGTCAAAATCTTTAGTTGTAGGAGGAGCTTTAGGAGGCAGAAGCTGAAACCTTGAAAATCATTCATTTTTGTAAATGTGAAGTCATATCTGCAACTTTAACTGCTCTATTGGGAATGCAAGTATTATTGACCCATTTATGTGGAGTCTATTGTATTTACAAAGGGCATGAGCCTTTTCAAGAATCTTTTTGGCATGTCTACTAGGATTGCTGCTCTTTTGAAATTAAAGTACGATAAATAATGGTGAAGTAATGTGCTCAATAACCATTTCTGAACATAGTTCAACCAAATTTCTGTTTATTGTCATAATTATAAATCTGCTTGGATGAAAAATTGATTGGAAACCTCTCGTTTTTTATCTTAAAGAAAGATCGCTATTCAGTAATGGATCAAGACCAATATAAAGAGTAATCTTCATACTTCTATTAGTGGGTTCGATCCTTTAGTTGATTTAGCTACAGGCTTAAACAA
The DNA here is from genome assembly GCA_036186865.1 of Eustoma russellianum. NCBI lineage: Eukaryota > Viridiplantae > Streptophyta > Magnoliopsida > Gentianales > Gentianaceae > Eustoma > Eustoma russellianum. The sequence goes on along the minus strand of AP025049.1, from coordinate 36,843,033 downwards.
AATCATAGTATTATCAGTCTCCAAATTTCGGTAAGTTGTAGTGTATCAGGTCAATGTATATAGGCATCTCACTGATGCTGGGAGTTACTGTTTTAGCCTACTTGGGCTATTCATTTATGCAAGGTTGGAAATTTTGACAATCCCTTGACACTCTTTTGAGACCACTACCTGTAGTTCCTCTGGTCCTTGCACATATTTCAGATTTTTGCTATTTATGTCTCTCCCTCTCAATCTAGTTTCTCTATCAAAGTAAATTTTTTTTGAGGCGAACTACATATCTTTATATAACCAAATCTGGATGCAAGTATTTTAGATATCTAACGTGTGGTTCTAACAGACAAGCTACAGACGAGACTAAGGTCTGAAGGTGGGGTTAAGGCTCTGCTAGGAATGGTCAACTGTCGGCATCCTGATGTGCTGGCACAAGTTGCTCGTGGAATTGCTAATTTTGCAAAATGTGAGTCTAGGGCCGCAAGTCATGGTAAGTGCTTTTTGGGTCGATGTAGCCTGTAATTGTAACCATGATTTCCATTTGTGTGCTTGGATTTAAAATAACAGGTTGACACTCTGCTCTGGATGCTGATGCAGCACTCTGTTTTTCTTTTTGCACGGTAGGTACAAAACATGGACGGTCTTATTTGATAGAGGATGGTGCATTGTCATGGATTGTGCAAAACGCAAACAATGACGCATCACTAATTAGAAGACATATTGAGCTTGCACTCTGTCATTTGGCGCAACACGGTAAGTGGTATATTCACGTTCTACAACAACAACAACATTACTCTATTGCCTTAGAGGCTCTCGCCCACGGGAGGCTCTCGCCCACGGTAGGGTATGGAGCGGTCGGATGTATGCAACCATACCCATGTGTTAGAAACATACGGAGGTTGTTTTCCGATGACCCATAATGATGCATCAAACTATGTCGATCAACTGCTACTTCACAATATAAGAAGCGCAGCCAATTTAGTGAGTCATTTTGCTTTATTCCATTATATTCCAAAACCAAGAAAGAGTGTGTCCTTGACTCCATTGGAAATGGAAACTACGTATATTCATGTTCTAGTGCGTACAATATCCTCATACCGATGTCCTGTGTCTTTAGACAATTGAAAATGCAACTGTGTCTTTTAAAAACTGTAAGTGATGGTGTACTTAATTACCAGAGGTCAATGCCAAAGATTTGATAAGTGGAGGAGCCCTTTGGGAGCTTGTACGTATCTCACGTGACTGCACTCGAGATGACATAAGGGCTCTTGCTTCTCGGACCTTAACTTCAAGTCCAACCTTCTCATCTGAACTGCGACGCTTGAGGATCGAGGTATAGTTTATCTGATCTTATTTATTGTATTAGCATTCAAGACAGTGCACTCGTATCCGTGGAGTACCGCATGTTCTTGTACCCTTGTATCATTCTTGAGCTGTAAGAGCATCTGCTATGAAATTTTGTCGCAGATATTTCGTACTAGGTTTGATAGAAGCTTATTATGGGGGTAGACAGTTTAGGGTTTGTCTGTTCCTCGGTAGTCAGGTATGATTATTTCAATCTGCATATTTGTATAGAACGGAAAATTTAACTTGAACCTTTGATGTTTGTGTGATGTTTAAGTCACAAGTGTGTGTGATACAAACTGTGTGTATTAATCCACTATTCAGTACTTTGGTAGTTGCTTTGGTCCTTTGGCGCTTTGCTGCCATTTACTCCCTACCTCACATGTTAAATGACCCTTTTTGTGAACAACAAATTCGAAAACTGGTTCAGTTGAGAATCGAACATTTTTCCCCCTTCTTCCGTTTGACATTGTTATTATAATTATTGAATAAATCAAAATGACTCACTAAATTCGTTGTACTTCTTATATTATGAAGTAGCAGTTGATCGACACAGCTTGATGCAATTTTCATTATGCGTCATCAGGAAACAACCTGTGTGTTTTTAACACATGGATATGATTGCATACATCTGGACCCCTATGCCCATCATAGACGGAAGCCTCTAAGGCAATGAGTATTGTTGTTATTGTTGTGATTATGATTATGATTTTTGACTGTATACAGTTCCAAATGAAGTCTTAATTATCATTTTTTCTGTTATTTTTCCATTGTGCCAAAGATAGTACCAGTGTTCTCACATTGAGGATGGTACTAGGGAGATTAATCTATATTTATAGTTTATTGTATATATTTCTTCCGTTCTAAAATGTACAAACGTTTCTAGTACATTAGTTTAAGAAATATTAGTCAAAGCATTAAATATTGTTTGTCTTCAAATATATCTATCATAAATAAGTTGTTTGTTTTAAAATTTACACATTTATAAGGACAATTGGATAAAATCATCACATTTTTTTATCCATTTAAAGCAAGTTGATTTATATTTAGGAATATTCCAAAATAGAAAGTTTGGATCTACAAAACAGTAGGGTGAGAGTATAATTTACTGTGCCAACGATATTGATGATTTATATCAAAAGAATCCGTACCTGATTTTATTGGATATAAATGTAACTATATCTAATATATTCTAACGACGTTAAAAGCTACTGGGGTTTGGGAGGATTAGAGGCAGACAAACAATACCTCCATCTCAAAAGATAGATAATTTGCTTTCAATGAGACTTTCGACTCTATATGTATCCACATAGACGACATAATAATAGAAATATAATGTGCTATTATACTTCCGACTCTATGTGTATCTACGGTAATGTCTTTGCCAGTCTCATATTCTCATATCTTGATCAGTCCTAAAATGCTTGCTTGCCTAGGAAGTTTTGACAAGGAAATCAGACAATAGTGATAGCAAGACAAGGTTCTAAATCAATCATAATGCAAACTACCACTTGGTTGAGATGGTTTGTGTATGTTTTATAAGATCAAACGGTACCTTGTGGATATAATATAACCCTCTTATTATTTCATTAATTTTGTTTATCAAGTTATGTCTCCTTCAGATTTCTCAGTTGAAATACTGGGAAATTTCATTCAATTCTCAATGAAAATGCCACTTAAACTAAACATAAGACGGGTTCAAATTTGGAGAGGCTAAAGATGAGTCAAAATATGAGGTCTCCAATCACGCGTCGCTACGTGTAAAAAAGAACTTTTTTAAAGAAGGGGCGCTGCTTTTTTCTCTCTAAAAGAACATTTTTTACACGTGACGACACGTGATTGAATGTCTCATATTTTGCCTAGGCTCCCAAAACCCGCATAAGACTCTCACCCTCAATTGAGCACTTACGGAGATATGTTCCCGATACATCATGGAACTAGGGTTTGTGTAAGCGTGCCAAGTTGAGCAACTGCCCCACTTCATGCACAATTCTAACTTACTGGTCATTCATCAGTTTAAATTTTTCTTTTTTTATCATATAAATTATATGGTAGAAGTCATCACATGACAGCGATACATACTATACATGATATAACCATGATGAGAAATTGATGAATCCAGAACTCAGGTACTGAATACGATAAAGCACTTTCACGTTAGTCAGCAACAGTCAACGTAAGTCAAGCTCAACTAGTTTAACTCTGGATTCATCAGAAATCAATATGAAACAAACCATCATATAATGTGGGAATGAAAAACCTTTATAAAATAGAAAGAACTCTACAAATGCAGATATTTGAACCCAAGATCTTCTACCGCACATATTGTTAGAACAAGTTTAAGTTTTGATGATTTGCACAATTTGGTACTTCGAACGATGGATTAGGCGCCTCATGTGATGTGGTTGGAAGTCAGTATACTTCGAACGCTTACAATAGGTGCTTCATGTACCTTGGTGAAATCCAGTACACTTCGAACGCCTACATTAGACGCTTCATGTGAAGTGTCTGGACGCCCGAACACTTCGAACGCCTATATTAGGCGCTTCATGTGTTCTGGGAAAAAGGCAGTACACTCTGAACGCCTACATTAGGCGCTTCATGTGTTTTGAGAAAAAGGTAGTACACTTTGAACGCCTACATTAGGCGCTTCATGTGTACCACCAAGTCAAAAGTACTTTCCCCCCCAAAAATGGGCACGTACATCAAGTCCTTTCTGAGAAATGTCAGAACTAGTTCGAACAAGCATGAAGGCTGCCATTAGGCGCTTTATGTGACTTCGAACGCCTTCAATTGCCCACATAAGGCGCTTTATGTGACTTCGAACGCCTGTTTAGTTTCGCATAAAGCGCTCCAAGTCACTTTGAACGCCTGTTCATTAAGCACATTAGGCGCTTCATGTGACCAATGTTACAAAAGTCTTATGCTTTACTTTCTAACATCATTTGACTCTTTGTACCCTCCTCTTTTAGTGTTATTTTCACAGGTCCTCTCTCATTCCTAAAGAAGTCGCGTTTCCTCTTTTAGCTTCCATTTTGAAACTTCTCCAAGAATGTTGCTACAAGACAAGATGAGATCTCAAATGAAAAGGACACACCAACACAAGATGCCAAAACTCATTATTGGCTCTGCAAGGGCTTCAAACAGGCAGAATTTTTGAAGGATGATAAAACAAGGGTTTCTTCCATTTCTTCAACAACTTTCTACACTTTCAAGCTCTCAAGTTTTCTCTCGAAGCTTAAGCTCTCAAAATAGTTGTAAACATTGTATATTTTTACTTTATTGTTGAGAGTGATTATTGTAAGAAGAACAAGAGTCTTCTTCTTGGTGAGTAAAGATTGTGAGATGTGAAGCAGATTGTTGATCAAGGAGCAAGGGTGCTTCTTGTTTGAGATATCTAGACCTTGAAGGGTTAGTTGATAGTGTTGTGGTGCACTATACTCCCTACAAGATTTCTTTGAGGGCAAAGAAGATCTTTGGAGGCTAGACTTAAAGGGGTTAGATTTCTTGGTTGTGGTCTAGGGGTTAGATTTCATCTCACAGTATTCAACACTACTTTGTTCATAAAAGAACAAGGTAGAAATCAATTAATAGTTCAAGTATATGTTGATGATATTATTTTTGGTGCTACTAACAATTGTATTTGTGAGCCATTTGCTAGTCTTATGCAAGGTGAATTCGAGATGAGCATGATGGGAGAACTAAATTATTTCCTTGGATTACAAATCAAGCAAACCGAAGATAGAGTGTACATTTCCCAAACCAAATACATAAAGAATTTGCTCAAGAAGTACAATTTTTGTGAATGAAGAGAAGTAAACACACCTATGAGCACAAGTGCCAAGCTTGACAAGGATGAGAAAGGAAAGCATGTGGAGGTAACCTTGTATCGTGGCATTATTGGTAGTCTACTTTACTTAACTGCAAGTAGACCCGATATTTTACATGCAGTATGTTTATGTGCTAGATTTCAAAGTGATCCTAGGGAAATGCATCTAATTGTGGTAAAACGTATTCTTAGATACCTTAGATTTATTTTGAAATTTGGGCTATTTTTTCCTAAGAATGCATGTGTTGATTTAAGAGGATATTGTGACTCCGATTATACGGGGAGTCTTGTTGATAGGAAGAGCACATCCGGAATTTGTCACGAAACCTTTACCTAGTGATGTATTTGCATCTATAAGAAGTATGTTGGGGTTGCTCAACATGGGTTGATAATAATCCATCTTGAGTTTTGAGCAAAAACATTTTCAATATTTTCAAGGTCAGTATACATAAGGCGCTTCATCACAATTACTTCAGGCGTTTGATGTTACATCAAGCGCTTGATGTTAAGAATGTCACTCGTTCGAAGTGACATCAGACGCCCTATGTCCCTCATCACAAGTGTTCGAAGTCAGATTAAGCGTTTCATCAGCATCAGTTCACTTGTTCGAAGTGACATTATGCGCTTAATCTACTTATCCACAACCATTCTAAGTGACTTCAGGCGCTTCATCTCTGTTTATAAAGTCGTTCGAAGTCACATTAGGCACCCAAACCCTAAATCTTCACTGTCATTTTCGCCGTCTCTTCAGCTTTTTGCACCAATCAATAGCCATCAATTCCTGTCGCCATTCCTCTTTCCCACTTCTTCCCCATGTTTCCCCACTCTCTCCACTTCCCAACATCAAATCCCTTCTTCTTCTTCCTCAACTCTTCATCTTCCTCTACTACTCCAACAATTCCTTCCACTCTCCCATCATCTCTCCACCATTAACTTCCAGAAAACTCTTCCTCTTCCTTTCCCTTCCTTTAAATTCCATTCTCTTTTTCACCTCTCCTCACTTAGTCACTCCATTCCCCCAAGCCTTTCTCCTCTCCAACCTTAATCAAACTTTCTCCAATGGCATCTTCAGGCCCATCTAAATGCCTCCGAAGCCAAAAGCGAAAACAAACTGGGGGCGTTGTAGAACCGCAAGAAATCATCTCCATTCGTGAAAAGCTCTCCAAGGAAAATTTTCCTTGGTTAAAGAAGTTTGATTCTGATATTAAGACACCACCTCGTCATGCGGACAAAGTAGTGCATCTGTCAATGCATTCAAATCTGCTCTTTGAAGAATGGGACACAAACAACCGACCTATCGTACCACTAAAATTGCTTCGTCTCAGTGATCTACCTGAGACTAGCAATGCTTTCCAGATCATCCCCTTGCTGGAACATCAAGGATGGACCTCTCTCTGGTCCATAATTGATATGCCAAATTTCTCTCGAGAGCACACCAAGTTGTTCTATGCCAACATGTTGGTTACCCCACAATTTGAGACCATTTTCCCTGCACACCATTGTTGACGGTACTCCTCTCAGCTTTATTGTACCTGAAATCTATGAAGTTCTAAGAATCAGAAATGAGGGGCTGAGTGACTTCTCCGTCTTTGACTAGAGTAGCAAATACGACGTTCGTGAGCAGGACATGAAATTCGATCTGGGGTATTTTCCCTCTAAGAAGACTCAGAATATGCCCTTGGTGGACCGTATTTTACTGGTTGTGGTCACCTATTGCGTAAACGGTAAGTCAACTAGAAATCCAAGCAACATGGATTTCTATGTTACTTATCGTATCAAATATGAGACCCAGTTGAATCTTGTCTGGATCTTTGTAGAAGTCATGTTTGCTGCTCTCCGGAAAGGGTCCAAAGCATTACCTTTTGCCAATATTATCACGATTCTGTTAAGGTCAAAAGGTATTGCAATTTCTGATGCTGATCTGACCCAAGTCGCTAAGACGGACTTCTACGACAATTACAACATTGCTCAAGCCATTGATTCTAAAAAACGGAAGACCACTACCATTCCTGACATTGCTGATGAGGTTGATGAAGGACCTCAAGAAGATACAAGTGGTAGCAATTCGTCTGAGTTGCTATCACAAATAGCCTCACTTGAACAGACTGTTCAACAGTTGCAGCTTCCTGATGCTGAGCATGAAGCTCGACATGTGCGTAATAAACTTTGCATGACTGCAGTTAAAAATGCTTTCATACAGATCAGTCCGTGGGCTATTCCCCCTAATTTTGATGATTTAGGGGGAGAAAGTGGTGGTGGTGATGGTGCATCTTACGGCTCTGGCGGTGTTAAAGGGTCTATGGGCATGGGCGGTTTCGCTGATTTTGCAGCTAGTGGTGGTTTTGGTTTTAGTGGACTCACACCTCCAAGTGGAGGTGCTAGTGGTGAACATATATAATTTTTTTTTGTGTTTTGTGAAAATCTCAAATTTGCAAGATTAATTGACTTGGTATTTTGCTATTCTCCAAATAATGTTGTCTAGTTACTTGCATCATCATTTTTAATTTTTTTTTTCAATTCCAAGTTATTTTTTATCTTGCACCAAGTGAGGGGGAGCATAAGTTAAGGGGGAGCTAACTTTAAAAGTTATGCATCTTGTGAAATCATCAAAAAGAGGGAGAATGTTAGAACAAGTTTAAGTTTTGATGATTTACACAATTTGGTACTTCGAACGATGGATTAGGCGCCTCATGTGATGTGGTTGGAAGTCAGTATACTTCGAACGCTTACATTAGGTGCTTCATGTATCGTGGCGAAATCCAGTACACTTCGAACGCCTACATTAGACGCTTCATGTGAAGTGTCTGGACGCCCGAACACTTCGAACGCCTACATTAGGCGCTTCATGTGTTCTGGAAAAAAGGCAGTACACTCTGAACGCCTACATTAGGCGCTTTTTGAGAAAAAGGTAGTACATTTTGAACGCCTATATTAGGCGCTTCATGTGTACCACCAAGTCAAAAGTACTTTCCCCCCCAAAAATGGGCACGTACATCAAGTCCTTTCTGAGAAATGTCAGAACTAGTTCGAACAAGCATGAAGGCTGCCATTAGGCGCTTTATGTGACTTCGAACGCCTGTTCAGTTTCGCATAAAACGCTCCAAGTCACTTTGAGCTCCTGTTCATTAAGCACATTAGGCGCTTCATGTGACCAACGTTACAAAAGTCTTATGCTTTACTTTCTAACATCATTTGACTCTTTGTACCCTCCTCTTTTAGTGTTATTTTCACATGTCCTCTCTCATTCCTAAAGAAGTCAGGTTTTCTCTTTTAGCTTCCATTTTGAAACTTCTCCAAGAATGTTGCTACAAGACAAGAGGAGATCTCAAATGAAAAGGACACACCAACACAAGATGCCAAAACCCATTATTGGCTCTGCAAGGGCTTCAAACAGGCAGAATTTTTGAAGGATGATAAAACAAGAGTTTCTTCCATTTCTTCAACAACTTTCTACACTTTCAAGCTCTCAAGTTTTCTCTCAAAGCTCAAGCTCTCAAAATAGTTGTACACATTGCATATTTTTACTTTATTGTTGAGAGTGATTATTGTAAGAAGAAGAAGAGTCTTTTTCTTGGTGAGTAAAGATTGTGAGAGGTGAATCAGATTGTTGGTCAAGGAGCAAGAGTGCTTCTTGTTTGAGATATCTTGACCTTGAAGGGTTAGTTGATAGTGTTGTGGTGCACTATATTCCCTACAAGATTTCTTTGAGGGCAAAGAAGACCTTTGGAGGCTAGACATAAAGGGGTTATAGATTTCTTGGTTGTGGTCTAGACGTGTAGCCTAGTTTTGTTGTTGGATTTTTTTATTTCTGTGATTGTTGTTTCTCCATTGAAAGAACAATGTCCATTTCAAAATCCTTCTTGTAAAAAATCAAGAAGGTAGAAGAGTAGAGTCATTTGACTTGAATCTCTATACATCCTTGTGTTTTTTACTCTTTTGCAAAGTTTTATTCTTGTAAAGAACACACCAAAGTATTGGCTGCATTCAGAAACGAAAAATATCCAAGAAAATATCCATACTTGGTGAACACACTATTCAACCTCTCTTCTAGTGTGTTTTAAGAGACCTAAACACATATGTCTTATTGATTGGCCACAGCTACCGTACTTGAACACTTTAGTGTGGATGACAATGTTTGTATATTCTAATTGCTGCCAAATTTTTTTTTTGTAATAACCTACCCCGAAGCAAACCCAAAAAAAGGGAAGAAAATAAATTACTTGCATCGTGATTCTATTTGGCGATCACTCTGTATAACATAAAGCACGTAGCTAACTAAGAAAAATCTCACACACAAACATACACCCCCACATAAACTTGTAGGCAAATATATGAGTATTGAGAACAAGAAGCAAACATATGGTACCCAAAAGAAAGAAAATCACAAAGATTACCATCATATTGGATATATAAAGGGCGTCAAGTGCACTAGGCTCACACGTTTGCGTAGAGTCCGAAGAGGGACACGATCGGTTCACGGTCTAATGTCGCAGTCTTACCCTACACTTTATGTAAGATGTCGTTTCCACTGCTCGAACCTGTGACCTAAAGGTCAAAGCAACAATCTTACTAGTTGTTCCAAAGACTACCCTCTTCATATTAGATACATAGAAAGAAATAAATGTGGAGCTAAATAATTTGTAGTTGAAACTAGGAAAATAAATGCAAAAGGAACTAGCTGCTATGTATTCAGTCAACGAATTTTCTCTGATTCCACCCGTGGATCTTTTACTTACCGGACTTTACATTACTTGCCTCTTTTTTCCTGTTTAATTTCATAAAGAAAACTTATATAGGGATTCAGCATAATCAAAATTTCCAATTAGTAATATTCCTCTATAAGACACCAGAATTATTCCCACAAAATCATGGACCATTTCTAACTCTTCTCACAATAAAGTAGGTCTTAACCAATGACGTGGTAGTTCAGCACCTCGTCCCTTATGCATGTAGTTGGGTATTCGATCCCCACCCACGTGAATGAAGCAAATCATTTGGACAGTCCCTTATCACTTAGTGTGCTGACCATAGCTAGGGACGAAGAATTAATCTTCTGGCTTTCGGCACGGATGCCTTTGGCAACCAAAAAAATAAAATAAAGTAGGTCTTACATGTGGAACCCACTACGTACATGTATGTAAGAAGATCAGAAATGATTTATGATTATTTGCGATCACAAGATTTCATTCGCTTCAAAATCATTAGGTCTGAGGAGGCAAAGGTGGAGAAGCATCATTACATGCAGCTGTTACAGCTTGATCACGTCGTTGCAGAAGCTCTAGTGCAAGTTCTTGAAGATCACCCTGTCCTCCGATTGACAGCGACTCCGACGGTGTGGTGGAGCCGCCGCCAAACTGGTGGCGCTCCGTTTGTCGCGGCGGCATAGTCCACGAAGGTTGTTGCTGAACCATGGGATCAAAGAGAGAGGACAAGTCATATGTTACTGGCAATGAAGAAGTCGTCTGTGGCAGGTCCGATATGGACAGGGGAGGCGGCGACAAGAGCGGTTGCGCCTGTGGTGGCGGAGTTGGAAGCTGTAGTGTTGCTAGGTGGGCGTGCAAGTAGGTCAACTCTGCTTGTAAATTTACTACCTGTCCAAAGAAGTGGGATATCAGAAAATATGAAACATGGGATGAAAAAATGGAGTCTTATAGTCTAGTTATGATACTATATGGTCAATTTTAAAATCCTCAAATCATACATATGATGGATAATTTAATGTGTATAATTATATTTTTATCAGTCTCGTGGTGAAAAATCAGGGAAGTATGCTGGATGGTATATGATCACTAGATTATTTAAGTGTTAATGATTGACCACTACAAAACTATACATCAAATATCATAAGACACATTGTTTAGTTGTAATACTTTTTGAATAATTGACCACTAAGTATAAAGTTTCCCAGAAATGCCAGGTTAGCAAACCTGTACATGCCATGCTACCTGAATCTGTACATGTCATATATAACTGAATTTGTAAATGTAGCGTGTCGTATTTTAGGTTTAAATGTAAACTTGACATACATAAATATTACAGATCGCGTGTTTGGATAGATCATTTCGGATTTTCAAACGAAAAGAAACCCACGTCTTCTAATACAATGTTCTAGCATCATGATTGTGATGCACGAAACAATTGTTTCTGACAAGGAAGAGAAGCAAATCATCATATTTCAACGAGAAGATGCCAATTTATCACAATTTCACCGGAAATAAGGAAAGTGAAATACATCCTGGGCAAATGGTGGAAGGGGAGGCCGACAGGAAGAGTGAGTGTGTGAGTAATTTTTATGTTCCGTGAAATAATACATTTGTTTTATTTTTCAGAATATTGTTTTTAAAAAAATAGTGATCCGCGGGTCTAGCGGGTATACACCTACAGGTCGACTTGGACACGATCCACCCTTAACGGGTAAGTTTCAGGTCAGATCCGATCTTGACCTATATCTCGCTAAAGCTAAACCAAAACACGCAAGGAGGGTGTTAGTTTTGGGTCGCGTTTACGTGTTGTGTCTAAAATTGCCGACCATACCGGAATGTGACTTTATTTTGAGTCATGTAATAAATTTCAAGTTTATTAACTGACAATACAACCAAATGATATCAATCCATATGTAGATGATCATATTGTTGAGGAAGGGGGATCTGTCCTATAGGGTTTAAAATGGAAAGAATGTCAGTATTCTTCTAAATGCCTGGCTAGCCGACATCTAGAAGACGAGCTAAACGACTGAGTTTCTACCCTTATTCATGTTAGTACATGTTGAGTTTTGATGATTTGCACAACTTTGTCACATTGAACAACCCATTAGGCGCTTCATGTTAGTTGTTTGAAGTCAGTATACTTCGAACGCCTACATTAGGCGCTTAATGTACCTTGGTGGAGTCCAGTACACTTCGAACGCCTAGATTAGGCGCCTTATGTGAAGTGTCTGGATCTGCGAACACTTCGAACGCCTAGATTAGGCGCTTCATGTGTGTGTTTGTAAAACAGGACCCTTTGAACGCCTGATTAGGCGCTTTATGTGACCTGTTGAAAAGTGCGAACACTTTGAACGCCTCTTTAGGCGCTTTATGCAGTCCACGATGCCAAAAGTACTTTTCCCCTGGCTGGGCACGTATTCCTAAGTACTTTCTCTGAGTAAAAGTCAGAGTTAGTTCGAACAAGCATGAAGTGCCACATTAAGCGCTTCATGTGACTTCGAACGCCTTAAGAAGCCCACATTAGGCGCTTGATGTGACTTCGAACGACTGTTCATTTTCACATCAAGCGCTCAATGTCACATCGAACGCCTGTGCTTTTGCACATTAGGCGCTTCATGTGACCAACGTTACAAAGGTCTTGAACTTCACTTTTAACATCAGTTGACTCTTTGTACCCTCTCTTTTTAGTGTCTTTTTTGCAGGCTCCTCTCTGTTGAAGTTTTTCAGGTTTCCTTTCTTGGCATTCAATTTGAAATCTCTCCAAGAATGTTGCTACATGCCAAAGGGAGATCTCCAATGATGAGGACTCACCAACACATGATGCCAAAACCCATTAATGTCAGTGCAGAGGGTTTCAAACGGGAAGAAACTTTGAAGTTGATAAAATAGGGTTTCTTCCACATTCTTCACTAACTTTCTACTCTTCAAGCTCTCAAGTTCTCTCAAGCTCAAGCTCTCAAAATATTTGTAATCTTTGTATATCTTTACTTTATTGTTGAGAGTGATTATTGTAAGAAGAAGAGTCTTCTTCTTGGTGAGATTATTCTGTGAGAGATTGGGTAGATTGTTGGTCAAGGAGCAAGGGTGCTCTTTGTTTAAGTTTTCTAGACTTTGAAGGGTTAGTTGATAGTGTGTGGTGCACTATTCTCCCTACAAGATTTCTTTGAGGGCAAAGAAGATCTTTGGAGGCTAAACTTCAAAGAGTTAGAATTCTTGGTTGTGGTCTAGGCAAGGTGCCTAGTTTTGTATTTTCTTGATTTTGTTTTGATTGTTGTTTCCCCCAAAAGAAATAACAATCCCCATTTCAAAATCCTTCTTGTGAAACATCAAGAAGGTAGAGGAGTAGAGTCTCTTGACTTGAACCTCTATACATACTCGTGTTCTTTATTGTCTTTCAAGTTTTATCTTTCTAAAGAACACATCCAAGTATTGGTTGCACTCAAAAACGAAAAATAGCCACAAAATATCCATACTTGGTGAACACACTATTCAACCCCCCCTTCTAGTGTGTTCTAAGGGACCTAACAATTGGTATCAGAGCCTCATCTTGCTTATTTGAGTCCAAATACAAGATTTGATCATTTCTAGTATGGATCCCTTTGTTTTTGATGACTTGGGTTCTCCTAGTGCTGAAACCTCCAGAAGAAGGAGGCAGGAAACCCTATTCCCTTCTATCTCAAATGTTCATGTTAAAGTTCCCATGTTTGACCCTTTAAACTACCCACTGTGGAAGTCAAACATGGAAACGTACTTGCATTCTTGTTCTCACAGAATATGGGTTGAGGTCTCAAGAGGATCTATGATTCCCATTGATATTGATGATCCTACTCCTGAGGAGGAGTTCCAGTTGGCCATAAATAGCAAAGCTCTTGCTATTTTAAATAGCTCTCTTTCCACAAATGAGAGAGCTCAGATTCAAGGTGTCCAATCCGCACATGAGGCTTGGACAAAGCTTGAGATGATCCACGAAGGAACATCTCAAGTAAGAAAGGCCAAAAGGAGACAGTTGATAAAACAATTTTACAACTTCACTGTTCCCAAAGGTGAAAAGATTGAAGAGTCCATCCAAAGATTCACCAAGCTTGTCAACCTTCTCAAAGCGGTTGGCAAGAAGATAGAACAAGAGGATCTAAACCATTGCTTCCTAAACAGTTTAGGAAGAGAATGGAACGCGAAAGTGACGGCCATTGAGGAGTCCAAGGATCTTGAAACAATCACCTTGGACGAGTTATACGGGAATCTCATCACTTATGAGATTCATTTGGATGCACAAGAAAAGAATGATCCTATTCGCCAATCTTCAAAGGCGTTGGTAGTAGAGTCGGAGGACTCGGATGATGAAGTCGGACTTCTTGTCAAAAGATTCCGACGTATTGCGAGAAAGAATGGTGACGAAGCAAGGAGATTCGTCAAGGAAAGTTATCCCAAAGACAAGGTGAAGGACCAAGAGAACAAATGTTACAAATGTGGGAAGCTTGGTCACTTCATGAAGGATTGTCGGGTGAAGGAGCCGCAACTCAAAGACAAGAAGGCCATCTACCAAAGGAAGAAGGCTTTGCAAGCGGAGGTAGCCCATTGGGAGAGCTTTCTTTCCGGGTCCGAAAGCGACAATGGCGATCGAGATGATCTTGCACTCACGGGGGTGGTGGAAGATGATCTTGACAAGGAATTCTTTGCACTAATGGCCATCGACGATGACAAGGAGGTATGCAATATTTCATCTCATTATAAATTTATTGATGAACGAGATGATTTAATACAAGAAAATGATCTCCTTGATTTAAAATATCAACGTGTCAAGAAAGAATTTAGAGCATGTATAAATGAGTATAATGACACGTTAGAAAGTCACATTGCATTGCAACTTGAGCATGACATATTTTTAAAAATGCATGTGATTGCACTTGAAGAGAAACATGATTTGATGAAATCATGTGCTCAAGCCCTTGAGGATAAGAAAAATGAATCAAGGGTAAGTGCTAAAAAGGTAGAGATCAAAGATGCATCTAGGCCAAGCATGAGAGTCAAACCTAGTGCCATGTATGCATCTAAGAAGGGAAATAAAAAGGAACAAGCACAAGTGATCAAGGAGTCTAAAACCTCCTTGAAGAAGCAAAGGCACATGCCTAAACAAAAGGCTAATGCACCAAAGGTGTCACAACCTTTGGTTCATGTTGTGAAACAAAAACCTTCTTCAATTCCAAAGAAGGTGGTTCCTAAGAAGGAAACACGACATGTGCCAATGCACAAACATTCGCACAAGCATGCACCATCACACAAGCATACTCCTACATGTTTTTATTGCAATAGGAAAGGTCATGTAGAAAGAGTATGTAGAGCTAAGAATAATAAGAATCTTGTGTGGGTGCCAAAAGGCGATGTGAAGGTAACTAACCTTCAAGGACCCAAAGCAAAAAGGGTACCAACTTCATATGGTTCTTTTGTAGGCCCTAGCACTCAATGGAGAAAGCGAAGACAAGAAGGTCAAATGGGTCGTGGACAGTGGGTGTTCCAACCATATGACGGGAGACAAATGTCTCTTCCATAGACTCACTATGCAAGACGGAGGAGTTGTCCACTTTGGCGGTAGCAAAGGCCAAATCAAAGGACATGGTATTGTGGGTAACGATTCCTTCTCTCTTAGTGATGTCTTATATGTTGTAGGTCTTAAGTTTAACTTGATAAGTGTCAGTCAACTTTGTGATGCTAACTATGAGGTAACGTTTTTGAAAACAAAGTGTGTTGTGAAAAAGGAAGAAAAGATTTTATTTGAGGCTTTGCGTTTCAAAAATATTTACAAGGTTAGCATCAATGATTTGGTTTCTCAAAATGTATCGTGTCTAGTTGCTAAGAATGATTTGACGCAACTATGGCATAGACGTCTCGGACATGTATGTTTTAAAACATTCAAATTTATTTGCGAAAATGAAAAAGTCCGAGGCCTTCCAAAAATGAGTTTTGAAAACAATGACTTATGTGACACTTGTCAAAAGGCGAAACTTGTGAAAACAAGTTTCAAACCCAAGACAAATATTTCCACCTCCAAGCCCCTACAATTGCTTCATATGGATTTGTATGGGGATGTTGGAACAAGAAGCTTGGGTGGCAAACATTACACCTTCGTGGTTGTAGATGACTATACTCGTTATACGTGGGTGATGTTTCTTGCTAAGAAAAGTGATGCATGTAGTGAGTTTATAAGTCTAAGTAAACGATTGGAAAATCATGTGGGTGACACCATCAAAACCATCTGTAGTGATCGTGGTGGTGAGTTCGATGGTGATTTCGAAAGGTTTTGTGTATCCAAAGGATACTCTCATGACCTTTCGGCACCTAGAACTCCTCAACAAAATAGTGTGGCCGAACGGAAAAATAGAACTCTACAAGAAATGTGTAGAGCAACGTTAAACGAGTTCGGTTTGCCCAAGTATTTTTGGGCCGAAGCGGTTAATGCCGCTTGCCATGTGATCAATCGTGTCTATTTGAGACCATACCTAAATGTGACACCCTATGAGCTTTGGAATGGAAAAGTTCCCAACATTGGGTATTTCAAAGTCTTTGTTTGCAAGTGTTTTATACTTAATACCAAAGATACTTTGGACAAACTTGACCTCAAAGCGGATGAAGGTATCTTTTTAGGTTATGCCTCAAATAGTAAAGCATTTCGTGTCTTCAACAAAAGGAGTCAAAAGGTGGAAGAATCAATCCATGTTAAGTTTAATGAGTCACTTAGTGATGAACCTAAACTTAATGAGGATTGTGTAGAGGATGAAGATGTGACTCCTCAAGAAGAAATTCTTGAGGATGTTCCTATGGTAGTTCCTCAACGAGAGATCGTTGATGATCCTCCAAATGGAAACATCTTCGTTGACTTGAGAGTTGAACCTCTCGAAGGCACTCCTCCACCTTGCGTAAATGAACTTAGTGAGTCAAGTAAAAATGTCTCTCCTACTCATGTTGATTCACAAAATATAGAAAATGCATCACACATTCCGGAACATGAGGTTCATGATAATGATGAAGGTTTATCTCTTCCGGAACATGATCAAGTGGAAGTTGGAGGTGATGTATCCAATCTTCCTAGATCATTTAAGCACAAAAGTTCTCACCCTCAAGAGTTAGTCATAGGTGATTTAAATAGGGGTATCACCACACGAAGGCAATATAGAGAGAATGCATTTGTCTCTCTTATAGAGCCTAAAAATGTTAAAGATGCACTTCTTGATGAAAATTGGATCTTGGCTATGCAAGAAGAATTAAACCAATTTGAAAGAAGTGATGTTTGGGAGTTAGTTCCCAAACCACACGATCATCCTATTATTGGTACGAAATGGTTTTTTTCGTAACAAGATGGATGATCAAGGTAATGTCACTAGAAACAAGGCTAGATTAGTTGCTCAAGGATACCGTCAAGAAGAAGGTATTGATTTTGATGAGACATTTGCACCCGTAGCACGGCTTGAAGCTATTAGAATGTTGTTAGCATATGCTTGTTATAGAGATTTTACACTTTACCAAATGGATGTTAAATCCGCGTTCTTGAATGGTGTTATTCAAGAGGAAGTGTATGTTGCACAACCCCCCGGGTTTGAATGTCATGATTCACCACATCATGTCTTCAAACTTAAAAAGGCACTTTACGGCCTCAAACAAGCTCCAAGAGCTTGGTACGAGAGGTTAAATACTTTTCTTCTTAATAATGGTTTTTCAAGAGGTAAAGTTGACACTACGTTGTTCATAAAAGAACAAGGTAAGAATCATTTGATTGTTCAAGTATATGTTGATGATATTATTTTTGGTGCTACTAACAATTATCTTTGTGAGCAATTTGCTACTCTTATGCAAGGTGAGTTCGAGATGAGCATGATGGGCGAGCTAAATTATTTCCTTGGATTACAAATCAAGCAAACCAAAGATGGTGTGTACATTTCCCAAGCCAAATACACAAGAGACTTGCTCAAAAAGTACAATTTTGGTGAAGGAAGAGAGGTGAACACTCCAATGAGCACAAGTGCAAAGCTTGACAAGGATGAAAAGGGAAAACATGTCGAGGTAACCTTGTATCGTGGCATTATAGGTAGTCTACTTTACTTAACGGCTAGTAGACCCGATATTTTACATGCAGTATGCTTATGTGCTAGATTTCAAAGTGATCCTAGGGAGATGCATTTTATTGCGGTAAAACGCATCCTTAGATACCTTAGAAGTACTTTGAAATTTGGTTTATTTTATCCTAAGAATGCATGTTTTGATTTAAGAGGTTATTGTGACTCCGATTATGCGGGGAGTCTAGTTGATAGAAAGAGCACCTCCGGAACTTGTCAGTTTCTTGGAGATTGTCTCGTTTCTTGGTACTCCAAGAAACAAAACAGTGTGTCTCTCTCTACGGCGGAATCCGAATATGTGTCGGCCGCCTCATGTTGTGCACAATTGTTATAGATGACCAACACTTTAAATGATTATAACGTTCACTTCTCAAAGGTGCCAATTTTGTGCGATAACACGTCCGCCATAAATATTGCACAAAATCCCGTCCAACATAGTCGGACTAAGCATATCGAAGTGAGGTATCATTTCATCCATGATTGTGTACAAAAGAACTTGGTTAGTGTAGAATTTGTTCCTACACATGACCAACTTGCGGACATTTTCACGAAACCCTTACCTAGTGATGTCTTTGTATCTATAAGAAGTAGGTTGGGGTTGCTCAATATGGGTTGATAAAACCATCTTGAGTTCTGAGCATGAAAATTTCAAAAATTTTCAAGATCAGTACACATAAAGCGCTTCATCATACTCTCCTCATGCGTTCGATGTCACATCAAGCGCCTGATGTTAAGGATGTCACTTGTTCGAAGTGACATCAGGCGCTTTATGTTCCTTTGTTAGGGCGTTCGATGTAGGAACAAGCGCTTCATCTGATTTTGTTCACTCGTTCGATGTAGCATTAAGCGCTTTATCCTCATCTTCACTCTCGTTCAATGTGACATTAGGCGCTTCATCCTTACTTATGAAGTCGTTCTATGTCACAATAGGCGCTTTAACCCTATTATCACTCTGTCTTTTCGCCGCCTCTTCAGTTTTCGCGCCATTCAAGGACCATCAATTCCCTCTCTCTCTCCCACGTCTGCCTCCTCCCTCTTCCCCACGATCTGCATTTCCTTTTCCCATTCCCTCAAACTCTTCATCTTCTACCTCTATCCTCTCTCCCACTCTCCCACTTCTCCTCTTTTTCATCTCCACCATTACTCCACAAACTCTTCCTCTTCCTCCTTTCACCCTTTAAAATCCAACTTCTTCTTCTCCCTTCTTCATCACTCCTCCTCTTACCCTGAAATCTTCAAGCCATCTCCTTCTCAAAACTTCTTTTTCAATGGCTTCTGCTGGTCCTTCCAAACGCCCAAGAACCCAAAAGAGAAAAAAACGGCTGGACAAGGAATTGTCGAGCCTCAAGAACTCATAGCCATCCGTGAAGGATTCACCAAGGAAAATTTTCCTTGGTTGAAGAAGTTCGAACCCGAAATCAAGAAACCCCCACGCTCCATCGATAAAGGGGTTCATGTTTCCTATCATTCCTGTATGCTATACCAGGAATGGATCGCAAACAATCGTTTGATCATCCATCTGAAACTGCTCAACCTTAGCAACGTTCCTGAGAAGAGCAGTGCACTTGAAATCGTTCCTCTACTAGAACATCAAGGCTGGACGTCCCTTTGGTCCAGACTTGATATGAAAAAATTCTCCCGCGAGCACACCCGGATGTTCTACTCCAACTTGTGGGTCACCCCACAATCTGAGTCTCAATCATTCTCTCTAAACTCCTTCATCGATGGTACTCCTCTTAGCTTCACTGTCCCTGAAATCTGTGAAGTTTTACGTATCAGAAATGAGGGCTTGACAGATTTCTCCGTATTTGACTGGAGTTCCAAATACGGCGTCTCCGAGCAGGACGTTAAATTTGATCTGGGGTATTACCCCTCTAAGAAGACTCAGAACATGCCGTTGGTGGATCGCATTCTGCTCGCGGTTGTCACCTACTGCATCAATGGCAAGGCAACTAGAAATCCCAGCAACATGGATTTCTATGTCTCTTACCGCCTCAAGCACCTTACTCAGCTGAATCTGGCCTGGATCATCATCGAAGTCATGTTTGCGGCTCTTCGAAAGGGGTCCAAAGCTCTGCCTTTTGCCAACATCGTCACGATTTTGCTCAAATCAAAAGGCATTGCTATTAATGATGATGATTTGTCCCCAGTTGCCAAATCCGATCTTTATGATCACTATAACATCGCCCAGGCCGTTGACTCGCAGAAAAGGAAGGCCACCACTATTCCTGACGAAGATGAGGTCGAAGAAGGACCTCATGATGCCACCGGTGGTAGTGATTCTTCGGAATTACTATCACGCATTGCTGCCCTTGAACAAACCGTTCAGCAGTTGCATCTTCGTGATGCTGAGCATGAAGCCCGGCATGCGCGAAATGAACTGCGCATGACTGCATTTCGCAATGCATTCATGCAGATCAGTCCATGGGCTCTTCCTCCTAATTTTGATGATTTAGGGAGAGAAAGTGGTGGTGGTGGTGGTGGTAGTGGTACTGGTGATGCTGCTGGTGGAGGTGCTGGTGATGCTGGTGGTGCTGGTGGATCCATGGGTGGATTCACTGATTTTGCCGCCAGTGTAGGTTTTGGTTTTAGTGGATTTACACCACCTAGTGGTGATGCTATGTAATTTTTTTATTCTCGTTGGTGTTAATTAATATTCCTGAATTTATTGAATGAATTTTTTATAACTTGATCTTATTGTTAATGCTCATTAAAATTGTTTCATCATCTCATCTTGTTCAAGTTATTGTTTTTCATTCAATGCACTTAGTGAGGGGAAGCATATATTAAGGGGGAGTTTTTAACAAGTTATGCATGTTGTGAAATCATCAAAAAGAGGGAGAATGTTAGTACATGTTGAGTTTTGATGATTTGCACAACTTTGGCACATTGAACAACCCATTAGGCGCTTCATGTTAGTTGTTTGAAGTCAGTATACTTCGAACGCCTACATTAGGCGCTTAATGTACCTTGGTGGAGTCCAGTACACTTCGAACGCCTAGATTAGGCGCCTTATGTGAAGTGTCTGGATCTGCGAACACTTCGAACGCCTAGATTAGGCGCTTCATGTGTGTGTTTGTAAAACAGGACCCTTTGAACGCCTGATTAGGCGCTTTATGTGACCTGTTGAAAAGTGCGAACACTTTGAACGCCTCTTTAGGCGCTTTATGCAGTCCACGATGCCAAAAGTACTTTTCCCCTGGCTGGGCACGTACTCCTAAGTACTTTCTCTGAGTAAAAGTCAGAGTTAGTTCGAACAAGCATGAAGTGCCACATTAAGCGCTTCATGTGACTTCGAACGCCTTAAGAAGCCCACATTAGGCGCTTGATGTGACTTCGAACGACTGTTCATTTTCACATCAAGCGCTCAATGTCACATCGAACGCCTGTGCTTTTGCACATTAGGCGCTTCATGTGACCAACGTTACAAAGGTCTTGAACTTCACTTTTTAACATCAGTTGACTCTTTGTACCCTCTCTTTTTAGTGTCTTTTTTGCAGGCTCCTCTCTGTTGAAGTTTTTCAGGTTTCCTTTCTTGGCATTCAATTTGAAATCTCTCCAAGAATGTTGCTACATGCCAAAGGGAGATCTCCAATGATGAGGACTCACCAACACATGATGCCAAAACCCATTAATGTCAGTGCAGAGGGTTTCAAACGGGAAGAAACTTTGAAGTTGATAAAATAGGGTTTCTTCCACATTCTTCACTAACTTTCTACTCTTCAAGCTCTCAAGTTCTCTCAAGCTCAAGCTCTCAAAATATTTGTAATCTTTGTATATCTTTACTTTATTGTTGAGAGTGATTATTGTAAGAAGAAGAGTCTTCTTCTTGGTGAGATTATTCTGTGAGAGATTGGGTAGATTGTTGGTCAAGGAGCAAGGGTGCTCTTTGTTTAAGTTTTCTAGACTTTGAAGGGTTAGTTGATAGTGTGTGGTGCACTATTCTCCCTACAAGATTTCTTTGAGGGCAAAGAAGATCTTTGGAGGCTAAACTTCAAAGGGTTAGAATTCTTGGTTGTGGTCTAGGCAAGGTGCCTAGTTTTGTATTTTCTTGATTTTGTTTTGACTGTTGTTTCCCCCAAAAAAAATAACAATCCCCATTTCAAAATCCTTCTTGTGAAACATCAAGAAGGTAGAGGAGTAGAGTCTCTTGACTTGAACCTCTATACATACTCGTGTTCTTTATTGTCTTTCAAGTTTTATCTTTCTAAAGAACACATCCAAGTATTGGTTGCACTCAAAAACGAAAAATAGCCACAAAATATCCATACTTGGTGAACACACTATTCAACCCCCCCTTCTAGTGTGTTCTAAGGGACCTAACAATTCATTGGTACTTAGCAGAGATGATCTCAGAATTGAACAACTAGTAAAAGCATCTTTTGTGGAAGATGCATTTGATGCTATTCTTGCTACATGCTGAGAAGCCTACAAAACGACGACGTGTTTCTTTGGGCTCAAGCAGATATTGGGTAGATTGTCCATAGCGTTACATTATTTGGTGTATGGAATTTTATTATAAGGCAGGAGGTTCAAGTAAAGCCAGGGTTCAAGAAAAGAAAATGAACTGGAAACTGATGTGCAAGCGTGAAGGAAAACTAATAGTCTTAAAATCTTCCTATGGGTTTATTGTTGAGAATTGGGATGATAATCCGCTTGGAGAGGAGGAACGAAGAAAGGGAGTGAAGAAACATGCTAAGTGAGTAAAGGTGCAGAAGTGAAGTGCGGAATAAGAAGGCTGAAGGCGCTGGCAAGAAGATTTAAAGGATGCGAAATTACTATTTTGTCCTCGGCAGTTAAATCAGTTGTATTGGAAAATTAAGGGCTTTCTTGTCATTTCAGTTCTATGTCATTTGTTCCTCCGATTGCACTGTACAAAACGATCATCCGCCTGTGCAAAGCGGTTACCAATTCAGAAGTGCATAATTTTTCCTCTTCCAATTTTCTTTCGACGCTCCCTTCGTTTATTCTGCAATTATGCATTTCAATTGATTACCGTTGTTGTTACTTTGAATTCTATGTTTGTTTATCAGTTTCTTGACATGGTATCAGAGCGAGAGATGCGTCTGATGCTTTCTCACTTCTGAATTGTTCCATTCTTCTTAAAACGTTCAAAGTTTCTTCTATTGTTGTTGAGTCGTGTTTTCCTTCGATCGTTGTTGAGTTGTGTGTAATCCTTGGTTGTTTTAGTTGTATAATGGCGTATCTTGCAAGTTCTAGCTCTGGATTCAAAGCTAGTCAAAATCAAGCAGATGCGAGTCCTGTACAGAATCTAGTATTTGGTTCGAGAGAAAATCAGGTTCATCAAGTTGAGAATAGAGGAAATCAGGTTCATCAAGTTGAAAATACTCTCCACAATCCGTTTTATTTGCATCCTAATGACAGTCCAGTGATTGTTTTGGCACAACCACCTCTTAATACGCACAACTATCATACATGGAGCAGGACATTCGAGATGGCACTGGTTGTAAAGAATAAAGTAGGCTTCATTGACGGAAGCACAAGGAAGCCTGCAATCAATGATCCTCAGTTTGCAGTATGAAGACATGTAAACACTATGGTATAATCATGGATCATGAACTATGTTTGTCAATCTTTTCTCAAAGCATTATGTGGTTTAATAGTGCTTCGGACATGTAGAATGATTTGAAATTGAGATATGGTAGCACAGATCCTTTTAGACTGTCTGAACTTCTTGAAACATTTTGTTCTGTTAAGCAAGATGGAGGTAGTGTGAATGAATATTTTACCAGACTGAAAATGATATGGGAGGAGTTGATGGCAGTGAGACCAGTGCCAAGCTGTGTATGCGGAGGATGTAGGTGTGAACTGGCTGGAAAAATGCAAAAATTTGTTGAAAGTGATTACGTGATTAAGTTCATTAAAGGATTAAATGACAGCTTTGATCTTGTTAAGTCACAGGTGTTTGTGATGTCTCCTCTACAAGATATCAATACCACCTTCTCAATGGCTCTAAAGTACGAAAGGAAAGTAATGGCAGATGCAGGAATGTCTGGAACAGAGAATGGAAATGTTATTTGGATGGCAGATGGCCAAGCTTCTGATTATGTGGTGGCTATAACACTTTCAAATAGACAGTCATATGGGGGATATAAGAAGAGTAGTGGAATGAATCAGATGGATGGAGGAAAGCGTTTCCAGTGTACTCATTGTGGGATGCAAGGGCACACAATTGATAGGTGCTATAAGCTGCATGGTTATCCCCTATGTTTTAAACCAAAGAGCCAAGTCCATTTGACAGAAGCTATGGAGGTGCAGTCAGACAATGCTTCAATGAATCAAGTAAATAGAAGCTTGCAGTCTTTGGTTCTGACTCCTCAACAGAATCAGAAGCTGCTGAGTTGGCTCAGCAAAGATGATGAGAGCCAGGAATTCCAACCAGGGAATTCTTCTTAGAATGTTGTCTTGTCAGCCAAGGTGGATAAGTTGCCAGGTAACACTGTATCTAATGATTTAAATACATGGATTCTTGATTCAGGAGCTACTGATCACATTGTGTCACACTTATCCTTATTTCTGTCATGTAAACCTATTAGCCATATCACTATAAGAATGCCTAATGATGTATCTATGCCAGCCACACATCTTCGATCAGTAAGAATCAATCTGTTACTGATTGTTAACAATGTCTTGTATGTTCCTTCCTTCAAGTATAACCTACTCTCTCTCAGTAAACTTCTTGTTGATCTCACACTAAACATTCAATTCCATGGTTTTGTTTGTATCATCCATGATCAATTGTCCAAGAGGATGATTGGTTCAGCTAATCTTTCAGGGGGCCTTTACTATTTGCAAGGTGATATACCTTTAACTCAGCCTACTGTTTGTTTGAATTCATCAATGCATTTGCATCCATCTCTGCTCTGGCATTACATGCTGGGGCATGCTTCAGCTCCCATAGTCCAAGAAGTATAGAAACTTGACTAATCTGTGTAAGGTGGACCTCTTCAAGTGTCATGTCACATATGTCCTTTAGCTAGGCTGAATAAACTTCCTTTTCCCCCTTCATCTTCTGTTTTCAAATTTCCTTTTGATCTTATACATGTTGATATTTGGGGACCAAATAGACATTGGACAATGTATGCTCAGAAATATTTTCTCACTATTGTTGATGACTGTAGTAGGTACACATGGGTGTATTTGATGAAATCCAAAACTGAAGTGAGACAAATTCTACAGAATTTTTGCCAGTTTGTGCACACACAATTTGAAAGACACATCAAGGTGCTTAGAACTGACAATGGTCAGGAATTTGTCATGACTGATTATTACGCTAAACATGGCATTGTGCATCAAACTTCTTGCATATATACACCCCAACAGAATGGACTTGTAGAAAGAAAACAACAACACATTCTCATAGTGGCAAGATCACTACTTTTTCAGGCCCACTTGCCACTGTCCTACTGGGGGTTTTCAGTCTCTCATGCACTGTCTTTGATAAATTTGATCCCTACTCCTATCCTCAAACAAAAGACTCCATATGAAATTCTTTTCAAGACTAAGCCAGTATACAAGCATCTGAAGGTATTTGAGTGTCTGGTTTATGCTCGCAACACAGACACTACCAAACATAAATTTTCACCCTGAGGTATTCCATGTGTGTTCCTGGGGCTGTCTTCTACCTCAAAGGGTTACATACTTCAGACCATAAAGCACAAGCAAATTATAGTGTCAAGAGATGTGCAATTCTATGAATCACAGTTTCCTTATGCTGATTCTAATCTATTACCTTGTTCTTCCTCTTCTGATATAGATAACATAACACCACCATCTTCCTCCGTTAGTCCAAATATCCTCAACAAATCTGACTGTTTGCCCTAAACCATCCTGCCAACACAACCTACTCCAACAACAGACAACTTGGGCCAACTCTCTTCACCTTCCAACACCTCTACGTCTGCGCCGTACTCGGCCTCAATCATTACCAACTCCGCCAATCATCCCAGATCACAACTCTCCAATCCATACTATTGACATTCCATTAGTCATTAATCCAGCAGACAGTGATCTCCTTCACACTCTCCCAAATGTTCAAAATTATAGCGCCCCGCTCCCGAGCCCTAACATCGGGATTAGTGCACCCGCCGTATCTCACTCAGGAGAATACAAAGCGTCGAATCAATCTTTTACTTGTCAAAATTTACGCATAAACTTTTTTCACGGAAACGTAAACCGTAACATATATTAAACCCAGTAATCGTCATCACATTGCTAAATAAAAGTGCTAGTAATAAAATTAGTAAAGTAGTATGTGGAAAATCCTCAAAGTATAAATAAGAACAAAACAGTTGCAGAGTTCCCTCATATCCTAGCTGCAGCTCCCAACCGGCCCACTCCGCTACGTCCGTCCCGTCCTCAACAAAGATATACTCATAGTCCTCATCCGGCTCACCTGGGAAGTAGGGGTGAGTGACAGAAATCACCCAGTAGATGCCCGCCTTAAACCAATGCAAAGCGTACATGCCAAAATGATATAGCCACATAGCACATAGAGATGATATAACCACATAGAGCATAAATATAAGATAGAATCACATAGCACATAAATATAATATAACATGCATAAGATAAAGTAAATGCGGTAAGTAAAGCACTCCACATAAAATGCGCAAATACGTGATGCATGCTCAATCAACGTGTCACACGCAACATGAATAATGTCATGCAACATGCCCCTAGACCTATATGCAATGCATGATCTAGGGATTGACTGGATGTCTGTAGCCCGTACACTACAATCCACCCTTGCGGATGTCCGTGGCCCGTACACCACGATCCACCCCAACCGATGCCCGTGGCCCGTACACCACGATCCACCATAACCGATGCCCATGGCCCGTACACCATGATCCACCATAACCAAGTATCCATGGCCCGTACACCATGATCCATCATAACCGCATACTCATGGCCCGTACACCATGGTCTACTTCACTCGAGCGTCTGAGACCCGTACATCTCAATCCACTCCAAATACAAATGCGTGTGCCATGAATGCAACAACAAAAGTCGCCTGGGGCCCGTACGCCCATCCTCACCAACTCCGGCACTCAATATTTAGTCGTCTGGGGCCCGTACGCCCATCCTCACCGTCTCCGGCACTCAATATTTAGTTTAGTAAATTTCACGAATATTGGAAAGTTGTTATTTAACATCTCCCTTATTTTTCCTTAACTTATATTAATTTTCTAGAATTTTCTACTAATTTTCCCTATTTTTCCTTTATTTAATTCTATTTATTACTAATTATTTTTAATTGCTTACATTTACCCAAAATTCAAAAATTAAGTGAAAATAATTTAATTTTAACCTTTCATATTTTCTGGAATTTATTTAGAATTTTCTGATAATTAAATATATTTGTCTAGAATTTTAAACTAATTTTAATTAATTATTTATTCATTTCAGAAATTAAATTTCAGATTTTTTTTTAATTTCTGGTTGGGGCCGGCCTGCTGCCGTGGTCCGGTCCGCTGGCCATCCGGCCCGGTCCGGCAGCCAGGTCCGGTCCACTCCTTTCTTTTTTTGATTTTTGGACCAACCCAGAACCAGAAAACCGGGTCGGGTCAGACCAGGAATCCGGGTCGGACTGACCCGGCTGACCTGGAAATTACTTTTTTATATTTTCTTTCAATTAATTTCTATTTTCTTCGAACCTCAATAAAATCTTCGTTTTAACTCCGATTGACCTCAAACCAGTTGCGTTGGACTCGTTATAACGCGACACAACTTTTGAGGGTGGACACGTCAGTACGTGTCCGGACGTGCCGTCAGGGGCCGCGCGTGGGCCCCACGCGCCACCCCCTGAAACGCGTCCGTCATACCCGTTTTTTCGACTTTCAACTCAATCTCAACCTATTCCGGGCTAGATGAACCTATTCTAAGGCCAAAACGCAATTTTCAAAGAACCCTAAGTATGAAAATATTCAACCTTTTGATTTCATTTAAGGGTGTTCCCAGTCCGAATCACAACAACCATCAATTTCAATACACACGCACATACACATACAGCCATAAACAACACATCTCATGCTTTCCCATATAAAACAAGACAAAATTCACATATTAAACAAATAAACAACAAATCACATAAATATATCATCAAAGCATGCATGTATTATACCCGTTTGAGGGGGAAGAGGCACCTACCTCGATTGACGATAGTACAAATGATTTGGTGGATTAAAACTTGAGTTCGGGGCCTCGCTAGCCTTCTTCTCCTCTCTCTTTTTCTCTTTTCTCTCTTCTTCTTTTTTTTTCTTGTGCGTGGGTGTGCAGCAGATTATGTGGCTAGGGATTTTTTTTGTGTTATCCGTGTGTATATATATATAGTGAGGGAGAGTTAGGGTAGATTTTAGGTTTTCCCATTTGATTTTGGTTTAGGTTTCCTAATGTAACTCTAATCACAATTTAATTTGTACTTATCTCTATTTTTATTTTATTATTATTTTTATTTAGTATTATTATTATTATTATTATTATTATTATTATTATTATTATTATTATTATTATTATTATTATTATTATTATTATTATTATTATTATTATTATTATTATTTTTGTCGGCCGTAACATCCTACCCACCTTACAAGAAGTTTCGTCCTCGAAACTTGACGTACCTTATTCGAAAAGCTGTGGATATCTCTCTCGCATATGCTCCTCAAGCTCCCAAGTCGCCTCGCACTCGGTGTGATTGGTCCACTGAACTTTAACGTAAAGGATGACCCGATGTCTCAATAACTGATTTTTGCGATCTACGATCCTGATAGGAGTCTCCTCTTATGTCGTGTCCGGCCAAATCCTCAACGGTAGTGCATCTAGAACGTGGCTCGGATCCGGAACATATCTCCTTGATTGAGAAACGTGAAATGCTGTGCACCTGGGCCAAGGCAGGGGTAACACCAGTCGGTAGGCCAAGGTACCAACTCTCTCGAGCACCTCGTATGGACCAATGTAGTTAGGCTTCAGCTCACCCTTCATATCAAATCGTGTAACCCCCTTTATAGGCAACACCCTCAAGTAAACCTTCTCGCCCACAGTGAACTTTAGAGGACGTCTCTTTGGATCTGTCCAACTCTTGCTTCTGTCTTGAGCAACCTTGAGTTTATCACGCATCAAATTCACTTTTTTTCTAGTTTGTTCCACCAACTTAAGATCGGTAATAGTACGCTCACCAACCTCATCCCTATGAACAGGAGACCTACGCTTACGTCCATAGAGCACCTCAAAGGGTGCCATGCCGATGGCACTATGGTGACTATTCTTGTAGGAGAACTCAATTAACTTGATCATACCATCCCAGTTCCCCTTGAAGTACAACGCGCAGGCTCTCAATATGTCGTCTAAAGTCTGAATGGTCCTCTCAGACTGCCCGTCTGTCTGCGGATGAAAAGCTATACTCAATCGGAGCTCCGTCCCCAACCTTATCTGACATGCTGACCAGAATCGAGAGGTGAATCTCCGATCAAGGTTTAAAACGATACTAACTCGGACCCTGTGAAGACTGACAATATCATCAATATACAACGTCACTAATCTCTCCAAGGTCATGTCACTCGACACAGGTAGAAAGTGAGCAGACTTCGTGAATTGATCAACAATCACCCAGATCATGTCGTTGTTGTTTTTTGTTTTAGGGTGCCCTACAACAAAATCTATCGTCACATGCTCCCATTTTTATTCTGGTATCTCCAATGGTAACATCAAACCTCCCGGCATTTGATGCTCTGCCTTAACCTGCTGACTAAAGAGGGATCTCTCAATGAACTCAGCGATGTGTCTTTTCATCCCACTCCATCCATAGTGTTTCTTTAGATCATTATACATCTTCGTAGCACCTGGATGAATCGACAATTTCGAATTGTGCGCTTCTTTCAATAGCTCCTTCCCCAGGTCCTCAACATCAGGCACAGACAACCTTCTTTGGTACCATATACTGCCATCGTCATGAATATGGAAACCCTCAATCACACTGTTCAACATCCTCTCTCGGATATCTCTGAGCGTCACATCCTCCTTCTGCGCCTCCTTAATCCGCTCAATCAGAGATGGTGTAATAACCAAGGCCGCCAAAACGTTAGCACTGAAATCAACAATGTCAATATCAAATTTGGCCATCTCTTTCTCTAGTGGCGTCCGTCTGGCGTGATTAGACTTTCTACTTAAGGCATTTGCAACTCGGTTTACCTTCCCCCGGACGATAACTGATGGTCAGGTCATAGTCTTTCAGTAGCTCAAGCTATCTCCTCTGATGCATATTCGACTCTTTCTGTGTGAATAAATACTTCAAGCTCTTATGATCTGTGAAAAATTCGCACTTTACACCATATAGATAATGGCGCCAAATCTTTAATGCAAACATCACCGCTGCCAGCTTCAGATCATGAGTCAGGGAATTTTGTTTATATTGCTTCAACTGCCTTGAAGCGTATGCACTACCCTATCTCTCTGCATTAACACGCACCCTAGCCCATTCTTTGAGGCGTCGCTGTAGGTGACAAACCCTTTAGTGCCTGAGGGCTGTGCCAATACTGGTGCGGTCGTCAACCTCCGCTTCAACTCTGCAAAGCTTACCTCACACTCGGAGGTCCATACAAACTTAGTCTTCTTTTTTTTGAGTCAATCGACTCAGTGGTGCTGCAATCCTCGAAAATCCCTCCACGAATTTGCGATGATAACCGACAAGGCCAGGAAAACTGCATACCTCAGTGACATTAGTAGGCCGAAGCAATTCTGTAATCGCCTCTATCTTCTTTGGGTCAACAGAAATGCCCTCCTCAGGAATCACGTGGCCCGTGAAAGTCACACTCTTCAACCAGAATTTGCACTTGATGAATCTTGCATATAACTTCTTCTTCCTGAGGGTCTCCAATACCTCCTGTCAGTGTTCAATATGCGTCTCCTCATCAGGTGAATACACCAAGATGTCGTCGATGAACACTACCACACAATGGTCATACTGCTTCCTGAATACTATGTTCATCAAGTCCATGAAGGCCGCAGGTGCACTCGTCAGTCCAAAAGGCATCACAAGAAATTCGTAGTGCCCATATCGAGTGCGGAACGTAGTCTTTGCTATGCTTTCTGCCTTAATCCTCAACTTATGGTAGCCTGATCGGAGGTCAATCTTCGAGAACACTCTGGCACCCTTCAACTGATCAAATGGATCGTCGATCATCGGTAGTGGGTATTTATTCTTTATCGTGATCTTATCACGATAGTCGATACATAACCTTGTACTGTCGTCCTCCTTTTTTACGAACAACACTAGTGCTCCTCAGGGAGAAACACTAGTCCTGATAAACTTCCTGTCCAGCAGCTCCTGCAACTGCTCCCTAAGCTCTTTTAACTCTGCTGGTTCCATCCTGTATGGTGCCTTCGAGATCAGCTCAGCTCCTAGTATGAGGTCGATCTCGAACTCTACTTCCCTACTCGGTGATAAACCTGACAGCTCGTCAAGGAAGACATCCTTAAAATTTCGTACCACAATCGAAGGAGTCTCAGCACTGGCATTTAGAACATACATAAGAAAACCCCCGGCTCCTTTCTTTAATGCCCGAGAGGCCTGTGTTGCAGTCATGTAGATTTTTTTTCTGGATGAATTTTTCAATTTGACATCCCCCTAGAAGATAGTCTCTCGCTTATCCGGTGTCTGCATACTGATCTGTCTCTGACGGCAGTCGATGGTAGCATTATATCTTTCCATGAAATCCATGCCCAGAATGATGTCGAAGTCCTGCATCTGGATCGGAGTCAGGGTTGCGGAGAACTCCAGCTCATTAATCTCCAAGTGACATTTCTTGTACTGGATAGTGGGATACAAGCACCTGGCCGCTGGCGGCTTGAACACGATAAAGGATCTCAAGATGTTCTGATAGAATACTCATGTTCTTGGCAAATCTCCTGGCAACGAACGAGTGGCTGACACCACTATCAAATAAGACATAGGCTAGGACTTTGCTAATTAACATCTCACCTATAACTACGTCCCCGACCTCCTCTACCTCAGTGTCCGTCATAACATGCACACGAGCGTTGGTCCGCCCCTTTACTTTCTATTGCATCTGACTTGATGATGGAGGGGGTGCTTGTGCTGGTGTAGGGCATTCTCTGGAATAGAGTGCTTCTGGTACTTCTCCTTAAACTAGGTCCATGTTGGCGGTGGAATCAGCCTGCATGTCACACACTGCTACCATCGCTCGGCATCACACTCTAAGAATGGTATAACCACATCAACCTTTAGGCCATCCAGAACCTGCATCAACCTCAACTGCTTATACACATTCTTGAGCCAGATCTCTGCTCCTCTGGTCGTGTTGTACCCCTAAACATAGGTATCTGGCAGTTCTACATTCTTCCGGTAGAAAAATCGAAGCCCACTGGGTAGTGGTGTTGGTGGTGGCTGTAACTGCTGCTGTAGGTGAGCCATCTGTATCTGCTGCTGGGGCATCAATGTATTCAGCGTGGCTAAGGTATATACAAGGACCTGAGGAATGGTCCTCTGACCCTACTGATCATCGCCATCGTGTCCTCCGTTTCCAACTGTCAGCTCGCGTCGTGGAGGTATTATCCGAAATTTGAGTTCAGCAGACGAATACATATTAATCAAGAGTAAGTTGGAGGATTGGACGCTTGTAAAACGGTAATTAAACAAGGAAAGCTCACCATCGGCACACACCTCCCATGATCCGATCATAACTTAGGTCTAAAATCATCTCTTAAGTCTACTTTGTTTATTAGGGGCAAAATTGTCATTTCGCAAAAGATCATAACTTATGTCTAGTGATCTAGTTAATCCTGCGTTTTTGAGGCGGATCTGAAGTCTGGTCTCCGATACCACCTGTAGCGCCCCCTCCCGAGCCCTAACATCGGGATCAGTGCACCCGCCGTATCTCACTCAGGAGAATACAAAGCGTCGAATCAATCTCTTACTTGTCAAAATTTAAGTATAAACTTTTTTCGCGGAAACGTAAACCGTAACATATATTAAACCCCAGTAATCGTCATTACATTGCTAAATAAAAGTGCTAGTAATAAAATTAGTAAAGTAGTCTGTGGAAAATCCTCAAAGTATAAATAAGAACAAAACAGTTGTAGAGTTCCCTCATATCCTAGCTGTAGCTCCCAACCGGCCCACTCCGCTACGTCCGTCCCGTCCTCAACAAAGATATACTCATAGTCCTCATCCGGCTCACCTGGGAAGTAGGGGTGAGTGACAGAAATCACCCAGTAGATGTCCGTCTCAAACCAATACAAAGCGTACATGCCGAAATGATATAGCCACATAGCACATAGAGACGATATAACCACATAGAGCATAAATATAAGATAGAATCACATAGCACATAAATACAATATAACATGCATAAGATAAAGTAAATGCGGTAAGTAAAGCACTCCACATAAAATGCGCAAGTACGTGATGCATGCTCCATCAGCGTGTCACACGCAACAAGAATAATGTCATGCAACATGCCCCTAGACCTATATGCAATGCATGATCTCGGGATTGACTGGATGCCTGTAGCCCATACACTACAATCCACCCTTGCAGATGCCTGTGGCCCGTACACCACGATCCACCCCAACCAATGCCCGTAGCGTGTATACCACGATCCACCATAACCGATGCCCATGGCCCGTACACCATGATCCACCATAACCAAGTATTCATGGC
Organism: Eustoma russellianum; assembly: GCA_036186865.1. Classification (NCBI taxonomy): domain Eukaryota; kingdom Viridiplantae; phylum Streptophyta; class Magnoliopsida; order Gentianales; family Gentianaceae; genus Eustoma; species Eustoma russellianum. The sequence goes on along the minus strand of AP025049.1, from coordinate 36,809,358 downwards.
CCGTACACCATGATCCATCATAACCACATACTCATGGCCCGTACACCATGGTCCACTTCACTCGAGCTTCTGAGACCCGTACATCTCAATCCACTCCAAATGGAAATGCACGTGCCATAAATGCAACAACAAAAGTCGCCTGGGGCCCGTACGCCCATCCTCACCAACTCCGGCACTCAATATTTAGTCGTCTGGGGCCCGTACGCCCATCCTCACCGTCTCCGGCACTCAATATTTAGTTTAGTAAATTTCACCAATATTGGAAAGTTGTTATTTAACATCTCCCTTATTTTTCCTTAACTTATATTAATTTTCTAGAATTTTCTACTAATTTTCCCTATTTTTCCTTTATTTAATTCTATTTATTACTAATTATTTTTAATTGCTTATATTTACCCAAAATTCAAAAATTAAGTGAAAATAATTTAATTTTAACCTTTTATATTTTCTGGAATTTATTTAGAATTTTCTTATAATTAAATATATTTGTCTAGAATTTTAAACTAATTTTAATTAATTATTTATTCATTTCAGAAATTAAATTTCAGATTTTTTTTTTTAATTTCTGGTTGGGGCCGGCCTGCTGCCCTGGTCCGGTCCGCTGGCCATCCGGCCCGGTCCGGCAGCCAGGTCCGGTACACTCCTTTCTCTTTTTTTTTATTTTTGGACCAACCCAGAACCAGAAAACCGGGTCGGGTCAGACCAGGAATCCGGGTCGGACTGACCCGGCTGACCTGGAAATTACTTTTTTTTTTCAATTAATTTCTATTTTCTTCGAACCTCAATAAAATCTTCGTTTTAACTCCGATTGACCTCAAACCAGTTGCGTTGGACTCGTTATAACGCGACGCAACTTTTGAGGGTGGACACGTCAGCACGTGTCCGGACGCGCCGTCAGAGGCCGCGCGTGGGCCCCACGCGCCACCCCTGAAACGCGTCCGTCATATCCGTTTTTTCGACTTTCAACTCAATCTCAACCTATTCCGGGCTAGATGAACCTATTCTAAGGCCAAAACGCAATTTTCAAAGAACCCTAAGTATGAAAATATTCAACCTTTTGATTTCATTTAAGGGTGTTCCCAGTCCGAATCACAACAACCATCAATTTCAATACACACGCACATACACATACAACCATAAACAACACATCTCATGCATTCCCATATAAAACAAGACAAAATTCACATATTAAACAAATAAACAACAAATCACATAAATATATCATCAAAGCATGCATGTATTATACCCGTTTGAGGGGGAAGAGGCACCTACCTCGATTGACGATAGTACAAATGATTTGGCGGATTAAAACTTGAGTTCGGGGCCTCGCTAGCCTTCTTCTCCTCTCTCTTTTTCTCTTTTCTCTCTTCTTCTTTTTTTTTTCTTGTGCGTGGGTGTGCAGCAGATTATGTGGCTAGGGATTTTTTTTTGTGTTATCCGTGTGTATATATATATAGTGAGGGAGAGTTAGGGTAGATTTTAGGTTTTCCCATTTGATTTTGGTTTAGGTTTCCTAATGTAACTCTAATCACAATTTAATTTGTACTTATCTCTATTTTTATTTTATTATTATTTTTATTTAGTATTATTATTATTATTATTATTATTATTATTATTATTATTATTATTATTATTATTATTATTATTATTATTATTATTATTTTTGTCGGCCGTAACAAAAATACTTCCCCTTCATCTGAAACTTGCTCTCCTGAAACGCACACAGACCTCATAGGCAAATCAAACCTCCTCGTTTCCTCAAGGATTACTACTGTAGTCGGTCTGTCTTTGAGCATATCCCACCTTCTTCTGCTCTCTATCCTTTTCAAACTCATCATACATTGGATCACTTATCTCCTCAATACAAGAAATATGTACTCAACGTTAGCTTTCAGCAAGAGCCTACTTCTTATCACCAGTCCGTCAAGTCCACAGACTGGAAGCATGCCATGGATCTGGAATTAGCAGCCTTGGATGCTAATCATACATGGGACATTATATCTCTGCCTTCAGAAAAGAAGCCCATTGGATGCAAATGGGTCTATAAAATCAAACGCAAGGCAGACGGGAGCAGTGAGCGCTACAAGGCTAGGTTAGTTACCAAGGGCTACACACAACAACCAGGTATTGACTATGGAGACACTTTCTCTCCCGTAGCAAAAATGACAACAGTAAGAATACTCTTGGCCTTAGCTTCTCTGAAGGGATGACATTTACACCAACTTGATGTGAATAATGCATTTTTGAATGGAGATCTTAATGAGGACATATACATGACTCTGCCAGATAGAGTGTTCACTCCAATTCCAAGTGGTGTGTGTAAACTAAACAAGTCACTCTATGGCCTTAAGCAAGCCAGTAGACAATAGAATCAAAAACTTACTGATTTTCTGGTCTCAAATGGCTACCAGCAGTCCAAGCACGATTATACCTTACTCACCAAGTCCCATCAGGGGTCCTTTCTAGCACTACTAGTTTATGTTGATGACATAATGCTAGCCAGTGATTCTTTATTGCTCATTACTGAACTCAAAAATCATCTACATCAGGCATTTAAGATCAAGGACCTGGGCACCCTTAGATATTTCCTTGGCTTAGAGGTGGCCAGGTCTTAGGAGGGGGTGTTCATATGTCAAAGGAAATACACATTTGAACTTCTGGAAGAAACTAAATACCTGGCCTCTAAGCTAGCCAAGAGTCCAATGGAACAGAACCTCAGGCTAGCTCATGGTGATTCTAAGTTGATTGAGGATGTATCTGTGTATAGACGATTGATAGGTAAACTGCTGTATCTTACTATAACTAGGCCATACATTACTTACACAGTACAACAATTAAGTCATTTCTTAGACACTCCCACAGAGTCTCACTTGAATGCTGCACAGAGACTATTAAGATATTTGAAAGGTTGTCCAGGGAAAGGACTGATGTTTCTTAGCAAGGGAGAGGTTAAACTGAAAGCCTTCTCTGATTCAGACTGGGGTGTGTGTGGAGAGTAGAAGGTCTGTAACTGGATACTGTATGATGTTGGGTGATGCGCTTGTGTCCTGGAAGGCTAAGAAGCAGACCACAGTGTCCAGATCATCCTCGGAAGCAGAGTATAGAGCTTTTGCCTCAGCTACCTGTGAGGTGCAATGGATTCTCTATCTGCTTAAGGATCTTCAAGTGGAATTTTATGAACCAATTGAGCTGTTTTGTGATAATAAGAGTGCTGTATACATCGTGAAAAATCCAGTATTACACGAGAGGACAAAACATATTGAAATTGATTGACATATTGTGAGAGATAAGTTTCAACAAGGAATAATGAAGCCAATGCCTATTAGAACTGAGTTGCAATTGGCGGACATTTTTACTAAGGGTTTGGAGTCAAGAAGAATTGCAATCCTGTCTGGTGCACTAGGTATGTGGAACATATATAGGCATTCATGATTGAGAGGGGGTGTTGAGAATTGGGATGATAATCCGTCTGGAGAGGAGGAACAGAGAAAGGGAGTGAAGAAACATGCTAGGTGAGTAAAGGTGCAGAAGTGGGGAGAGGAAGAAGAAGGCTGAAGGCGCTGGCGGGAAGATTTAAAGGCTGTGAAATTACTATTTTATCGTCGGCAGTTAAATCAGTTGTATTGGAAAATTAAGGGCTTTCTTGTCATTTCAGTTCTATATCATTTGTTCCTCTGATTGCACTGTACAAAACGATCATCCGCTTGTGCAAAGCGGTTACCAATTCAGAAGTGCAGAACTTTTCCTCCTCCAATTTTCTTTCGACGCTCCCTACGCTTATTCCGCAATTATGCGTTTCAATTGATTACTGTTGTTGCTACTTTGAATTCTATGTTTGTTTATCAGTTTCTTGACATTTATGTGTTAGTGCATATGTAGAAGGAGATTAAGGTTGATGATCTTTAGCAACAGTTAAGATAGGGTATAATAAGAAACGTAACATTACCCCAAAAGAAGCTCATATTAAGACCTTGCATGAGTAACTAGTGATAAAGGGTATTACACTTCTTGGTGATAAACATGGTTCGAATAGTATCACTTTCTTTGTGTGCATGTGTAATGGTTTTTTTTTAAAAAAAAAGGGAATTAACATGTTAGAAGGATATGCTATATCATTTAAATGATTGTGTGGAACGCAGAAGGTCCATCTTCCTACATGTTTATCTCAGATTAGTCATGAAGTAACTACGAAGACGTCACGTGTTATTTGTGAAGTATTTGAGAATTTGTGAATCAAGACTTATGCCCCTAGCCTTTGGATCCTAGCTAACTGTGGATTCGTCTCGCTTTTGGTAAAAGAACTCTATAAGGATTTGTCTAGGATTGTCAAGGTCGTCCTTTATGCGAGGCAACACTTGGTACTTCATTCTAAAACTATATAAGGATTTGTCTAGGATTGTTAAGGTCGTCCTTTATGCGAGGCAACACCTGGTACTTCATTCTAAAACTATATAAGGATTTGTCTAGGATTGTCAAGGTCGTCTTTTATGCGAGGAAACACCTGGTACTTCATTCTAAAACTATATGGTGGCCTGGTTCAGATCTTGACAGGCCAACCGTGAGGCAAAATATGATGCATCCAATCACGCGTCGCCAGGTGTAGAAACTGGTAAGCCGTTTAAATTTTTTTTAAGAAGAGCATTTTGTATGCAGCGCGTGACCGGAAGCCTCATATTTCGCCTCGCGGTTGATCTCTCCAGATCTGAACCCATGGTGGCCGAAGTTTCCTGGCTGAAATGATCTTTTTCTTCTATTTCTTCCAGGTGTACTCTCGGTTTATTACGCATACTAAGTTGCAAGGAGTAAACTCAAAACAGAGAACTTAAGCGAGATCGAGAATGATTTCCTGTGTTACTCTAATGAAAAATACATGTGATACTTTACCATGTTAGTTTCTTAAGCACACTAAACTGCAAGTGATGGGTCGAGACAGTGGAAAAAGAAAGAATATCTTTGGTTGGTGGCATACTATTTTGATAAATATGAAGTAGCCACAATATAAATATTAAAACACATGTTTTCTATATTTTTTCTTGTCTACACATAGACGTGTTTTGGTAGAAAGAAATCACAAGCAACCCAAGGACTTCGTGACACAGAAGTGAATGAATGAAAACATAGAGAGGAAAAAGGAGTTGTGAGGTTATATAAATCCGGTAATTCTCTTGTATTGGTTGAATTTAAGTCTAAAATTGAGTTGTCTCTTGTATTCCCATTATTTTGAATAGTGGAAGTTGTTCTCACTACTCTTGGTCTTTTCCCTCCACAAATAGAGAGTTTTTCACGTAAATCTCGATGTTCCCATTTTATCTGACATTTATTGTTAAGTTGTGCTAATTATTCTGTGTATATAATTTCTGTCTAAGGAAGTTGGGTTACAAGTGGGACTGTGTGTGATCCATCCGGCTAAACCTGTGATTTTACATGAAATGATAATACTTTCTAGGAGGTCATTGTGACCTTTCCTGTATATTTCTGAATCGGTTCACTTTACTGTTTTTACTGCTATTTATCTCGCTTTATACTATTATCATACTTGACGATTCTAGTGAGTGATAAATTACAATTAACGGTTTTTTCTGTATAGAATCGGATCGTTATTCTTTACAAGTGGTATCACACCAAGTTATTCAGTTCTTAATTTTCTCCAGTATAATGGAGATGAAATTCAATGTGGCAAAATTCAATAGAAATGATGGATTTTGTCACATGGCAGAAAAGGAGGAAGGATTATTTTATACAGCAAGGTATTCACAAAGCTCCTTATGGCAAAGAGAAAAGCCAGAAGCCATGAAAGATGATAACTGGTAAGACATGGATGGTAAGAACGCAAGTGCAATCTTCTTGCACTTGTCTATCGAAGTCTTAAATGATGTAGACAATGACCCAAGAATGGAGATTCGGATAAAGCTAGAAAGCTTGTACATGTCCAAAATGATGACAAATAAATTGTATCTTAAGAAGCAGCTCCACATACTCCAAATGAGAAAAGGTATAAATTTTTTGTACCATTTGAATGATCTCAATGGTTTTGCATCTCAAATTGCGAGTCTTGGTGTTACTATGAAGGATGAGGATAAGGCAATCATGATCTTGAGTTCACTTTCATCCTTTTTCAATGGGTTGATGATCATTTTACATCACTGTAAAGATACAATTATATTAAAAGAGATCACATCATCTTTGTTTTTGCATATTGAGATGATACAACTAGAGAATGAAGGATATGTTCTTCATACACAAAAAAGAGGAAGAAGGCAAAATAGAAACTTCAACAGTCATGATATATCAAATGATCATAAGATGTCCAAAGATTGTTTCAAATTGAAAACCATAGTGACGTGCTGGAATTTATGATAAGAATGGTCACATTAAAAAGAATTACAATTCTTTGAAGCAAGACAAAGGCCAATGTCAAAAACATGTGTGACATAACAACACATCAGCAATATCGTCAAGTAGTGGCGGCGAGGCAATATTGGTTTGTCAACAAAATTAATGTTGTCACTTCTCAGACCCAGATCTTGAATGGATCAAAGATACAGGTGCTTCGTATAACTCTGATACTAGTAAGGAATACTTATCCACATATAAAGCTGAAGACTTTGGTGTATTGAAGATGGAAAATAAAAGCATTTCATTGATTGTGGGAATAAGTGATATCACAGCAGAGACTTCACTTGGTTCTACATTGACATTACGAAATATGTGCCATGTTCCAGATATGAGATTCAATCTTTCATCTGCAAACACACCGGACAAGCAAGGTTATGAACATATCCTTGGTAATGCAACATGAAAACTTGCCAAAGGTTCTCTAGTGATAGCAAAAGAGAATTTACATTCTAATTTGTATAAGACACACTTTAAGGTGTGTCAAGGTCAAATAAATGCATTAAAAGACGATGCTTCCCAAATCTGTAGCATATACATTTATAACACATCAGCTAGAAAAGATTGCAGTTACTGGAAAAGCAATCTTAGATACCGTTATACAAAGGTAAATCACTAGACCTACATAATTATTACTTATTAGGAAAATAACACAGTGTCTCTTTTTAGTAGAACTCTGAGATAAAAGAAAACAAATTGGAGTTGGTTCACACTGGCATGTGTGATCTTATTGAGGTAGAATCTTCCAATGGAAATAAATACTTTGTTACTTGCATTGATGATGCTTCTAGAAAAAAATGGATCTACTTGACAAGAAATAAAAGTAAAGTGTTCTAATGTTTTCAAAAGTTTTATACAAAGGTAGAAAGAGAGACTGGAGAAAAGTTGAAATGTCATTGCTCTAACAATGACGTTGAATACATATAAATAGAATTTGAAGATTACTGCACAAAGCATGTCATAAGACATGAGAAGACAATTCATGTTACTCTGTAGTATAACAGAGTTGCAGAATAGATGGATATAAGCATTATAAAGAAAATATGATACATGCTCAAAACGGATAAATTGTCTATGTCATTTTGAGAGAGGTTGCCTATTCAGCTGTCTACTCCAGAAGCAGTACGGAGCGAAAGAGAAGCAAGCTACTCTCATCTAAAAGTATTTGGATGTAAAATCTTCACGCATGCTATAAGAGACCAGAGGTCAAAGTTGGACGACAAAGCTATTCTTTGTATCTTTGTGAGATACAAAAATGAGAAATATGGCTTCAAGCTATGGGATCCACAAAGAAAGGTCGTCAGAAGTAGAGATGTTGTGTTCCAAGAACATAAAATGTTCAATGCTGCAGGAAAGAAGAATAGTACAGAAGATGTTATAGAGGCAACACTTATTTCTTCGTTGAACAATGACAGAAATGGAGGAAATAAAGAAAAAACTAAAGCAGCAGTTGATGATGTTGGTGTTGCTGAGCAGGGGGAGCAAATCCCTGCTCCTCATGAATTGTAAGATGTGGTCCTCAACCAAGAAGGCATGTCGAAGAATGTGCATCTTCTAACAGGTATCTTAGTTCTTAATGCATTCCTATTACAGAAGATGGAGGACTAGAGAGCTTTCCTGAGGTACAATCTCAAACAGACAAAGATTGTTGGACAAATATTATGCATGAAAAGATTGATTCATTGAAAAAAAATCTCCCTTCTGATCTAGTTTAACTTTCTAAAGGAAAAAAAGCTCTGAAAAACACATGGTTCTTCAAGTTAAAGAAAGATGGAGATAAGTTGCTAAATTGCAACGTTCGATTGATTGTGAAAGGTTTAGTTAAAAGAAAGGTATTGACTTTGATAAAATCTTCTCACAAGTTTTAAAATAAATCCTATTCAAATTTTACTCGATTTGACAGCTAGCCTGAATTTAAAGCTAGAACAACTAGATGTAAAAAAAGTTTTTTCGCATGGAGAACCAGAAAGCTTCACAGTCAAAGGCAAAGAAGACATAGTCTGCAAGTTGAAAATGAGTTTTTACGGATTGAAGCAAGAACTACGAAACTGGTACAAGAAGTTTGACTCATTAATGCTAAGTGAGCAATTCAAGAGAACAACCAGTGATCCTTGTGTATATATATCAAAGATACCATGATGGTAAATTTGTCATTCTTTTCTTGTATGCTGGTGACATGATGATTGTAGGAGAAGATGATAGCATGATCTACATATTAAAAAATAAACTGTCAGAAACATTTGACATGAAAGTTTTGAGTGTTGCAAAATGTATCTTAGGAATGGATATCATTTGAGATCGAGCTACAGAAAAGCTTTGGTTATCAGATGAGGGATACGTTGAATGAGTGCTTCAACGGCTTAATATGGACAAAGCTAAGACATATTCAACCCCACTTGCTGATCATTTGAAGCTAAGAAAAAGAGAGTGTCCTTTAATAGAGAAGGAGGAAAATGAAATGTTATTGATTCTATATTCTTCTGTAGTTAGAAGCTTAATGTATCTTATGATCTATACTAGGCTAAACATTGCTCCGAAAATAGGAAATGTGAGCAGGTTTCTATTGAATTCAAGAAAGATGCATTGGGAAGCAGTTAATGGATCTTTCGATACATCGAAGGAACTTTAAATTATGCTTAACTTTTGGAGGTTTTGGATCAACTCCTGATAGGTATACGGGTTCATATATGGTTAGAGATCTAGATGGTAGAAAATATACTTTTGGTTTTCTGTTTATATTTGCAAGGGAAGCTTTATCTTGACATTCAAAACTTCAAAAGAGTGTATCATTATCATGTACCGAAGTAGAGTACATTGCAGCTACAGAAGCTGGCAAGAATATGTTTTGGATGAAATAATTTTTACAGGAGTTGGGGTTCAAACAACAAAAGTATATAGTATACTGCAATAGTCAAAAGTGCTGTTGATTTGAGCAAGAATATGATGTATCATGCAAAAACGAAATATATCGTTGTGCGTTATCACTGGATTCGGGATGCCACTGAGGAGGAGGAATTTCAAATCAAGAAGATCCACACGGACAATAACCCTGCTGATGGAATGACAAAAGTCATTAAAAATAAAATATTTAATTGATGCGCCAAGAAAGGTGAGATGGACTCTCAATGCGAGTCGGATTATGCCTCTGGTCTAGAGGAGGAGATTTGATGTGTCCAGACACTGGAAAAAGGAAGCTCACACACCCTTTTTTGTTTTTAATTTTTTTTGGTTGATAGCATACTAACTTTGAGAAATACAAAGTAACCGTAATATGGATAGTAAAATACATGTTTTCTTCATCTTTCCTTGCCTAAAGGCATGTTTTGGTAGAAGAAAATCACACTGAAACTGAAAAGCAGTCTAAGAGCTTCTTGAGAGGGAAGTGAATGAAAGAAAATAGAGAAAAGAAAAAAGACTTGTGAGATTGTATCGATCCTGTATAAAAAAATATTGAGTGTTTAAATTCTCTTGTAATTTTCAAGTGTAAGTTTAAACTTGAGTTGCCTTTTGTATTCCTATTATTTTGAATATTAAAAGTTGGTCTCACTGCCTATGGTTTTTTCTCTCCACGGAGAGAGTGTTTTCCACGTAAGTTTCTGTGTTCTTATTTTATCTGACATATACGGTGAAGTTGTGATACACAATCCATGCACGTAATTTCTATATAAAAAAAATCGGGTTTTAAGTGGGACTGTGTATGAACCCTCTCGCTAAACTTGAAATTTTATATAAAATGGTAATATTATCTAGAAGGTCATTGTGATCTTTTTTTGGTCTCCACTGTTTTTGTTGTTATTTATCTCGCTTTATATTGTTATCATACTCTACAATTCTAGTAAACAATAAATTAATATTTATGTTTTATTTCTCTTAGGATTGAGTTGTTATTCCTTACAACAAAAGTATGCTCAGAGCAGGAAACTCATGGAAGAACTTATATAGGGAAGGATTTTCCGTGACACTGGAATGAAAAATGTGATACTTTACTACATGTAAAACAATGGTTCATCGGGGGGGTGGGCGGTGGGGTTTAGATTCGTAACAGTTTCTTGAATCTGACTCTGACGCTGCATTCTTCTCCATTGGTAGAAGATGTTGGAATCAGAAACCTTAGAAGGCAGTGGAGTGGGACCTCTCTCAAGATAATAGAACTCTTGTGCCATAAGATTTATGTGATAATTTTGTATTGAAAAAGATGTCAATCCCTTATTGTGTTTAATTGACTAGTGTATGTATATTTAACTATAATTTTCATTATGGATCATTGGGAAACAACCTCTGCGTGTTTCTAATATATGTGTATTTTTTTAGTGGAACACATGGGTATGATTGTGTACACCTGGCTCACTATACCGCGTTATAGACGGCAGACTCTAAGGCAATGCGGTAGCATTGTTGTTGTTGTATATGTATTTTAATCATGCAATTACCCTTGTGAAAGACAGCAAGATAAACTACAAAGCAACTTTTGGTAACCACCAGTTCCTTAATCTAAGCAAAACAAGGATATATTGTGAACGAAAAAGAGAATGCAGGGCGCAACCCCCAACCCCGGCCTGTCTCCGACCACATCATCAGTCAATCAAACAACCAAACCTTTCAGATTTCATCAAACCATCAAACTGTTTCCTTCTTACACCACACAAGAGGTCCACACTCACATGTGCTCTCTTGTTCTTGAATTGACAAGTACCATGATCTAGTTGTCAAGTACATAAAGTTGTTAGATTTAGCTATTAAAGTTCATGTTCTTTCACATTATTTTATAGTAGCATCTCTTTTTTTTTGGGTTAAAATGTGAATTGTATTAACCAATAACAAAGCATCTAGGGGATGCATCTCTACTCTCAGTCAACCTCAGAAATACAATTTTCATTTTATGTTCTTAGCTTTTTCTACTTTTGATTAGCTTATTAAGCAGACAGTATTTGATTATGCTTGTATTTCAATTTTTTTAAAATAAAGAACTGTTTATTTTATAAGTATGCACACTGGACAACCAATTAAGATGATATAAGTAAAAATATTTCCTCCCTCATATGATATGGAGAAAGAATTCATGATGGACAAAAATAAAAATAGAAGCATGAATTCTTGAATTTTCTCTCCAAATTAACCTTTTGTTCTTCTCTCTTCTGCAGTAAAATAGATTTGCAGGCTCAAAGATCATTAGATTATATATTAGATAGTAGATTATATCAATGGTTCTTGAAACAGCGGTGCCATTTCTTGACGAAGAGAAAGAAAAGAAAAAGGCGTTTTTTTTCTCTCCTTTTTTTCGGATGAACAGAAAGTCTAGAGGATAACAACAAAGGAGTTCAGCAAAAAAGAAGTCTGGGAAAAACGCCTCCAACAACTATTGATTTGCAACTTGAGGACACTTTCTCAATAGATATGTATACACACATATTTTAAATAAAAATTTATGTATTATCTGTTAGGAAAATATTTGAATATGAGATACGAAGTTACAAAAGTGTTACGTTTGTCCATTGACAGAAAGCTGGCACAGACAGAAAGCATAGTGACAATCAGTAGAAAGCTGAGAGAAGTTTGTAACGGAAGATGAGGGACGTCATTTCATTACCGACTATGACAAGACCTTCTGAATATAAACTTGGAGCAAAATATAATTTCCTCGTCCTCAGATACCCCACCGCTCCAGTTTTAAGGAACATTATGGAAGATGAAAATCAAGAGTCTACCAGTCTTTTAGGATGCAAATCCCAACCCGAGTATTAACTGAGTTATGCCTAATGGGCGTTTATAAATATAAACTACAAGCAAACACGTCCGCATCCCCACTCCCTCCACCCCATGGGGCACCACAAGTCTTTTCCACAAATTCAATATTAAAAGAAATGTGAGTGTTCCTCTGATGTTAGACCAAAGGCCTGTTTTGTGGAGGACATCTTGTGTGGGTAACTGTGTAAAATCTCACTCAATCTAGAAAATCCCTGGACTACTGATTTACATCCTCCACGTAGCTCCTTGGGGCTGGGGTATTGGACACCCTTTGGTTCGGGGTTCAAACTTTTGCCAATAATATTAAAAGAAAGTGTTACAATTGAAAAAAAAAATCAAGAAACTTAGAGGTACTCATTATGTGAAATTAATGAGGGGATTGAACATAGATCCCGTAGCGTGACATAGGCAACTTTATACTGTGACATAGTGACAGCTTTAACGGCTGAATTAAGACTTTATTTACTATTGCATGATATATTATATGATTAGTATTGTGTACCAAAACTTAGATGAGACTATTTATAGGAGAAAAAAAATCAATGATCAAGACTTGGGATTCAGTGTAGTCCAGTACCTGTTGTTGAAGGGCAAAGATGTGAGCAACACAGCCATAAACAGGATCTCTGAGCCGAGCTTGAGCTTCAAAACAGATAGTAACCACTGCGTCGAGCCGGCTGTGTGCTGGAACGTGTAGAAGAATCTTGGAAAAATTGCTAGCCCCAAACACCTTATGGACAGCTGCAAAATGAGCTGCCCCTTGCTCTGAATCAAAATAAGGTGCAAATATGCATCCAGCCACACACTTTCTTCTCAAGAATTTACATGCACCACACGGTCCGGCACCACTACCACTACCGCTACCGCCTCCGCTCGAGCCTGGCCCGCCACTATTACTGACGGTTTTGTTAGCACTCATCTTGTTGTGGGAATTTTTTTAACAAAGATTTCACATAATTAGGGTTTTCTTTGTATTGTAGTTTCTTGAAATTGAAGGGTGGATTTGTGTGTGTTTTTGGAGAGGAGAGGAAGAGGGATTTGAAGGGATAAGAAAGAAGGGTTCTAGGGTTTGTTTGGTGTTTGGTTTTTTTTTTGGGGGAATTTTAAAGTGGAAATGGAGACTTTAAAGCCACGCGATGAAGCAAACCCCATTTAGCTGCTTGCGTGAAGCAAACATGAGATTAGCCACCTGCCTTTTTCTTTTGTCTTCCTTCATCTCGTGAATTTTGGCAACGATACTCATGTTTTCATCGCCCAATTATTCTGCCCTTTCTCTAATTTATATGCATCCTATTAAATTAATATTTTTAAAATAGTTGTACAACAACAACAACAACAATCATACACATTATATCCCAACGACAACAAAAGCTATCAATAAGGTCTGGAGATGGTGAGATGCCGGCAAACAATACCTTTATCCCAAGAGATAGAGAGTTTACTTCCAGTGAGACCCGAACTCTATATGTACTTACATAGTAAAATAATATGAATATATAGTAGTGAAGACATTTTATTAAATATAAATAGGAAGCTTCTGATTTTAAAATAGTTTTGCCTCAACTTATAAAGAATAAATAACCCTTATCTCAAATGTCAAGTTTAATGGTATTAACAGTTTCAAAACATTGGGATATATTGACATTCATAGCTCATTTACACCGAAGTACTCTTTTCCTTTTAGTTTCATAGTCAATTTTTTTTAGAGATTCTATATTAATTTCAATGTTATCTTTGTAAACACCCAATAAGAAAGTAATAATAATAATAATAATAATAATAATCAAGTAATAACACCACAAGTAAAAGTAAAAGTAAAAGTAGAAAAGGAAAACAATTTCAATTACGAAACAGTGAGTTAAATGATATTTTCTATATTAGTTTTTTTTTACTTTCAATATAAAACTATGAAACTGAGATGGAGGTGGTATATATTATTCGAAATAACCATATCCCTGTGCATACACAACATTACACTTTAAGATTCTAGGATATGTTCGAGGATTGATGACTTTAATATATGTATTTACATGGACAAAAATACATATATGAAACTTACATATGATGTTTAACACCACATCATTTGATCGGCCACTAGGCATTCAACAATCTATTTACATAGTATGAAATAATGATAGAAAATTAGTAACTTGTATTAGTAATCTTGATATAAAAAGCACCATTTGTTTAGGCAATAATACCGTCAGAGCAAATTTTAATATGGTCATCGAGTATATTCGTAGTTATTTAACTACTAATAAAAAATATAATAATTGAAGGCATATTTTTTGTATTACAGTGTGAGATATCAATTATTCTTTATTCTACTGGTTTGTAAATGTTATTTATTGACTATCATAAAACTTGTCAGAAGATATTGACTTAAATTGTGATGTATCCCAACTGTATCTGCACTTCAATATTTTGACCATTAATCGTTTAATTTGAAAGTGTTAAAATACATACAAATTAATACATTCACCAATCTTGTGTAAAGAATTACAACTATTACATACAATATGATATAGCAGATCAGACAATTTGGATAACGCGCATACATTACCCGCTCTCTGGATAAGATATTTGTAAATTTGAAGTTCTTCAAATGTTATAATTGATTAAAGATTTATTGTCTTAGTACTTGATAATTACCTAATAAAATAAAGGCCAATGGAAAAGCATTTGAGACCCATTGGCAACTAGTTATCTATTACTCTCTGTGTCTTGAAAGTATTGTCTAATTTTGATTCAGTATAATTTAAAAAAGTTAAACTATTACAGTTATTCTTCTTATTTTACAATTAACTGGTTAATTGAGCGAAACTAGAAAAATGATAGTGTTAATTGAAAGAATAATAAAAAACTCTGACTATCAAATACTATTAATTATGAAAAGTGGATAATATTTTTATGTTAAATTAACATAAAAAGTAGGATAACATTTTTCAAAAATGGAGGACATAGAATTAGCCCAACGTAATAATTAGTCTCACATTCACATATAATCAATTATGATAGTAGGGGATACAAATAAAATTCCTCCATTTGTTAGACTAGCGTTTTCGATGTATTAGACTTTTGTATTTGTACATGGTTTAAAGAGGAGTCGTTCTCTGTACACTAGGCTTTCGTATTTGCGCAGAGCTCAGAAGAGGTCAGATCTCTTCGCAGTCTGATGTATACAGACTTACCTTACACTTTGTGCAAGAGACTGTTTCTAGATTCACAAAGTAATAAACTTATCAGTTACTCCAAATCACTAGACTCCCGCATTTGTACATGGTTCAAGGAGGAGTCTTCCATGTATACTAGGCTCCAGCATTTGCACAGGGTTCGGGAAGGTTCAGGTCTCTTTGCAGCCTGATGTATACAGACTTACCTTACATTTTGTGAAAGAGACTCTTTCTACGTTTCGAGCCCGTAAATTTAAGATCACAAAATCACAAACTTATCAGTTACTTTAAATCACATCCATACTCTGTGTATACAATGCGTGTCTTAAACGGCGTCGAGTGGCGAAAAACGCCAACTCAACCTGTCCTTTTCTTTGCCTTTGGACGTTGAAAAAGAAACTCTAAATCAACTTTCCCTTTTTGAGGTAAAGGGCAAAAGGAAACGGCTGTATATTTCTAAATTAGTGTGTTATAGAAAAGGATGGTTTGCTATCCATTGAATATAGACGATGAAGTTGCTAATTTTGTATGTGCTTCCCATCATTACCTTCCACAACACCTGCAATCACCCATCCATATTAAAATAATTCTACTAGTTAGTGAAACTGACAGTTATATAGGAGCAATTTAGAGTATATAAACAGGTTAAATACTCGTTCAACGTCAGGTTGATTTTGTATTTTTTGTGTTTGTCTTTATCTTGCATTATTTGTCGTTCATATGTGTCTGTACATGTACATATAGAGCCGGGAGTCTCGCTGGATGTGAACTCTCTATTCTTTGAGATAGATGTTTTGTTTACCTGCCTTTCACCTTCCCCAGACTTTAACGATAACTTTTGCTGTTGTTGGGATATACTGTATATGTGTGGTTGTTGTTTCATAAGCGTCAATTACTGTACAATGGAAGAAGAAATATATGTTAGAACCAAGCAAGAAGCATTATATTCTTTGGGCTAGTATACGGCATCGATGGAAATAAAAAGAAATTGATA
>AP025049.1:36772097-36793043 GCA_036186865.1 Eustoma russellianum | reverse complement strand
CTTAAATAAACTTAGCGCGCCCAAAAGAAGAGTCAAGCTCCCGCCCTTTAGAAAGAGGCTTAAGTCATCGGTTCGAATCCGAAGAAGGGCTTTTTTCCGGCCGACGAATCGCGGATTTGCTTCTTCCGGGATCGGGCATTCTAATTGGTCTTTTCTTTCTTTGTGGTCCGCAGCGAGCGGAGGCTGCTGGCCCATCGGATTGTTGGACCGGCCACCCGGACGAGCGCCTCTTGCGGGCCATGGACAAAAAGTTGTCCCGTATTACAACGGAACAAAAAGTCCTAGCCGAAAAGAGAAAAAGGTTCATTTTTCGGGATGGGATTGCCAGGTTTAACCGGATCTACTGAATCAACATCAAGAGTAGTAGGTTTGAGAGAGCAAATGAGCGAACTCCATATTTAAAGCGAGCAAATGAACGAGAAGCAAATGGAATAGAAAAAAAGAGGAGCATTGAAATAATCCTAGACAACCACCTTGAGACTCTCATAGTGATTGTTATAAAGCTTAAGAGAAAATTATCTTTTGACTCTTCCTGTTTTGACGAATAACGAGATCTTTTATAATTCTTTTTACGATTTTTGACTCCCTATGTTTTTACACTAAAATAACAAAAGTAATCCATCAAAGTTAAAAGAGGGTTCCCTTAAAAAAAAAAAAGAAGTTAAAAGAGGGTCTGTTATTTTTACCTAACTCCCTCTTTCTTTTAATTTTTTCAGATTTAAACCATCTGTATTTTTGGACGAAGAATATAATTTCCGTTAAAATGTGTTGTGTTGTGTGTGATACATCAAGTCCTCTCCAATTATTCAAAGAAGTATCTCAAACGAGTATTTTGTTTCTGATCAGAAGGCAAAATAAGCAAACCATCATGAAGTGTGTTTTTCCGTAGGC
Organism: Eustoma russellianum; assembly: GCA_036186865.1. Classification (NCBI taxonomy): domain Eukaryota; kingdom Viridiplantae; phylum Streptophyta; class Magnoliopsida; order Gentianales; family Gentianaceae; genus Eustoma; species Eustoma russellianum. The sequence continues at coordinate 36,792,152 of AP025049.1, read as the reverse complement.
AACAAAATAAAAACGAGAAATTTGCAGTAAAACCAAAAAAGGAAGGTAAGAAAATAAAATGGGGAAACAACAAAAAGAACAAATTGGAAGTTGAATATAATAAAGAATATAAAAAAGAAAAAGAAACTCATCCGGACAAGAGAATACGTAGGCTGAACTCTTCTCTCTTGTCCACATTTGTATAAGTTGGTGTCCGATTGCACTTCCCCTCTGAAATGCTAAACAGGTAGGAGTGATGATGACAAGGATTTTTATCTTCATTTTGCAAATATACAGATGTAAATACCATGCCGATATATATACAGACGTATAGATGTAAATCTGCATCCATTTTTCATGTATAAGTGTGCATGCGTCTAAACACACACATGTATGGATACAGATATACACACATACGTACATACAAATATGTATGTATGCGCGCGCACGCACACACACATATATGTGTGTGTGTGTTAAAATATGTTAAATTTTGTTGATTTGCACAATTGACACTTAGAACACCTAGATAAGGCGCTTAATATGAAGTGTCTGAAAGTCAAAACACTTCAAACGCCTACATTAGACGCCTAACCTGAAGTGTCTGGAGACCAGTACACTTCGAACGCCTACATAAGGCGCTTCATGTGAAGTGTTTGGAGTCCAATACACTTCGAACGCATGCTTTAGGCGCTTTATGTGTCAAGCTATAAAACAACACACTTTGAATGCCTAAACAAGCGCTTCATCTGTGTTACAAAGTCAAATAAACTTTTCCCTCCAAAATGGACACAAATATCAAGTTACTTTTGAAAAAAGTCAGAATTACTTCGAACAAGTATGAAGGCTGAGATCAGGCGCTTCTTGTGACTTCGAACGAGTTCTGCTGCCCACAACAGACGCTTCATGTGACATTGAACAAGTGCTTCTTATTCACTTAAGGCGCTTCATGTCACATTGAACGCCAGTTCAAAAACACTTTAGGTGCTCCATGTCACATTGAACGCCTGTTCTTAAAACACATAAGGCGCTTCATATGACCAACATTACAAATGTTTTACGCTGCACTTTCTAATGTTTACTTGACATTTGTACCCTCCTTTTTAGTGTAACATCACATGTTTTCCTCTCGCTTTGGAGAATGCTATCTTTCCTCTTTGAACTTTCAACAAGAAGCTTCCTCAAGAAGTTTTATCCATCCAAGAGAAGATCTCCAAAGATGAAGACATGTCATCACAAAGAAAAAAAACCCATTATTGGCTCCTGCAACCATACAAAAGGCTAGTAGGATGATAAAACAAGGGTTTTCATCATTTTTCAAAGTAACTTTCTACCAACAAGCTCTCAAGTTTCTCTCAAACTTTTAGCTCTCAAAATAGTTGTATCATACTATATTTTACTTTATTTGTGAGAGTTGTGTTGTAAAGAAGAAGAGTCTTCTTCTTGTTGAGTGAAGATTGTGAGAGGCTAAGGGTAGATTGTTGGTCAAGAAGCTAAGACGCTTCTTGTTTGAAGAAATCCAGACCTTGGAGGGTTAGTTGATGGTGTTGTGGTGCACCATACTCCCTACAAAAATTCTTTGAGGAACAAGGAAGTTCTTTGGAGGCTAGACTTCAAGGGGTTGGTTTTCTTGGTTGTGGTCTATGTTAGAACAAGTTTAAGTTTTGATGATTTGCACATTTTGGTACTTCGAACGATGGATTAGGCGTCTTATGTGATGTGGTTGAAAGTCAGTATACTTCGAACGCTTACATTAGGTGCTTAATGTGCCTTGGTGTAATCCAGTACACTTCGAACGCCTACATTAGGCGCTTCATGTGAAGTGTCTGGGCACCCGAATACTTCGAACACCTACATTAGGCGCTTCATGTGTTCTGAGAAAAAGGCAGTACACTTTGAACACCAACATTAGGCGCTTCATGTGTACCACCAAGTCAAAAGTACTTTTCCCCCTAAAATGGGCACGTACACCAAGTACTTTCTGAGAAATGTCAGAATTAGTTCGAACAAGCATGAAGGTTGACATTAGGCGCTTCATGTGACTTCGAACGCCTTCAATTGCCCACATAAGGCGCTTTATGTGACTTCGAACGCATGTTCAATTTCACGTAAAGCGCTCCAAGTCACTTTGAACGCCTGTTCATTAAACACATTAGGCGCTTCATGTGACCAACGTTACAAAAGTCTTAAGCTTCACTTTCTAACATCATTTGACTCTTTATACCTTCCCCTTTTAGTGTTATTTTCACAGGTCCTCTTTCATTCCTGAAGAAGTCAGGTTTCCTCTTTTGGCTTCCATTTTGAATCTTCTCCAAAAATGTTGCTACATGCCAAGAAGAGATTTCCAATGACAAGGACACACCAACACAAGATGCCAAAACCCATTATTGGCTCTGCAAGGGTTTCAAACGGGAAGATTTTTGAAGAGTGATAAAACAAGGGTTCTTCCATTTTCTTCAACAACTTTCTACACTTTTAATCTCCCAAGTTTTCTCTCAAAGCTCAAGCTCTCAAGATAGTTGTAAACTTTGTATATTTTTACTTTATTGTTGAGAGTGATTATTGTAAGAAGAAGAAGAGTCTTTTTCTTGGTGAGTAAAGATTGTGAGAGGTGAAGTAGATTGTTGGTCAAGGAGCAAGGATGCTTCTTGTTTGAGATTTCTAGACCTTGGAGGGTTAGTTGATAGTGTTGTGGTGCACTATACTCCCTACAAGATTTCTTTGAGGGCAAAGAAGATCTTTGGAGGCTAGACTTCAAAGAGTTAGATTTCTTGGTTGTGGTCTAGGCGTGTGGCCTAGTTTTCCATCTTGTTGGATTTTGTTTTTGATTGTTGTTTCCCACATAGAAATAAAAATCCCCATTTCAAAATCCTTCTTGTGAAAAATCAAGAAAATAGAGGAGTAGAGTCATTTAACTTGAACCTCTATACATCTTAGTGTTCTTTACGTTTCTGCAAAGTTTCATTCATTTCAAAGAACACACCCAAGTATTTGTTGCACTCAAAAACGAAAAATATCCAAGAAAATATCCATATTTGGTGAACACACTATTCAACCCCCTTCTAGTGTGTTCCAAGGGACCTAACAATTGGTATCAGAGCGAAATCTTGAGTATTTGAGTTCAAATAGCAAGATTTGATCTTAAGAGTATGGATCCCTTTATTTTTGACGATGCTAGTTCCTCCAGTGGTGATGCCTCAAGAAGAAGAAGGCAAGAGACACTTCTCCCTTCTATTTCAAGTGTCCATGTCAAAGTTCCAATGTTTGATCCTTTAACTACCCACTATGAAAGTCCAACATGGAAACATATTTACGTTCTAGTGGGTACCGCATATGGAGAGAGGTATCAAAAGGTTCCACCATACCTTTTGATTTGATGATCCTACTCCTGAAGAGTATCTCAACCATTGCTTCCTAAATAGCTTAGGAAGAGAATGGAACGCAAAGGTGACGGCCATCGAAGAGTCCAAAGATCTTGAAAATATTACTTTGGAGAAAGTTTATGGGAATCTCATCACTTATGAGATTCATCTTGATGCGCAAGAGAAGAACGACCCTATCTGCAACTCAACTAAAGCTCTTGCATGCGAATCGGAGGACTCAGACGATGAAGTCGGACTTCTTGTTAGAAGATTCCGATGTTTTTCTAGAAAGAATGAAGATGAAGTTAAAAGGTTCATCAAGGAAAAATTCTCCAAAGACAAGGTGAAGGACCAAAACAACAAATGCTATAAGTGTGGGAAGTTTGGTCACTTCATGAAGGATTGTCGGGTGAAGGAGCCGCAACTCAAGGATAAGAAGGCCATCTACCAAAGGAAGAAGGCCTTGCAAGAGGAAATAGCCCATTGGGAGAGCATTCTTTCGGGGTCTGAGAGCGACAATAGTGACCATGATGATCTCGCTCTCACGGGTGTAGTTCATGATGATCTCGACAAGGAATTCTTTGCACTCATGGCCATTGATGATGACATGGAGGTATGCAATATTTCATCTCACTATAGATTGATTGATGAAAGAGATGATTTAGTGCAAGAAAATGACCTTTTAGATTTAAAATATAAACGTGTCAAAAAGGAATTTAGAGCATGTTTAAATGAGTACAATGACACGTTAGAAAATCACATTGCATTACAACTTGAGCATGATTTATTTTTGACCATGCATGTGATTGCACTCGAAGAGAAACATGATTTGATGAAATCATGTGCTCAAGCTCTTGATGAAAAGAAAAATGATTCAAGGGTAAGTGCTACATAATTAGAAGTTGTTAAGGATGCATCTAGGCCAATCACTAAAGCTAAAATCAAGCCTAGAGCTATGTATGCATTCAAGAAGGGAAAACCAAAGGAACAAGCAGATTTTGTCAAGGAGTCTAAAACCTCCTTGAAGAAACAATGGCACATGCCTAAGGGAAAGGCAAACACACCAAAGGTGTCTCAACCTTTGGTTCAAGTCGTGAAACAAACACCTTCTTTGATTTCAAAGAAGGTTGTTCCTAAAAAGGAATCACAAAATGTGCCAACGCACAAGCATGCACAATCTCACAAATATACTCCTACATGTTTTTATTGCAATAGGAAAGGTCATGTAGAGCTAAAAATAATAAGAGTCTTGTGTGGGTGCCGAAAGGCGAAATGAAGGTAACTAACCTTCAAGGACCCAAAACAAAAAGGGTACCAATTTCATATGGTTCATTTGCAGGCCCTAGCACTCAATGGAGAAAGCAAAGACAAGAAGGTCAAATGGGTCGTGGACAGTGGGTGTTCAACCATATGACGGGAGACAAAAGTCTCTTCCATAGACTCACTATGCAAGATGGAGGAGTTGTCCACTTTGGAGGTAGCAAAGGCCAAATCAAAGGACATGGTATTGTGGGTAACAATTCCTTCTCTCTTAGTGATGTCTTATATGTAGTAGGATTAAAGTTCAACTTGATAAGTGTCAGTCAACTATGTGATGCTAACTATGAGGTAACGTTTTTGAAAACAAAGTGTGTTGTGAAAAAGGGTAATTCTATCTTATTTGAGGCTTTGCGTTTCAAAAATATTTACAAACTTAGCATCAATGATTTGGTTTCTCAAAATGTATCTTGTCTAGTTGCTAAAAATGATTTGACGCAACTATGGCATAAACGTCTCGGACATGTATGTTTCATAATATTTAAATTTATTTGCGAAAATAATAAAGTCCGAGGCCTTCCAAAATGGAGTTTCGAAAACCATGACTTATGTGACACTTGTCAAAAGGCGAAGCTTGTGAAAACAAGCTTCAAACCAAAGATAAATATATCCACCTCCAAACCCCTACAATTGCTTCATATGGATTTGTATGGGGATGTTGGAACAAAAAGTTTGGGTGGTAAACATTACATCTTCGTGGTAGTAGATAACTATACTCGTTATACATGGGTGATGTTTCTTGCTAAGAAAAATAATGCATGTAGTAAGTTTATGAATTTGAGTAAACGATTGGAAAATCATGTGGGTGACACCATCAAAACCATCTGTAGTGATCGCAGTGGTGAGTTTGATGGTGATTTCGAAAGGTTCTGTGAATCCAAAGGATACTCACATGACCTTTCGGCACCTAGAACTCCACAACAAAATGGTGTGACAGAACGAAAGAATAGAACTCTACAAGAAATGTGTAAAGCAATGTTAAATGAGTTCGGTTTGCCCAAATATTTTTGGGCCGAAGCGGTAAATGCCGCTTGCCATATGATCAATCGTGTATATTTGAGACCATACCTAAATGCGACGCCTTATGAGCTTTGGAATGGAAAAGTTCCCAACATTGGGTATTTCAAAGTGTTTGGTTGCAAGTGTTTCATACTTAATACCAAGGACACTTTGGACAAACTTGATCTCAAAGCGGATGAATGTATCTTTTTAGGTTATGCCTCAAATAGTAAAGCATTTTGTGTTTTCAACAAAAAGAGTCAAAAGGTGGAAGAATCAATCCATGTTAAGTTTAATGAGTCACTTAGTGACGAACCTAAACTTAATAAGGATTGTGAAGAAAATGAAGATGTGACTCCTCAAGAAGAAATTCTTGAGGATATTCCTATGAGTGCTCATCAACAAAAGATTGTTGATGACCCTCCAAATGGAAACATGTTCATTGATTTGAGAGTTGAACCTTGACCCTCCAAATGGAAACATGTTCATTGATTTGAGAGTTGAACCTTTTGAAGGTACTGCTCCACCTTGTGTGCATGAACTTAGTGAGTCAAATAGTAATATTTCTCATATTCATATCGTTGATACATAAAATGTAGAAAATGCATCGCATGTTCCGAAAAATGAGATTAATTTAAATGACAAAGGTTCATCACTCCCGGAACGTGATCTTGAGGAAGTTGGAGGAGACGTCTCCAATCTTTCTAGATCATTTAAACATAAAAGTTCTCACCCACACGAGTTGGTCATAGGTGATTTAAATAGGGGTATCACCACACGAAGGCAATATAGAGAGAATGCATTTGTCTCTCTTATATAGCCTAAAAATGTCAAAGATGCACTTGTTGATGAAAATTGGATCTTGGCTATGCAAGAAGAATTAAACCAATTTGAGAGAAGTGATGTTAGGGAGTTGGTTCCCAAACCACATGATCATCCTATTATTGGTACGAAATGGGTATTTCGTAACAAGATGGATGATCAAGGTAATGTCACTAGAAAAAAGACTAGATTAGTTGCTCAAGGATAACCGTCAAGAAGAAGGTATCGATTTTGATGAGGCATTTGCACCCGTAGCACGGCTTGAGGCTATGAGGATGTTATTAGCATATGCTTGTTATAGAGATTTTAAACTTTACCAAATGGATGTAAAATTCGCCTTCTTGAATGGTGTTATTCAAGAAGAAGTGTATGTTGCACAACTTCCCAGGTTTGAATGTCATGATTCACCACATCATGTCTTCAAACTTAAAAAGGCTCTTTATGGCCTCAAACAAGCTCCAAGAGCTTGGTACGAGAGGTTAAGTACTTTTCTTCTTAATAATGGTTTTTCAAGCGGTAAATTTGACACTACTTTGTTCATAAAAGAACAAGGTAGAAATCAATTAATTGTTCAAATATATGTTGATGATATTATTTTTGGTGCTACTAACAATCATCTTTGTGAGCAATTTGCTAGTCTTATGCAAGGTGAATTCGAAACGAGCATGATGGGAGAACTCAACTATTTCCTTGTATTACAAATCAAGCAAACCGAAGATGGAGTGTACATTTCCCAAACCAAATACACAAAGAATTTGCTCAAAAAGTATAATTTTGGTGAAGGAAGAGAAGTTAACACACCTATGAGCACAAGTGCCAAGCTTGACAAGGATGAGAAAGGAAACCATGTCGAGGTAACCTTGTATCGTGGCATTATAGGTAGTCTACTTTATTTAACGGCTAGTAAACCCGATATTTTACACACCAAGTACTTTCTGAGAAATGTCAGAATCAGTTCGAACAAGCATGAAGGCTAACATTAGGCGCTTCATGTGACTTCGAACGCCTTCAATTGCCCACATAAGGTGCTTTATGTGACTTCGAACGCATGTTCAATTTCACATAAAGCGCTCCAAGTCACTTTGAACGCCTGTTCATTAAGCACATTAGGCGCTTCATGTGACCAACGTTACAAAAGTCTTAAGCTTCACTTTCTAACATCATTTGACTCTTTGTACCCTCTCCTTTTAGTGTTATTTTCACAGGTCCTCTCTCATTCCTGAAGAAGTCAGGTTTCCTCTTTTGGCTTCCATTTTGAATCTTCTCCAAAAATGTTGCTACATGCCAAGAGGAGATTTCTAATGAAAACGACACACCAACACAAGATGCCAAAACCCATTATTGGCTCTGCAAGGGTTTCAAACGGGAAGATTTTTGAAGAGTGATAAAACAAGGGTTCTTCTATTTTCTTCAACAACTTTCTACACTTTCAATCTCTCAAGTTTTCTCTCAAAGCTCAAGCTCTCAAGATAGTTGCAAACTTTGTGTATTTTTACTTTATTGTTGAGAGTGATTATTGTAAAAAGAAGAACAGTCTTCTTCTTGGTGTGTAAAGATTGTGAGAGGTGAAGTAGATTATTGGTCAAGGAGCAAGGGTGCTTCTTGTTTGAGATTTCTATACCTTGGAGGGTTAGTTGATAGTGTTGTGGTGCACTATACTCCCTACAAGATTTCTTTGAGGGCAAAGAAGATCTTTGGAGGCTAGACTTCAAGGGGTTAGATTTCTTGGTTGTGGTCTAGGCGTGTGACCTAGTTTTCCATCTTGTTGGATTTTGTTTTTGATTGTTGTTTCCCACATAGAAATAACAATCCCCATTTCAAAATTCTTCTTGTGAAAAATCAAGAAGGTAGAGGAGTAGAGTCATTTGACTTGAACCTCTATTGTGAACACACCCAAGTATTGGTTGCACTCAAAAAAGAAAAATATCCAAGAAAATATTCATACTTGGTGAACACACTATTCAACCCCCCCTTCTAGTATGTTCTAAAGGACCTAACAGTCTAGGCGTGTGGCCTAGTTTTACATTGTTTGGATTTTGTTTTGATTGTTGTTCTCCAAAAATGAAATAACAATCCCTCATTCAAAACCCTTCTTGTGAAAAATCAAGAAGGTAGATGAGTCATTTGTCTCGAACCTCTATACATCTCGTGTTCTTTACGCTTCCGCAAGTTTTATTCATTTCAAAGAACACACCCAAGTATAGATTTGTTCTCATAAACGAAAAATATCCACAAAATATCCATTGAACACACTATTCAACCCTCCTTCTAGTGTGTTTTAAGGGACCTAATAATATATACATATGTATGTGTGTGAATATGTTTGTATATTAGAATGATAGGTATTTGAAAAAAAAATAAAAATAGAAGTACTTAATATGTGCTCGAAATTTGTACCAAAGAAAGGCAAATATTTAGTGGATGCTGAGGAATCGATGACTCCATGCGTGCAGATCGGATATGGTTCAATAAGATGTTACTGGTATCTTTGTTATAAATCTTACACTGAGTTTGGATTAGATTTAAATAAAAAGTAAAAACTAAAAATTAAATCAAATTCGACTTAAGTTTTCTAATAAAAATAGCAGCGGTATTTCGTCACAGTAGATCGGGTCCGATATAGGTGATCCTTAGGTTGAATATTTTCAAGGAAAGACGCTAAAATCATGGTTCAGTCTATAGGTCAAACATAACAAGAAAACAACAGTCTTCTCTGGCCAATTTCACATCTACGTCCCCTATAATTATATTGCCGAATTCTAGATATAATTTTTTAATTTACTATCACATGCGAATTATTTTTTAATTTACTATCACATAAAAATAACCAACTCACCATCGAGGATCAAGTGGTCCCAAAGAGAAACAAGTTCAAGTAACTAGGATCATTTGTACAGCAAGATGGGAAAACAGAGAATGACGTAGCACGTCGAGTCCAGGCAGGTTGGTGTAGGTGGAGGGCGGCCTCAGGGGTGCTGTGTGATAAGAATTTTCCAACTAAATTAAAGGAAAAATTTTATAGGGTGACAGTGCGAAGCAATGTTATATGGAACAGACTGTTAGGCCATCAAGAGGACACTGTCGCAGAAGATGTAAGTGGCATAGATGAGGATGCTGAGGTGGATGTGTGGGCATACAAGGCTAGACATGATAAGAAATGAGGTATACAGAGAAAGGTTAGGGGTGGCTAATATAACAGATAAGATAAGAGAGGGAAGACTGAGATGGCTTGGGCATGTCAAGAGGAGACAGACAACGGCGTCTGTCAGAGCAATTGAAAGCCTCACTGTAGAAGGAAAGAGGAGTAAAGGCAGGCTCAAACTGACGTGGGATGAGCAGATTAGGCATGACTTACTAGAGTTGCACCTCTCTGAATACATGGTCCAGGATAGGAGTTCATGAAGACATAAGATTAAGGTTAAGGAGGGGTAGACAAGATATAGGGGCACCTCAAAACATATTTAGAAGATTAAATAGTCTCTACATTTTAGGTAGACTTGCACTTTTTTGTTGTAATCGTTGTCTTTCAACTATTAGTGCATATCCACAGTTGACTATTTTAATATCGGAAGCTTTTGATTTATATTTAATAAAATTCATTCATTAGTACATATTCCTACTATTGCACTGTCTATGCAGATACATATAGAGATGAGGTCTCACTGGAAGCATACTCTCTATCTTTTGGGATGGAGGTATTGTTTGCCTGTCTCTTACCCTCTCCAGACCCTAGCGACATCTTTTGCGGTCTTTGTGATATACTGGATATGATTGTTGTTGTTGTTGTATACGAATTATTTGTTTATGAAGATAAATGAAACAATATTTTTTTGATAAGAAAAAGGTGACGACCCAAGACAATTGGTAACAGTTTGCAAGTAGGGATATAATCACAGCGCCGTCCGGGCGTTTGTCGAAGGCATGTAGTTTTAATTTGAAAAAAATAAATAAAACTGAATCCGATTTACGATACGTTTGACTATTTTAATATCAGAAACTATATATCTGTATTTACTAAATTCTTTCACTAGTAAGCTAACACACCATATTCATATCATTGTGTTATCTATGCAGGTAAATATCGAGGCGGAAGTCTCACTGGAATCAAGTCTCTATCTATTGGGGTGGATGTATCGTTTGTCCTCTCACTCTTCCTACATCCTAACGATAGTTTTTGATGTTGTTGGAGTATACTGGGTATCGTTGTTTTCGTTAGCCTAGAAAAGAGTGGAACTAAAAAAAAAAGTCACAGATAATAAATTCTGAATCGATTCATATTTCATAAATTGCGCGGATGTTATTCCATGGAAGTTCAGATTCAAAGGTTAAATAAACCAAGGGGTGGATTACCTGCTCGTGCTACACTGGTTAACATTTTGTTTTGCATAAATGTAAATGTATTTCAAAATAATCCACGAGACCTATGTTTCAAGATTATAGGTTTTGGTTCAAGCATTTGTTTATCACTCTAAACAAAATATGACGACTACAACTAGGCAGTTTGGCATTTACTTTATCAATGATGAATTCGAATGTGGTTTTATTCGATTTTGCAAGCAACCAAGACATAATTAAGTAGTTCCCCAAGTTATATGTCAATGGAAGCCCCAGCTTTCACACAACAAATACGACACAAAGCTATGGGACAGCAGGTCTCCTTCTATCAACCCCTATTCGGCACTAAAGACAAAGTCTAAGTGGTAAATGCATAATACAACAACATAACAAACGTTCGATTATATACATCATTCATTTCCCTTACACTTTTGTTTTAATTTTTTTGTTTGTTTTTGACTCGTAATTTAAATTCTATCCTCTTTGTGTGTCTCCTAATTAATATCTAGTGCATAATATGTGCCTTTAGAATACGCATATTTCAAAATTACCATATCATCTCAACCGTAGTTCAGGATTGACATGCACTTCGTTCATTGTCTCGTACTGTCTACGAGATGCATCTGCAGGACGCTTTTGTACATGTCCATACCATCTTAACCATTACTTCCTCATATTTTCATCTATAAGAGTTACCCCAACCATTCTTCTTGTATGTTTATTTTTTTATTTTATCCTTCCTTATATGTCCACATATCCATCTTGAGTATGTCGAGTGAGATCATTTATAACTAAAGCAAATAAGTATGTGCTTAACGCAGATCCTTGGTGTAAACCCACTGAAATAGGAAATCTAAGCGTAGTTTCATACACGTCTTCAATAAATCCTTTGTATGTTACTTTAACACCTTTCTTTTCAAGCACTCTCTCCAGCATTTCTCGTGTGATTTTATTATATGTCTTTTCCAAGTCAATGAAAGCATATGCAAATCTTGCTTCCCCTCTCGATATCATTCTATTAATCTTCTTAAGAGCTGAATAGCCTCCATCCTTCACCTTCCCCTTATAAATCCAATTTGATTTTTAGATACACTAGTCTCTTTATGAAATCTTTTTCATTCACTCGCTTCTAGAACTTCATTGTGTGCTCATTAACTTAATTCCTCTATAATTTGCACAATCATGTCCATCTCCTTTGTTTTTATACAAAGGTACTAAACTGCTTTATTTCCTCAACTGGTCAAGCACCTTAGGAGTCTTCACAATTTTACTAAAAAGATATGTGAGCCACATAATGTCTTCTTTTCCTAGGCATTTTTAATATCTGGTATAATAGCTTTACCATTTTTTTAAATTTTCAAAGGATCTTCTACCTTTGACAATTGAGTCTAATCACTTAAACCTCATACTATTCAACACCTCCCATGAAAAATCCCTTATTACCGTATTATATGCTTTTTCCAAGTTTATTTTAAATACCATCAAACTGCGGAAATATTTCTCTAAAGGTGAAATTTGGGTTATTTGTGGGAACCAACCACATAAAATTAAATCTCTCAATAGGCATATTTAATATGTGTCAATATGTTTTTGTTAGAAAGATGTCATGGCTCATTTCCACACATCGTCATCAAAAGAATAGAAAAATTTACTGCTTTACTACCATATGAAATATTGTCTGTTGTGTATATGTTTCATTGATTCTAAAAGCATGATATTATTAACGTATAAAATATTGATGAAGTGTAAAAGATGTTTTTGAAAGAATTAAGAAATTATTTTATATCATAGAAATAACAAAGGGTAAAACAAATAAAGAAGTAACGTCAATCTCTTAGGTTGTAACACATGGATTGATCGATGTATACTTCAGTCTCTCAAAAGAGACATCACCGATCTCTCAACCCATAGAACATAGGTCGATCGATGTCAGAAGAATCAAAATTTGAACCACACTGTATAACATCGATCTGTCAATCTAAAAGACATAGATTGATCGATGTATACATCAGTTTCTGAAATTGAGACATAGATCGATCGATGTTATCATGATTTGAAATGAATCTCCTTAATATATGATAAATTTTGTGAGCAATTTTGTTTCATATATATATGTATATATGTATGTACTGCTTTTGTATAGAAATTTGATTTATTATCACGTGATTAACTTGCTGTGATAGTTTTGATAACTTACCACAAGAGCAAAAGAGTATTTTTGAGTTTTTAGGGTTATTTTCCAAGAAGGAAGCATAGAGACAAAAAGATATTAAGACAAGTATTATTACCAAATCATTTGTCATAATGGTGTATGTTCAATTTTTGGGAGTATTTTTATCATTTCGGACAGATGGACATTTTGGTCATCTACACAAGCTTACTTTTTGCGTTATACTAAAATGTTTACTATATAACCTTCTTATGGTATTCATGCTTTTATATATCTATCAAACATATATTATACATATTTCAGATTTCTTGAAAATTTTGTTTAAATAAAGTATGACATTTGTTTTGTTATAATATATGGTATTTATGGCGTTCTTGTGTATATTATTCTTGGCCTCTCAACTATTACTTTTTACCTATCATTTGTCATATTTTAGTGAGAAAGATTAGCCACACCTGAAGGAGAAAAGAGGAATTTGTTTGGATCAAATTGTGACAATTACTATGCTTACGACTCCTACTATCATCCATTTATTTTTGTTCATGACATCTGATCTCTCACTCATTTTTAATCACAAATATATGTGTATGTGGTTGACCAATTGTACTTCAACATCTATGCACGGTGGCAAAGTTTTGACCATCCAAAATGCATCAAATCAACTTGTTGGCAAAAATTCTCCAACATGGCATCATACATGGCACAAATGGAGGCGGGTAGGAGTTCAAAATATGGCTGAATTAGTCAGCACTCAGCGTCCCAAGTTGTTACTTTGGTTGAGCAAAAAGTGAAGGAAAAAAAAGTCTATTCAAACTACTTGGTTTTTATCCTTTTTCTTGAACATAAAATTGTTGAATTCCAATTCATTTTTTAAGCAAAAAATTGCATAAGATCTGAACCTAGATGGACAAATAAAATCTCATGGAGTTGCCAAATAAGTAAGGTGGTGATGTGTACATCTAATCAAATTAAGACAAGTAAGATTGATGACATGAAGATGACATGATGACATCCTAGTTGGCCAAAGATGTGGTTTAACACTATAAATAGTAGAATAGAAGAAGAAAAAAATGCACGTTGAGCTCTCTTCTTCCTCTCTTCTTCTTCTCGATTCTTGCTTTTATTATTGTAGTTGAGTTGCATTTTTTTATAGTTGTTATTTTGTTAAAATTGCATCTCTTGTGTTTATATAAGTTGTATTGGATTAGCCATTTTATAAGTCTAAATCAATAGATGGTGAGGTGTTTCGTTGTTTGTTGTAGAGATACTTGATTCAAGTCTTGATTGGGTTTGGTATATAACTCAATAATTAAATACTTTGTAAGGTGTAAATCTAAGGAAAGTTGTTTCTTCGGATTGCAGTAAGTCACATTGATTGAACCGGAATAAATCTTGGTGTTTTTGTCTTTTTTATTATTTTTCGGTTTCTAGAAGTTTCTGCACTGGACTTTGCACACGCCTTTGAACACATAAAGCATCTCAAAGTCCTTGATTTTTATTGAAAATAAACTTCAAATTGTTACGTTTTATTTGCAACAAGAGTCATCGAATATGAGAAAAGAAAAGTTAGTCATTCAATCATTGTAAAATTATTGCTTCATTCTGCCAACAAATTGATCATCTTTTAAAAACGTATCTTTTAAATTAGCTAAACATCTTTTATGGTCATGACATTTTAGATTATTAAACTAGACATCTTGAGGTTAATTTGACACCAAGAATCAACCTTTTTAGTGAGTACACACAACTTTGAAGTCTTGCAATGTTTACCAACTTTCTGTATAATTTTGTCCACTGAGCACTTTAAAGTTTGTACTTATTTGAAATGTCAAACATCCTTATGGTTTGCTCATTTTTGGGTAGATTGTAGCTAACACATTGAAATTCATTTTTGAAAAGTTTCATAATTTTTGGAATTATGTACGGAGAGTTACAAGTTTTTAAAAACATATACTCCTGAAAATTTAGAATCAGATTAGAGAAAACGTTAAAACATAATGTCATTTACACTAACCACTATTCACCCCCTTTAGTGGTGATTGTGTAGATGTTACAGCCCAACAATTTTTTCTTGCATTTCCTCCTCTGCAAAACAAATATAGCAATTGACAAACATGCATACTGGAGTAAATTTGCTTTACTTTTAATAAGGAAAAAAAATTCATTTTCTTTAAAGAACATTCATTAAACATCTTACTTATTGATAATTATATAAATGGTGGTGTAGATCCAGCAAAAAAAGGAATCACACGTTAGGGGAATGGGTCTTATTTAGACAGGGGCTTGAAATTACAATCCCTCAACAACTTAACTAGATGAAGAGTAATTGTTTTAACACCAATATATTTTGTATACTAAATAAAAGTAATCAATGGGCTTTAACTTTCAACTTGACCCCTTTATGTTCTTTCTTTAGGATACCATAGAACTAAAAAACGATAAAGAATTAATTCCTCATAAGAAATGCTTAAAATTCGTAGGTTATCGTAATACTCAAAATAATAAAATATTAATCCCCTTAGAAGTTAATAATCTCGGTCCTACAATGTTTTTTCCACTCGTGTAGCTCATTCCTAGGAATGATGAAGTGTAAAGGAAGGAACATAATCCTACTTTTTTAATCATGGAAATTAAGATGTCTCCCAGACAAACGGCAAGATTATCTGTTGGTTATAGTCAATTACCAGTTGGAATAATTTATTAAAAAGGGTACGAAAAGTATAGTCAAAGACTGATTGTACTTTGGAATTCTTAAGTCATACTAATCATAAATGTCTGTCTTTTTGACCTCAAAAAAGGAGATTTAGTCGTCTGTCTTTTTTGATTCATTTAAACGTAGTAGTAACGGGAACTTTTGTTTCAAGAGGTAAGATTTTCTATTACATTAAGCTTCTCTGTCTACGTAGGATCTGAGAGAGACCGGATCGTTTCACAATCTGATGTACGCATTCTTATCATATACTTTTTTGTGTAAGAGACTGTTTCCGCATCTCGTGACTCAAGAACCATTAGACTTAATAGTTCTTGAAAATTTGTTTCAAGAACTATTACGTTTATACATTTTAAATTAGGGTGCTAAAGAAAATTAAGGAAAAAAATTAAAATTTTGATAAAATGAATTGAGGTCCGCAAAAAAGTTTAGATTGACACATTAATTTGTGCTTTAACGTAACTGTTCACTCTAGTTAAAGACCAATCAAGAAAGCTTCAAGAAATATGAGAATTTTAAACAAAGCTCCATTGAGAAGCCTCTTATTAGAAATCGGTCTAGATAACATACTCATTGAGGCGTGGAAGTATTTAGGAGAGGAAGCGGTCCAATGGCTAACTACTCTGTTCAACCGTATTTACAAAACAGGGAAGATGCCAGATGAGTGGAGAAAGAGTGTCGTGGTCCCCCTATATAAGAACAAAGGAGACGCACAGAGTTGTGGGAACTATAGAGGGATTAAGTTGCTAAGCCATACCATGAAGTTATGAGAGAGAGTAATAGACACTCGAATTCGGAGAGAAACTCAGGTTATGGTGAACCAATTTGGTTTTATGCCAGGAAGGTCAACTACGGAAGCAATACACATTCTCAGGAGATTAATGGAGAAATATAGGGAGAAGAAGCGCGATTTACATATGGTTTTCATCGATCTTGAAAAAGCATATGATAGTGTGCCATGTAGCCTGATATGTGATAGTCTGGATGCAAGAGGGGTTCCTATGAAGTATGTAGACATAATTAGAGATATGTATACTAGGACAAGAACAACCGTTCGTACGCCTGTGGGGAATACGGACTTCTTTCCGGTGGAGGTCGGTCTCCACCAAGGGTCTGCGTTGAGTCCATTTCTTTTTGCAGTTGTCCTTGACGAGTTGTCAAAGCCGATATAAGAGGCAGTTCTGTGGTGTATGCTTTTTGCTGACGATATTGTATTAGTCGCAGAAAGTAGACATACCCTGAGTATCAGACTAGAGCAGTGGAGAGGTGTTTTAGAGAGAAAAGGCTTAAAGATTAGCCGTTCTAAGACCGAGTATCTGCACTGCGACTTTAGCGGCGTAGCAGACAGTGAGGATAGCCAGCTCACCATCGACTGTCAAGTGGTACCACAAGTAAGTAAGTTTAAGTACCTAGGATCATTTGTGCAGCAAAATGGCGACATAGATAGTGATATAGCACATAGAGTTCAAGCAGGATGGTGTAGATGGAGGGCTGCCTCAGAGGTGCTATATGACAAAAATTTCCCAATTAAACTAAAGAGAAAATTTTATAGAGTGGCAGTGCGACCGGCAATGCTATATGGGACAGACTGCTGGGCCATCAAGAGGTCACAATTACAGAAGATGGAAGTTGCAGAGATGAAGATGCTGAGGTGGATGTGTGGGCATACAAGGCTAGACCGGATCAGAAACGAGATGTTTCGAGAAAGGTCAGGCGTGACTAGTATAACAAATAAGATAAGGGAGGGAATAATAAAATGATTTGGGCATGTCAAGCGCATACAGACAACGACGTCGGTAAGAGCAATTGAAAGTCTCATTGTAGAGGAGAACATGAGTAAATGCAGGTACAAGCTGACTTGTGATGAGCAAATTAGGCACGACCTGCTAGATTTGCATCTCTCTGAGGACATGGTCTAGGATAAGAGTTCATGAAGACATAAGATTAAGGTTAACGAGGTATATGTCATATATAGGGACACTTTAGAGTATATTTAGGGACATAGATAGTCGTAGACACTATCTACGCTTTTCACTTGGTTGCGTATATCATACCGTTGTTTTACATTACATGCATATATACACGTGATGTGTATTTTAATATCGAAAGTCTTTTCTTTGTATTTCTTGAATTTCCTCACTAACACACTAGCACATCATATCTTTATTATTATGTCATTTATGCAGGTACATATAGAGCCGGAGGTCTCACTGGAAGCAGACTCTCTATCCTTTGTGATAGAGGTATTGTCTGCCTACCACTTACCCTCCCCAGACCCTAACGATAGCTTTTGCTGTCGCTGGGATATACTGAGCCTGGATGATGATGATGATGATGATTTTTACCTCGGAAAGAAATTTTATAATTTGTTAACAAAATAAATATTATTAAAAAAAAGAGATCATCAATAATTTTGAATTAAGGTATATACATTAAGAAAAGTAATAAAAAAGAATCACAAAATAGTACAAAGGCACATTGTATTCGTTTAGTTTATCTAAATCACGATTTGCATCAAAATGTATTTTTCAATAAAATTTAAGTCACTATTTTCTTTCTCATACTTTTTTTGAGAGACTTTCTCATACATTTTATACATACAAATGAAACGAACAACAACAATCATATCCAGTATATCCCAACGACAGCAAAAGTTATCGCTAGGTTCGGCGGAGTATGAGAGGTAGGCAAACAATATTCGTACAACATGACGACATTATTTTTTTTTGAAAAAACCTATCTTATCTTAAGTAACATATTACAAAGACTAAAATGAGCATCATATAACATCATTGACTAGGAATTAGTTTGATGATCCAAGTACAAAATGACGACGTTATTGTTTTTAAAAACCTATCTTATTTCATGTAAAGTATAACAACGGCTAAAATGAGTGTCATGTAAGCTAATTGACCAATATTAGTTTAATGAACCTATTTAGTTAATTATTTTCTCAATAACATCAAATCAAATATAAAGTGTTTTTTTATTGGGAAAAATACTTTTTATTTACAAGCAAGTCTGGGAGAGAAGCACGGCCCAAGATATAAACGTGGAACCATAAATTTAGTAAAAACAATTCATACGCAAATGAACAGCTAATGGGCCGTTCAGAGAGTTATTTTTTGGATAAACTGCACCCAACTACATGGGGATATATTCTAATTAAGTCCATACGTTGAAACGTACTTACATATCGTTATAAGTTTTTTTTTTATTTTTCTAAAAATAACTGGCAAACAAAATATAATTGAATGTGATTCATGGACGAAGTCTATATTGTAATGACGATGACGATGCCATATACATGAGACTAACAATGATCATGACGAGTAAGACATCGGAATGACTACGATCATTAGCTACATTGCGTTGTCTTATGATGGTGATTAAGTATCCCACTATTTGAATGTTTAAGAAAATGTGATCATGATGTTTTATCCTACTTGTTTTATTAGTTTAACAATTTGGTCAATATTGATGAACAAAAAAAAAAAAAACAATAAAAATATACATAAACACAAAATGTGTGAAAGTGTTTCATGCCATATTGTAATCTGGATCAACACATTCGAATAGGATTTCTACATCAGAGTTTTGCTTCACGCACGAATTGAAGTCCACGATCTTTTCCAAGAGAGCATTAATCATGTGCCAAAACATGGTTTTCTTTAATATACGGATTTTTTTGTTGAGCTACATACATTTCTTCTTAAATTATTTCAAGAAGGCGGATTTCACCTCTATTTGGTATAGTTTGAAATCCCTATAGCATGCTTATGTTAGTAACATTCCAATAGCTTCTAATCTAGCTATGGGGGCAAAAGTCTCATCATAGTCTATACCTTCTTCTTGTCTATATCCTTGAGCTACTAACCTAGTTTTATTTCTAGTTATGTTTCCTTTATCATCTGTTTTATTTCTAAACACCCATTTAGTGTCAATTATAGGGTGATCAATAGGTTTAGCCACTAATTCCCAAAAATCAATTCTTTCAAATTGATTTAATTCTTCTTGCATGGCTAATACCCAATCTTCATCATTTATATCCTCTTTTATTATTTTTAGGCTGAAATAAAAGCATTTTCATTAAATTTTCTCCTATTCAATATGTATTGACTTGTTTCTCCTAATATTAACTCTTTTGGGTGGTCTTTCTTATATTTATATGAATCCGGTAAATTTGAAGTGTCTCCTCTCACTTCTTCTACTTCTTCAACCTTAAGTATATTTTCAAGTGGATCAATCCTAAGGTCAATAACAATATTTTCTTTTGGATTCTCAAACTTTTCTATATGACTTACTTCAATTCTTTCATCATCATCATCATCATCATCATCAGCTATGCATGGTTCATCATC
>AP025049.1:36760111-36772087 GCA_036186865.1 Eustoma russellianum | reverse complement strand
AAAAAAAAAAAAAAACAATAAAAATATACATAAACACAAAATGTGTGAAAGTGTTTCATGCCATATTGTAATCTGGATCAACACATTCGAATAGGATTTCTACATCAGAGTTTTGCTTCACGCACGAATTGAAGTCCACGATCTTTTCCAAGAGAGCATTAATCATGTGCCAAAACATGGTTTTCTTTAATATACGGATTTTTTTGTTGAGCTACATACATTTCTTCTTAAATTATTTCAAGAAGGCGGATTTCACCTCTATTTGGTATAGTTTGAAATCCCTATAGCATGCTTATGTTAGTAACATTCCAATAGCTTCTAATCTAGCTATGGGGGCAAAAGTCTCATCATAGTCTATACCTTCTTCTTGTCTATATCCTTGAGCTACTAACCTAGTTTTATTTCTAGTTATGTTTCCTTTATCATCTGTTTTATTTCTAAACACCCATTTAGTGTCAATTATAGGGTGATCAATAGGTTTAGCCACTAATTCCCAAAAATCAATTCTTTCAAATTGATTTAATTCTTCTTGCATGGCTAATACCCAATCTTCATCATTTATATCCTCTTTTATTATTTTTAGGCTGAAATAAAAGCATTTTCATTAAATTTTCTCCTATTCAATATGTATTGACTTGTTTCTCCTAATATTAACTCTTTTGGGTGGTCTTTCTTATATTTATATGAATCCGGTAAATTTGAAGTGTCTCCTCTCACTTCTTCTACTTCTTCAACCTTAAGTATATTTTCAAGTGGATCAATCCTAAGGTCAATAACAATATTTTCTTTTGGATTCTCAAACTTTTCTATATGACTTACTTCAATTCTTTCATCATCATCATCATCATCATCATCAGCTATGCATGGTTCATCATCAAGGAGTTCACTAAACTTAACATAAATTGATTCTTCAACTTTCCTGCTACTCTTATTGTATACCCTAAATGCCTTGCTATTTTAAGCATAATCCATAAAAATTTCTTCATCCGCTTTGAAATCGAGTTTATCCAAGTTATCTTTGGTGTTAAGCATAAAAAACTTACAACCAAATACCTCGAAATAACCAAAGTTAGGTACTCTTCCTTTCCAAAGCTCATAAGGAGTCTTTTTGAGAGATGGTCTCAAATAAACTCTATTTATTACATGACAAGCGGTATTTACCGCTTCAGCCCAAAAACAATTAGGTAGCTTAAATTCATTCAGCATGACTCTACTCATTTCTTGAAGTGTTTTATTCTTCCTTTTCGCAGCACCATTTTGTTAAGGAGCTCTAGGAGCCGAGAAATTATGTCCATATCCCTTGGATACACAAAATTCTTGGAACTCACCATCAAACTCACTACTTCTATCACTTCTAATTTCCTTAATGGTGTCCTCTTTTTGGTTTTCTAATCTCTTACAAAGTTTTATAAACTCTTGGCATGCATCATTCTTTTTGGCTAGGAACATGACCCAAGTGTACCTAGAGAAGTCATCTACCATTACAAAAGTGTAATGTTTTCTACCTAGACTTGCTGTACCAATATCCCCATACAAATCCATTTGACAATTATAGAGGTTTAGTTGGTGGAGATTTCACTTTTGGGCTTGAAGCTTGCTTTAACAAGCTTTGCCTTTTGACAAGTGTCACATAAGCCATGGTTTTTGAAATTCAATTTTGGAAGACCTTGGACCTTTTTATTTTTGCAAATCTCTTTGAAATTTTTGAAACTAATATGTCCAAGTCATCTATGCAAATCATTTTTGGCAACTAGACATGAAACCTTTTTTGACATCAATTCATGTGTGCTAAATTTATAAACATCATTTTTTCTTGTAGCCTCAAAAACGATTCGATCATTCTTTTTCACAATGCATTTTCTTTTCACAAATTCTACTTGAAAATTAGCATCACATAGTTGGCTAACACCTATCAAATTATACTTAAGCTCTTACACATATAATACATTATTTATAGTGAAAGAAGAGTTACCAATTTCTTCATGTCCAAGGATTTTGGCTCTCCCATAGCCAAAATGCACCGTTCCTCCATCTTGGAGCTTGAGCTTGGTAAACAAGGTCTAGTCTCCGGTCATGTGCGTTGAACATCCGCTGTCCATATGTCATTTGATTCCTTCTTCTTTGGCTACTCCATTTATCTTGAGAGTCTACAAAACCAAGAGATTTATACATTGGTATCCTTTGATGGTTAGGTCCTTTTGGGATAGCTTATCGACCCTTAGACTTCCAAACATACATGTTACTAAATTTAGCTCTACATGCACTTTTTACATGTCCTATTTTGTTACAATAAGAACAAGTGGATACATGCCTTGGTTTATAAGATGATGAGCCATGTTGAGCATTTCTCTTATTTGGCTTTTTCTTTAATGACTTGGGCTCAATAGAAGAATATGATGAATTAAATCATAAACTGGATTTATCATTTCCTATCCTTTGGTTTCCAAGCAATTTGTCTAAATTGATTTTACCTTCGGTTAGTTTTTGTAAGTCTATTCTCAATTTTTCACATTCCTTTCTAATCTCCATATTTTTTAGAGCTATGGTTTTGTGCGTGTTAAGCATGATGTCATGATCTTGATAAATCAAAATATTCTTATCATGCAAGCTCTTGTTTTCTAATATGCATTTTAAATTCTTTCTTCTAGTGTTTATATTTTAAATTCATTTTTACAAAATCATCTTACAAATCTCATATTTCATCTTGTAAATTAGAAGAGTTAGACTTTACCTCAATGTTATTCTCAATTTCCATGAGACAAGTATGTCGTGTTTTTGGATTCTCAACTTTTACAACAAGTCCAACATCCTTGTCTTCACTTCCTTCTTTTTCCGATTCGAAAAGAAGATCATCCCACGTTGTTACCTCTACATTTAAGGCTTTCTTCTTTTGAGGAAAAACCTTCTTTTCTTGCTTTTACAGCTTCTTGACGTGGCAATCGGCAATGAAGTGACCGGGTCAACCACACCTCTAGTAAGTTTCGCTTGCTTCTTTGTCCTTGGGTGGTTTCTTGAAAAACTTCCTTGCTTGAGCCTTATTTTTTGTGGCCATTCCTCTAAATTTCCTAACCAGAAGAGCAACTTCTTCATACGATTCATCGGACTCTACCACCAATCCTTTGTGTGATGCTTGTGTAGGCTTGATAGGATTCATCCTATTTTGCTCATCGATAAGAATTTCATGAGTAAAAAGATTACCGGATAGCTCATCAAGGATAAGAGTCTTGAGATTCTTTGATTCGGTGATGGCGGTGACTTTGAGTGTCCATTCTCTTAGCAAAGAGTTGAGGAGTTTTGAGACAAGATCTTCATTTGAGATTTTATTGTCAACCATACAGAGTTGATTCACCATTCGAGTGAATCGGTCGATTGTCTCCGCAATCTTTTCACCATTCTTCATCCCCAACATTTCGTACTCCTTCATGAGCATAAGTCTTTTGGTCATTCTTACTTGTTCAGTCCCTTCATGTATCATTTCTACCCTTTTCCATGCTTCATAGGATATTTCAAGACCTTGAAGTCCTATGAGCTCAGTGGTGGTTAGAGCACTTGAATATTGAATGCTTTACCGTTTATAGCAAAGTTTATCTTCTTTTCATTGGTGTAGTCATCATCATCTTTGGACATTTATTCTCTTTTTGAGTTGGTAATGATAGGAACTTCGATTCCTTTGACAATAGCTCTCCATATATCAGAACCACAACCTTTCAAATGATTTATCATTCGAAACTTGCACAAAGATTAATTTTGGGCATCAAACATAGTTGCTTTAGTGTTTGAGCATGAGAATAGTGCATTTGGCTTGGAAATTGAGGTGTAGGATGAAGAGGTTGTCATTGCCATGATTTTTAACCTTGCTACTTGCAAAGAGCGGCCAAGCAATCAAGGTTAGACTCTGATACTAATTATTAGGTCCGAAACAAACACTCTAAAGGGAGATGGGATGAAAAGAGTGTTGGGGAATTTTGCAGAATTTTCTTGTTTTTGGCTTTTTTTAAATCAAATGGAATTCAAAATAAAAGCAGAATGAGAGATGAGAGACAATGAATAAGTACATCGGATATAGAGTGGTTCGAATCGTAAATGATTCTAATCCACTACCAATTTGTTGCCAAAGTGGATTTTTAATAACTACTCTTCTTATGATACTTAATAGAACAACGATAGCAATACTTACACTAACAACTTAGTGTAAGCAACCACAACAACAACTTCTTACACAAAACAACTTTGTGCAACTACAACAATTTCAGCTAAGCAAGAACAACTTCTTGCTACCTTACAACTTCAACAAAGTTCTCTCAAAGAACTTTCTCACAGTGGGTTTAAGGAAGTAGTTGTGTTTACACTTTCTCACTAGTCTAAACACAAGCAAGAGATCAAATATCTATAGTTCCTCTTGTGTTAGACTTACATCTCTTAATATACAACAATGAAGAACAAATAAAGTATTAACAAGCTTTGAACACTTTTACACAAATGAGAGAAATTTACAACAATGAAGAATGAAGCTTGATGATGGTGAAAGTGTATATGTGCCACATCTGAGCTTCTTATATTTATAGGAGGTGTTATCCACGTTTTTGGAGCCTCCCCCATGTCTTCAAGTCAATCTCAAGTCTTGACAATTTGAAAATAGTCTTTAGCCACTCTAAGGATTGATTTGATCCTCCAAAGCCATCCTAGAGAATCTTAGACATGGATATAATAGTCAAGGAAGCATTAATGTCAGAGAAAAATCCACAAAAAATTTGAGCAAGATTGGAAAGAGAAAACACCATGAATCTCCCTTGGATTTTGTTCCAACGGTCGTAAAAATTTGAATTCTGGGTGACATCGATCGATCAATGTGCCTGGATTGAGAGATCGATGTCCTCCAAGAGGCTCCAGTTTTGAACCTGCCATACATCGATGGATCGATATCTCTCCCTTGAGAGACTGATGTATACATCGACCGATGGATGTTCCATGGTTTAGAGATTGATGTCTCACAGTACGGTTCCAGGTTTGTGCTTACACACATCGATTGATAGATGTCTCTTCTTCAAGAGACTGATGTATATATCGATCGATCGATGTCCCATGGTTTAGAGATCGATGTCTCAAGTGAGGTTCCAACTTTGCACAAGCCTAACATAGATCTATCAATGTCTCTTCGTGAGAGAATGATGTATACATCGATCGATCCATGTGAGGTCGATGTCTCATAGTGTGTTTTTCTCATTTTGCTTCAAATTCTAAGTGTGAATTTCCTTTTAAACTCTTTCAAAATATTTTTTAAATTCATCAAAATATTTCATATCTAGACAACATGTATATATGTTCTATTCATACGATTTATAGTACGTTTTGTATAACGGATCCTACTCATCGCGTTGAAAATTATAACACAAATTTCAGTAGTCAACTCTTCCTTGGGAAGATCAAAGCAATAATATTGCTGATAACTGTCACAAAAATCTTTCTTCTTGTTACTCACTATTTATGAGCGACACATTTGTTACCGCGAGGCTGCTAACAATAAATATTAAGTTTTTAGGTCTTTATTTATGCTCATCTAGAAATTCTTAATTTAAATTAACTTTAAATACTTGACCTAATCAACACTTGTATATTGTTTCATCCTTTTGTTTCTTTCCTATGCAAAATGAGGTCCATTGGCCACTTTCGTGAATTTAGTTGGTTGAGCTTATAACTTCGTTTCAATATTTATTTACTTTAGCGATTTTTATGAATATATAGATATACGTATATACATACATACGTGTGTGCATACATATGTTGCGTATATGTGTGTGCGTGAATATGTATGCAAATAAGTATGTATGTGTGTCTTTATATATACACAAGTATTCTTACATGTGCATATTAATATAGGCAATTACTGAAAATCATGTAAACGTATACATATTTTCCGGTTTGATTATAACATACAATGTTCTCCATTATAATCATAAAGCAACATTACGATGTATACTTGTTCTACCCTTAAAGCCAAGAAAAGAAGAATATTTACATATGCTTTTAATGGAACAATGGACAAGAATGCAACCATGTCTACACACCTATGCGTACATAGTTGTTGGAAAAGTACTTAAAAGTGCTTTAGATCTTGTAATCCAACCTTGTATAATGTTATGTGATCTATTGATAGGAGATTTGGTGAAGTTTGGAATGTTTTATGAACAATGGAAAGAAATGGAAGTGCCCCAAACACATGAGGCGCTTCATATGCTGAAGAAAATTTCTAGAACACTTCGAACGTCTGGTTTAGGCGCCAAATGTGGGATGCACCGCCTAATGTAGGCGTTCGAAGTGTTCCAGAAAGCTTATAGCACACTTCAAACGCCCACATAAGGTACCTGAAGTGTCCAGAAAACTTCCAGAACAATTCGAACGCCTACATTAGGCGCTTGAAGTGTTGCGTCCATTCATAAAAGATGCAACTTCTGTGCTATAAGACATCTCCTTTCATATTGAACGACCATGTCTCATCCTAGGCGGTGTAAATATGTAGAAAAGGATCATTTAATCATCATGTTTGTGAACCAAAAAGCCTATAAATAGTAGGCTTTGCTATCTTCAACATGCACTTGAAAATTCATCAAAAACTTGTGAAAATTTCTGCAATACTTCACCTTCTTCTATCCTCCACTATTATTCACTTCTATAAACAAATTCATTCTCTCTTTATTAGAGCAAAAGAAAGGGAGAAAGCCGTTATATTCTGGAAAACATTTGCTTGAAGACTACCTTGTTAACTGGTAGAGGCAAAATTGCTTTAAAGACAGTGACAATCTAGTCACGTCTCGGCTTTTGGTTTTCTCTGTTGATTCATTTGGTATCTATATTCCTACACGTATTTCCTAACTATCTTAAAGCAATTTTGTTGAATATGGCTACCAGACAAGCACCTGTTCCTGACATGTCCAAGATGGAGCCATTTGATGGCAAATTCTTCAAACGATGGGCGGCCAAGGTGCTTTTCTTCCTTGAGATGGTCTCAGTTTCATATGTGCTAACCAAAGACAAACCTACAGATGAAACTGGAAGTATCAAATATGATGTTGACAATACAACTTGTAGAGGACACATCTTACATTTCCTCTCCAATTCTCTGTTTGACATTTATGTCAAATTTTTGTCAGCAAAGGAAATATGGACAACTCTTTAGAACAAATATGGTTCTGAAGATGTTGGCAAAAGAAAGTACGTGGTTAGCGAATTTCTAAAATTTCAAATGGTGGACTGCATACCAATTAATGATCAAATTCACTAATATCAGTAATTTGTGGATAATCTGGAGCAAGAAGGCATAAAAAATTGACGAAACTTTTCAAGCAGCCTCCTTGCTAGAGACGCTTCCATCTTCTTGGAACAAATGCAAGAAGAAAGGGAAGCACGATGATGCCAAACTCACAATGGATGGTGTCTTCAAACATATGCAGATTGAAGAAAACAACAAGTTGGATGACAAAGGAAATGACGAAGGACATTCTCAAGCCAATGTGGTGGAGCATAAACCAAAAGGCAAAAGGTTCAACATAATGGCAAAGGTCAGACTTTTATGCATGGACAAGGACAGAAGAAACTGAAAGGAGCCTGCTGGGTGTATGGAAAGTATGGTCGCTGAGTAGCCAAGTGCAACCAGCAGAAAGGACAACCCAGCAGCCAAGTGCATCTAGTGGAGAATACATCAGCGAATGAAAGAGTCATTGTTGTTGTCGTCTTATCCGAGGTAAATCTTGTTAGTGGTGCTACAGAATACGTGGTAGACACAGGAGCTACCAAGCACATTGCTACCAGTAAGGATCTATTTTTGGATTATCAAGAAATAGGTGACGGTGAACAAGTCTTCTTGTGAGATGCACATGGAATCCAAGTTCTTGGAAAAGGAAAAGTGCTTTTCAAGTTGACTTCAGGCAAAAGACTAGAATCAAGCAAAGTGCTACATGTACCTGCCATGTGTAGGAACTTGATTTCTGGATTACTACTGAATAAGGCTAATATTAATCTTGTTCTTGAATCTGATAAGCTTGTACTTTTAAAGAACGGAGAATTTGTTGGGAAATGGTTCTGCTCCGGGGGTTTACTTGTGCTTGATGCTGTTTGTGTCATTAATAATAAGCTTCTATCTAGTTCTGCTTATATTGTTGATTCTCTTGATGTCTGGCATACAAGATTAAAGGTTAAAGTTCACCAACTTGATATCTTATGCAAGGAATGATGACTTTGATAAATGTGAATTTTGTGTAGAAGCTAAGCATCATAAAAAGTCATTTAAATCCATCGAAATAGTTAGTGATAAATTGGAACTCATTCACTGTGACTTAGGAGACTTTAAGGGCTATACAAGTAAAGGTGGCAATAAATACTATATTACCTTTATTGACGATTTTTCTAGATACACTAGAGTTTACTTGTTGTCTCATAAAGATGAATCTGAAAGCATGTTCATCAGGTATAAAAACGAAGTTGAAAATCAACTGGATAAAAAGATTAAAAGGTTGAGGACAGATAAAGGTGGTGAATACAGTGTGCTGTCTTTACAGAAGTTTTGTGAAGATAATAGAATTATACATGAATTAACACCACCCTACACACCTCAATCGAATGGAGTTGTTGAAAGGAAAAATAAAACTCTTAAGGATATGATGAATGCCATGCTTATAAGTTCCGGTTTACCTAATAATATGTGGGGTGAAGCAATTCTATCGGTATGTCATATCTTAAATAGAATTCCACATAAGGAGACTAATAAAACTCCTTATGAACTTTGAAAAGGCTATGAACCTAACTTAGATTACTTCAAGTTGTGGGGGTGTTTAGCCAAGGTTGGAATTCCAGATTTCAAAAGGAATAAAAGAGGTCCTAAAACTAGAGATTGTGTTTTCATAGGATATGCTCAAAATAGTGTTGCGTTAATGGTTCCATTATTGATTCTAAGAATGTTGAGTTTTTTGAGCATATTTTTCCTATAAAGAAAGAAGTAGTAGTAAGTTCGGGCTATGAAAAAGGCGAGTCTAGCAAAGTTGTGAATAATGATAACAACTCACCTAGAAGAAGTAAAAGAAAAAGAGTAGAAAAATCATTCGGAGATGATTTTGCTACTGCCTTTATTATAGAAAACGATCCAAAGACGTATCAAGAAGCTATTAAGTCTATAGGTTCCAAATTTTGGAAAGAAGAGATTAATAGTGAACTTGATTACATACTTAGTAATAATACTTGGGAACTTGTAGACTTGCCTAGAGGCTGTAAACCTATTAGTTGTAAATCAGTCTTTAGAAAGAAACTAAAGGCGGATGGAATAATTGATAAGTTTAAAGCTAGGTTTGTTGCTAAAGGTTTCACACAACCAGAAGGAATAGATTTCTTTGACACATATTTATCGGTTGCTAGAATAACATATATTAGGGTTTTAGTAGCATTAGCCTTCATTTATAAATTAGTTGTACATCAAATGGATGTTAAAACAACATTTTTAAATGGAGATTTAGAAGAAGAAATTTATATGAAACAACCGGAAGGAACGATAACTAAGGGCTAAGAACATAAGGGTTGTAGATTAAAGAAATCTTTGTATGGTTTAAAACAAGCACCCAAGCAATGGCATGAGAAGTTTGACAATGCCATGTTAGCTAATGGATATGTGGTAAATGTAAGTGATAGATGTAATACAATTTGTAGTTATATTTACTGAAACAGGGTGACAACCGTCTTGAACCACATATCTCACTACTATTTATATGAACACACAAATGGCATGGCATTATCTAACTTCTTACAAGTTCACGGTATGGTGCATTAATGGCCCTGCACCCAATCCCAGGATTTATAAGTGATCCAGAGAGTTTTCCAGGCTCTCATGGGAGCGGCCCCACTTCCACACTTATATAGGTGATATTCATCAAGTGTGTACTACAACACACCACCATCTATAATGGCTATGAATTGTCCATTAAGAGAATTAAATCTCACCCTCAATCATGCAGTAAGTACTATCCTCTGGCATCAACATAGGAAGGGACATGTATGATAGTACTTAACAGAAATCTTCTATGACGTGTTTGTTGGATCTCCACTAATAGTGAGTTGAGTTCCTGTCATAGAGAGTTCACATCAGATTAGTCCCGTTCCTCTAGATGTTCTTTGAACCATTTTACGGTTCAGTTATTTAGTTAAGAGGTCTGCAAGATTCAACTCGGTCCTCACGTACTCCAAGTTGACCACCCCAGAACTACTCAAGCCACGCCGGCTCTTTCCATTATCTATTTTATTCTTTGCTCGCACGATCGCTGCCTGTGAATCACAATGAATAAACACAGAAGGCATAGGTTTAGTCCACAAAGGAATATCAACAAATAAATTCCTTAACCATTCCACTTCTATACACGCAAGTTCTAAAGCAACAAATTCTGATTCCGTTGTTGATTTAGCTTTACAAGTTTGTTTAGAAGATTTGCACGAAATTGTACCACCACCCAAGTAAATACATACCCACTAGTGGAGTTTATTTCATTATTATCATTGACCCAATTTGCATCACAATAACCTTCTCACACCGCTGGACAACCATTGAACATGAGTCCTAAATCCATAGTCCCTCTTAGATATATCAATAATCGCTTTAGAGCATCCTAATGTTCTTTACTAGGATTATGAGTATATCTCGCTAACCTGTTTACAAAATATGCAATATCTGGTCTAGTGCAATTCATGAGGTACATGAAGCTACCAATGATCTTAGCATATTCACATTGAGAAACACTATCATTTTTGTTCTTCTCTAATCTCATAAATGAATCATATGGAGTGCTAACAGGTTTAACATTAAAGTGACTGAAACTTTCTCAAAATCTTTTCAACATAGTGAGATTGGAAGAGCATATACCCCCCACATTTCTTTACTAAACTAAGACAAAGTTTTAAATCTGCTTTTCCTATATCTTTCATTTTAAAAATAGAGGACAAAAATGATTTAGTACTATTTACAACTTCAATGTTTGTTCTAAAGATTAACAAATCATCCACATATAAACGAACAATCACACCATCAAGATACTCAAGTTTGTTATAAATGCTCGGCCAGTTTAAGACGTTTGTCACTGCTCCGTTATGTGTCATTATTTTCGTTTAATAGTGGAGAGGTTGGTTTATGTTTTGTTTGTTTGTGACTATACAAGCTTGGATCATGTGGAAGATTGTTGGAAAAGTACTTAAAAGTACTTTAGATCTTGTGATCCAACCTTTTATAATGTTATGTGATCTATTGAAAGGAATTGGGTGAAGTTTGGAGTGTTTTATGGACAATGGAAAAAAACGGAAGTGTCCCAAACACATGAGGCGCTTCATATGTTGAAGAAAGTTTCCAAAACACTTCGAACGCCTAGTTTAGGCGCCTAATGTGGGATGAAGCGCCTAATGTAGGCGTTCGAAGTGTTCCAGAAAGCTTCCAGCACACTTCGAACGCCTACATAAGGCGCCTGAAGTGTCCAAAAAACTTCCATAACACTTCGAACGCCTATATTAGGCGTCTGAAGTGTTGCTTCTGTTTATAAAAGATGCAACTTCTGTACCATAAGACATCTCCTTTCATATTGAACGACCATGACTCATCCTAGGAGGCGTAAATATGCAGAAAAGGGTCGTTTGAACATCATCTTTGTGAACCAAAAAGTCTATAAATAGTAGGTTTTGCTATCTTCAGCATACACTTGAAAATTCTTCAAAAACATCACTTCACCTTCTTCTATCCTCCACTATCATTCACTTCTATAAACAAGTTCAATCTCTCTTTCTTAGAGCAAAAGAAATAGAGAAAGCCGTTATATCTTGGAAAGCATTTGCTTGAAGACTACCTTGCTCACCGGTAGAGGCAAAATTTCTTTAAGGACTGTGACAATCTAGTCACGTCTCGGCTTTTGGTTTTCTCTGTTAATTCATTTGGTATCCATATTCCTACTCGTATTTCCT
>AP025049.1:36543022-36750093 GCA_036186865.1 Eustoma russellianum | reverse complement strand
ATGGAAGCTAAAGCTATTAACACTCTAATGGAGGTAATCCTAGCAACAGGAGAATAGGTGTCAAAGAAATCTATTCCTTCTTGTTGGGTAAATCCTTTAGCCACAAGCCTAGCCTTAAACTTATCAATTGTACCGTCCGCCTTTAGTTTCTTTCTAAAGACCCATTTACAACTGATAGGTTTACAACCTCTAGGCAAGTCTACGAGCTCCCAAGTATTATTGCTAAGTATAGATTCAAGTTCGCTATTGATAGCCTCTTTTCCAAAACTTAGAATCTATAGACATTACCGCTTCTTTGATATGTAGTCGGGTCATTTTCTAAAATGAATGCAAGTAACAAAGTCATTTCCAAAAGACTTTTCTACTCTTTTTCTCTTACTTCTTCTAGGTGACGTGTCATTACTAGACGTTTTGCTAGACTCACCCTTTTCAAATTTAGGACTAACTAATGACTCTTTCTTCACAGGAAAAATATGCTCAAAAAACTCAGCATTCTTAGATTCAACGATAAAACCATATCAACCAACATGAATCTATATGCAGCACTATTTTGAGCATATCCTATGAAAACACAATCATTAGTCTTAGGACCAATTTTACTTCTTTTGAACTCTGGCATACCAAACTTGGCTAAGCACCCCCACACTTTGAAGTAATTCAAGTTAGGTGCGTAACCTCTCCAAAGTTCATAAGGAGTTTTATTGGTCTTTTTATGTGGGATTCTATTCAAGATATGACATGCCGAAAGGATAGCCTCTCCCCACATATTGTTAGGCAGACCTGAACTTATAAGCATAGCATTCATCATATCCTTGAGTGTTCTATTTTTTCTTTCAGCGACTCCGTTAGATTGAGGTGTGTAAGGAGGAGTGAATTCATGTATAATTCCATTATCTTCACAAAACCTTTGTAAAGATAACACATTATACTCACCACCTCTATCTGTCCTCAATCTTTTAATTTTCCTGTCTAGTTGATTTTCAACTTCATTTTTTATACCTGATGAACATGCTTTCAGATTCGTCTTTATGTGCTAGCAAGTAAACTCTAGTGTATCAAGTGAAATCATCAATAAAAGTTATGTAATACTTTTTACCACCTTTACTTGTATAACCTCTAAAGTCACCAAGATCACTATGTATGAGTTCCAACTTATCTGTTGTTCTTTCAACAGATTTAAACGACTTCTTGTGATGTTTTGCTTCTACACGAAACTCACACTTTCCAAAGTCATCTTCACATACATACGAGATTAGGTTGGTGAACTTTAGTCTTTTTAAGGCATCTTTATTAACATGT
Source organism: Eustoma russellianum (assembly GCA_036186865.1). Classification (NCBI taxonomy): domain Eukaryota; kingdom Viridiplantae; phylum Streptophyta; class Magnoliopsida; order Gentianales; family Gentianaceae; genus Eustoma; species Eustoma russellianum. The sequence continues at coordinate 36,748,794 of AP025049.1, read as the reverse complement.
TCTAATCTTTCATGCCAAATATTCAAAGAGTCAACAACATAAGCAGAACTAGATGCATTCTTATTATTCATAATACACACAGCATCTAATACAAGTAACACCCCCGGAGCAATAACCTTTCCCGACAAACTCCCCATTTCTAGAAAGTATAAGCTTATCAGACTCAAGAACAAGTTTAATGTTAGCCTTGTTCAGTAGTACTCCGGAAATCAAGTTCCTACGCATCGCAGGAACATGCAACACATTGTTCAACTCCAGTCTCTTGCCAGAAGTCAACTTGAGGAGCACCTTTCCTTTACCAAGAACCTTGATACCATGTGCATCTCCCAAGAAAACTTGCTCGCCATCATCTATTTCTTGATATTCAAAAAATAGATCCTTACTGGTAGCAATGTGCTTGGTAGCCCCAGTGTCTACCACCCATTCCGAAGCACTACCGACAAGGTTACCTCAGATAAGACGACGCAGCAATGACTTCGTCGGTTGTCTTTGAGAACTCTACCAGATGTGCTTGATTGCTCGGTTGGCCTTTCCGTTGGTTGCATTTAGCCGCTCTGTGTCCAAGCTTTCCGCACACCCGGCACGCTCCTTTCAATCTTCTTCTGTCCTTGTCCCTGCACAAATGTCTTACCTTTGCCATTGTGCTGAGTCTTTGCCTCTTGGGTTTGTGCTCCACCACATTGGCTTGGGAGTTCCTTTCATCACGTCCAATGTCATCAAGCCGATATTCTCTTCAATGCGAATGTGCTTGATGACTGCATCCAAGGTCAACTTGGCATCATCATGCTTGCCTCTCTTCTTGTATTTGCTCCAAGAAGAAGGTAGCTTTTCCAACAAGGAGGCTGCTTGAAAAGTTTCATCAACTTTGATGCCTTCTTGCTCCATGTTATCCACCAATTGTTGATATTGGTGGATTTGATCATTGATCGGTATGTGGTCCACCATTTGGAATTTCAGAAACTCGCTGACCACATATTTTCTTTTGCCAACATCTTCAGAACCATATTTGTTCTGAAGTGCCGCCCAAATATCCTTTGCTGACGCAAATTTGACATAAATGTCAAATAGAGAGTTGGAGAGAAAGTGCAGAATGTGTACTCTACACGTAGTATTGTCAGCATCAACTTTTTGCCTTCTGTTTCATCTGTTGGCCTGTCTTTGGAAAGCACATACGAAACAGAAATCATCTCCAAGAAAAACATCACCTTTGCTGCCCAACGCTTGAAGAACTTGCCATCAAATGGCTCCATCTTTGACATGTCAGGAACAGGTGCTTGTCTTGTTGCCATATTCACAAAAATTGCTTTAAGATTGTTGGAAAATTGCAGAGAATATTGGCAACACAAAATTATAGAACAGCCGAGACGTGACGGATTGTCATTGTCCTTAAAGCAATTTTGCCTATACCAAAGAGCAAGGTATACTTCTAGCAAATGCTTTCCAGGATATAACGGCTTACTTCCTTTCTATTGCTCTTAGAGAGAAAGTATTGAACTTGTTTAGTAGAAGAGAATGATAGTGAAAGGTAGAAGAAGAATGCTGCAGAATTTTTTTTCACAAGAATTCAAGAGTTTTTCATCTATATATTGAAGATAGCAAAGCCTACTATTTATAGGCTTTGAGACAAGTTCAAAAGACCCTTTTTCTGCAGATTTTTCCTCCATGGATCGGTTATGGATGTTCAATATGAAAGGAGATGTCATTTGGAGAAGAAGATGCATCTTTTGTGAACAGTCGGGTCACATTAGGCGCTTCATGTGACATCGAACGACACATTAGGCGCTTCATGTGACATCGAACGACACATTAGGCGCTTCATGTGACATCGAACGACACATTAGGCGCCTAATGTCACTTCGAACGACTGTACAAAATGACATTAGGCGCTTCATGTCACATTGAACGCCTATACAAGGCGTTCGAAGTGTTCTGAAAGTGTTCCCGAACACTTCGAACGCCTACATTAGGCGCTTCAAGTGTCTGGAAGTATTCCAGAACACTTCGAACGCCTACATTAGGCGCTTAAAGTGTTTGGAACGCCCACATTTCCTTCCATTCTTCATAAAACACTCCAAACTTCATCCAATCTCCTATCAATAGGTCACATAACACTATACAAGGTTGGATCACAAGATTTAAAGTACTTTTAAGTACTTTTCCAACACCTTACAAAACCGCAGAGGAGAATACATATGGACAGTCTCCTTGAAATCACCATGACTCGACTGTTTATAACTGTTGTCTTCGACTCAACTGTCTTAATGTGCTTTGTTCGTTTATAATTTCAGTTGACTTTAACATTGTGCCTCTATGAGCCTGATTGACTGTGTTTGATCAACTCGGCATCTCGTCTTGCTACTGCTATCTTTGTGTTAAGCACACCGCTGTGTTCTTTCAGCATGGATCCTCGGATCATCATAGCTGCATTTGTGTTTGGTGCACTATTGTGTTCTTTTAGCTCACATCTCGGCTCGGCATATCATTGCTAGCAACTTCAACCTCAAGCATGGTGTTGTATTTTTTCACCCCGTCACCTTAGCTTGTTAAATCATTGCCGATATCTTAACACTCTCCTTGAACATTGTTGCCCAGTCCAAACGCAACCAGCATTTTCAAAAATTTGTGTGCATCGAAAACCTTTAGTAGAACATTGGTTACTGAAGATCAATTCTAATAAGCATTGGTTTTTACTATTGCCTCATGATACTTGTCTCTTACCAAATGACAATCAATCTCTGTATGCTTTGTTCTCTTGTGGAAGACTGTATTTTCAATAATGTAGATATGACACTTGTTACCACAAAATATAGGGGCTGGTTGTTGGATTAATACCTTCAGTAAATATAGCAGCCATTGCATTTCACATGTCACTCTTTCTAGTGCTCTATACTCGGTTTCTATGATGACCTTCAAACAATGGTTGTATCTTAGCTTTCTTTGTTATTTAGGCTATTTTCAAGAAGACACAATACCTAGTGGGGGCTCTCCTTGTTTTAATACATCATGTCCAATCTGAATCCACAAAGACTTTAATTTGTAAATCATTCTGTCTTGGGTAAAATAGTCGTTGCCCAGATGTGCCTTTCAAGTATCTGATTAATCTATATGCTCCCTTAATGTGATTTTGAGTTGGGATATCTAGGAACTGGCTCAGATATATAGATATAGATTTCTATATCTATATCTATTTATATATATAAATAATTTCCGATATATATATATATATATACCTACATATATATGTATACATACATATTAGAACGAATGGCAGCGGCGGCGCTCAACGGCGATCGTCGGCGCTGATGCCGGCGATCACTTTCTGCTTCACTGATTCCTTCTACAGGCAATTCTCTATACATTGCCTATCTCAATTACAACGATTTCAAAGGACATCATTTCAGCGGAGTGATTTCGACCCCTGGTAATATCCCTTGTTTCTATTTTTCATTTTGGTCGATTCTTTTTGGCAGCGTGATTTGGTAATTTTTGATTCCTCATTTTGGATTCATCTACGGGTGGTTTACGGCAAAAGTTTAGAGCTTTTTCATTGTAATGCTTTCATATTTTGTCGGAGATGGAACCCGCCGCCAATCTCCAAATCCTTTGCGTCTATGGTATCGTCTGCCGTATGCAGGCAGATTCCCATTCGCGTGAAACGGGACGCTATAAGGATACCCCGCTATTTCATTTAGCAAGATGAAATTGTCATTGTTGCAAATCGCTTCAAGTACGCCCTGGTTGGAGCCTTTTGGCGTGGCCGGCCATCTATGGCAGGCTTGCGCGCCTCGATTGACAGAATTGGGTTCAAAGGTTCAGTTAATATTGGTCTCCTTGATGAGGGACATGTGCTGCTAAATTTTATTAACGAAGATGATTATATGAGATTCTTTTATCGTCGTCATTGGCGTTTCCAGGGATATGATATGACGGTCACGAATGGACTCCTTCTTTTGATCCATGTCTAGATACCCCAATTGTCCCGGTGTGGGTGGCACTTGAGGGTCTTCCTATTCATCTCCACGATTATCGCACGTTATGTGAGATTGCTAAGTTGATTGGTACCCCGCTAAGATGGACTCGGCTACCTTAAGTTTTCATCGTCCCTCTGTGGCGCGGTTTTGTGTTGAATGGATGTCACCATGGATCTACCATCTAAGATATTCATAGATTGTGGAGAGCATTCTTTCTTTCAAGTAGTTGTGTATGAAGATCTCCCTAGGTACTGCAGCAAATGCCATCGGTTTGGCCATTCAGTGGGTTCATGTGGAGATGGGAAGGTTCATGTCCCAGCGCATCCGATGAAGAATGCAGGAAAGAGTGAGGTTTGGATTCCTAAAGGAAATATTCAGAAAGAGGCTGTAGAACAACCTATTGGATATTCTATTCCTAATCAACATCTGGTCCAGACTGGAGAATTACATACAGATTCTGAGGAGACTCTACAGCTGGAATTGGTTGATGTTGGGACAAGGGACAGTGATGATAGGGAAGAACTACAGGAGGCAACAGCTCAACCCATTCTTGCCAAGGAATCACAGGACCTTGCGACTACTGCAGAAGCGTCTACATTGCAGATTTTCTCTCGGTTGACTGCAGATTTATGTCCCGTGCTATCAGTGCCGCCAACATTAGAAATTCAAGAGCAGCAGGACGAGCAGCAGATGGATACATCTCACTCGGCTACACTATCAATTCATACCGATGACGCTAGCATAGGAGAGGGAGTAAGTAGTATACATATCTCCTCTACCATTGGAGATTTCAGACGCAAATGTACAGCATGTTCAAGAGGCGAACCCAAATTATGAAGTGGCTCCGGAAGTCCAAATTCAATCCGTTCACATTGAATTGCCAGTGCCACTGGCGATACTGCCAGCCAGTGATCATCATTCCTTCCCTGATTATGATCCTTTAATTGAACAATTTTATCAAGACCACTTTCGAGAGGAGAAAGATGAGGTTGTTCTTGCAGTAGGTTCGGACAATGAAGCATCTCGCTCATCTAATCGGCGTAAAGGGAATGACTATGATGATATACGGGAGAGATTGCTCATTGCGGCGGATGATATGGATTGTCACATGACATCGACTAGTGGCGGGGCTCTTTCTTGGCGGACTATCTCGGAAAAAACGCCGAGCTCGGAAGAACCTTCCACCACCTCCACCGTCCTCAATGGTTACTAGACGGGGAAGTCATCGTTCTTTTGAACTATAGTGTGATTAGCATGCCTCATGTTCCGCGAATGATCATGATCATTTGATTTCGTTTTTCTTTTTATTTTTTATTTTGTAGTAAAGGCTACCCTCGGCCATTTAACGCGGGATATTTATTGAATAAATAAAGACCGGAAGATTTCCTTCGTTTAAAAAATATATATATATATATAAATAATTCCTAGTAAGTTTAGGACATACTTAAGGTAGTTTACTTAGAGTTTAACTATATTTTACAATTCCTATCCTACTATTTCTATTTCAATCTAATAAGTTTAGGATAAATTTTAGCTATATACAATACTTATAACCTTTCTTTTCTTTTTATATATAATTTATTTGTCCTAGGTCACGTGTTGTAACATTAGACATAATGTGTTGAGTTGCTTGACTATCATAAAAGAAAGGACGAGAGAAGAAAACAAAATACCAATATCAGCCAGGAGGGCAATTAACCATTTCAACTAACAAGTCATCATAGCTACAGAATGGTACTCAGCTACTGAGATTGTTGAGTCATATGATCCTTACAAAACCGCAAAGGAGAATACATATGGACAGTCTCCATGAAATCACAATGACTCAACTGTTTATAACCGTTGTCTTCGACTCAACTGCCTATAACTGTTGTCTTTGAATATTTCTATATATCATACCTTTGATTCGCTATAAACTTGTATCTCAGCTGTCTTATTGTGCTTTGTTCGACTATAATTTCAGTTGACTTTAGCATTGTGTCTCTGTGAGCTTGTTTGACTGTGTTTGCTCACCTTGGCATCTCGTCTTGCTACTGCTATCTTTATGTTAAGCGCACTGTTGTGCTCTTTCAGTATGGATCCTCGAATTATCATAGTTATCTTTGTGTTTGGTGCACTATTGTGTTCTTTTAGCTCAATATCTTGGCTCGGCATATCATTGCTAGCAACTTCAACATCCAGCATGATGTTGTAACTTTTCACCTCGTCACTTTGGCTCGGTACCCTCATTGCCGATATCTTTAACACCCTCCTCAAACCTTGTTGCCCTGTACAAATGCAACCCATGATTTCAAAAATTGGGGTGCATCCAAAGCCTTTAGAAGAACATTGGCCAACTGAAGATCAATTTTAATATTGATTGGTTTACTATTGCCTCATGATACTTGTCTCTTACCAAATGACAATCAATTTATCTATGCTTTATTCTCTTGTGGGAGACTATATTTTCAATAATGTAGATAGGACTCTTATTATCACAAAATATAGGGGCTGGTTGTTGGACTAGTACCTTCAATTCACTACGTAAATATAGCAGCTATTGCATTTCACATGTCACTGTTTCTAATGCTCTATACTCAGCTTCTATGATGACCTTGAAACAATGGTTTGTTTTTTTAGCTTTCTATGATATTTAGGCTATTTTCAAGAAGACACAATACCTAGTGGTGGCTCTCCTTGTTTTAGTATATCCTATCTAACCTGAATCAACGAAGGCTTTGAGCTATAAATCATTCTGTCTTGGGTAAAATAGTCATTTTTCAGATGTGTTTTTCAAGTACCTGATTAATCTATATGCTCCCTTAATGTGATTTTGAGTTAGGACATCCAGGAACTGACTCAGCTATTGGACAACATATACTATGTGTTGTCTACTTATTCTTAGATATAATGCCTACCAATCAAATTGTTGTATTCTTTCTATTGTTCAAGAGTGCAGAGTCATTATGGGCCAACTTTAGCCCGCTTTTCATAGGTGTCTTTGTCGGTTTACTGCCTAGCTTGTCCACTTGTTCAACTAACTTCAATATATACTTCCTTTGTGACATTACCAATCCTCTTGGGACCTGGCTACTTTTATGTCAGGAAAGTATTTCAGGCCTCTAAGGCCGTTGATCTGAAATAGGTGATATGGATGATCTTTGACTTCTTGAATGGTGTAAGAACTGTTTCTAGCAAAATCATGTCATCCATACATACTAACAAGATGATGGTGTAAGAAATTTTATGTTTTGTTGACATTCTGTAGTCATTCTTAGACTGCCAGAGACCTATGGTAAGCCATGCATGGGTGAGCTTATGATTTTAGTGTCTAATGACATGATTGAGCCGTATATGAAGGATGGATCATATTAAAGACCCATGTGACCAACATAAAATTTACGCCAAACGATTGTTGGGATTGGTGGAACTGAAGTGCCGAACTGAATGAGAGGCCGAGCTCAAGGGCTTAAAGTTGTGAGCTAATGCCAGAAGCAGAAGTGCCGAGCTGGACGGATGCAGAGCCGAGCAGAGCTTCAGCCTCAGTCATATACCAGAGAATCGTGAGACTGGATATATCTTGATTAGAGATTTGATTGATACAAATCTTGTTTAGATGGAAACTTCCATGTCTATCTTTTATATAAGGAATATCCATTAGAATCCAATTCATGGTATGATTGCGATGTATAAGGCATATCCCTTAATTTTGCCGATCTCTCTCCTATAAATCCTCTGCTTAGGCACAGTAAATTGTAACCGAAATTGAGTTGGTGATAGTGAATTCCTTGGCTTGCCGCCGCCGTGGGTTTTTCTTCCTCTTGAGGTTTTTCCCATGTTAAATCTTGTGTTGTTCATATATTGTCTATCTTTGTTAATTATGCATTACTTTTGTGTATTCTTGAGATTTTCGTTGTGGTTGTTCTTCACTGATTCTGCAAACTATTCCCCAACAACTGGTATCAGAGCTGAGAGTTCTCTGTTTGAGTGGGAGCAATGGACGACGACAGCAAATCAAGGATTGAGAGATTTGATGGATGAAACTTCGGTTTCTGGAAGATGCAGGTTGAAGACTATCTATACCAGAGAGATCTATATCTGCCTCTTGAAGGGAAAGAGGTGAAACCTACTGACATGACGGACCGAGAATGGGAGATTCTGGATCAGAAAGCGTTCGGTGCCATTAGGCTATCTCTAACCCAAACTGTTGCATTCAATATCTCAAAGGAGAAGACCACAAAAGATGTGATGAATGCATTAACAAGGATGTATGAGAAGCCCTCTGCCTCAAACAAGGTGCATCTGATGAAGAGGCTCTTCAATATGAAAAAGACGGAAAACAAAATGATGCAGGAACACTTGGGTGAATTTAACACGATCACTAGTCAACTTGAGTCGGTTGGGATCATCTTTGACGATAAGTTCTAGCCTTAGTGATACTGTCAAGTCTGCCTGACAGTTGGGATGGAGTTGTTATGGCTGTAAGAAACTCATCCGGAGAAGGTACATTAAAGTTTAAAAAAGTGGTAGATGTGCTACTTGATGAATATTTAAGAAGGAGAAACAGTGGCACCCCTGAAAGCTTCGGAGCCGCTGAACACAGAAGAGCGTGGCAGACCTGCCAAGAGAGGGTAATGACAGAGGTGGGAGATCGCAGTCCAGAAAAAGTAAGTCAAAAGGCTCAAATCTGACCTGCTGGAATTGCAAGAAGAAGGGTCACCTCAAACGCAACTGCAGAGTCAAGAAGAAGGCTGATCAGACGAACAAGTATGGGGATGAGATCCATCTCTCTCAAGCGTCCGGGTCTGATAGCGACGGGCTGATTCTGAGCTGTGAGAGCTGAGCCGGCGATCTCAGGATTTTTGATACTGGTGCCTCTTTTTATGCCACATCCAACAGAGGATACTTTACAAACTACAAAAGTGGAAACTTTGAGAAAGTATATCTCGAGGATGATGACTCCTGTGATATCATCGGCAAGGAGGATATCATACTGACTCTACCAGACAGAAGACAGCTGAAGCTGTTTCAAGCAAGACATGTACCTCGGCTGACCAAGAATTTGATCTCAATTACACAACTGACTGATGACTCTGACCTAGAAGGAAGATTCAGTAAAACTCATTGGAAGTTAGTCAAAAGGTCCTTGATTATAGCCCAGGGTTTGAGAGAAGGAACCCTCTACAAGTTCTCAAACCAGAGCTCGGCGAACGTGGTCAGCTTGGCAAGTGATGCCAAGCTGTGGCATCAGAGGCTTGGACACATGAGTGTCAAAGGGATGAAAGTAATGGCGTCTAAAGGGAAGCTGGAAGGTCTATCCAACATTGACATACCATTGTGTGAATATTGTGTGATGGGGAAGCAAAAGGCTGTCAGTTTCTCAACGCACAAGAGAAGTCTCAAGTAGAAAAGCTGGAACTTGTACACACGGATGTTTGGGGGCCTTCAGATGTACCCTCACTAAATGGCTCACGCTATTATGTTAATTTCATTTGATGACTCAACGAGGAAGCTGTGGGTATACTTTCTGAAACACAAGCCTTACGTATTTAATATCTTCAAGAGATGGAGAAGTCTTGTTGAAAATGAAACAAGGCTGAAGCTGAAGTGCTTGAGATCAGACAATGGTGGAGAGTACTGCAGCAAAGAGTTTGAGGACCACTGTGTTGAGAACGGAATCATGAGAGAAAAGACGGTGCCCAAGACACCTCAACATAACGGTGTCGCTGAAAGGATGAACAGAACGATCTGTGAAAGGGCAAGAAGTATGAGGATACATGCCAACCTTCCAAAATCTTTCTGGACCAAGGCAGTGAACACCGCTGTCTATCTGGTTAACAGAGGTCCATCTACTGCTATTGACTGCAAACTTCCTGAAGAAGAGTGGACTGGGAAGAAAATCTCACTATGCCTATGCACTGCTGAAGCCGGATAAAAGGTCAAAACTTGACTCCAAGTCCAAGGTATGTTCTCTAATTGGCTATGGAGGTGATATTTTTGTATATAGACTGTAGGATCATGTAGAGAAGAAGGTAATCAGGAGTAAAGATGTGATCTTCAACGAAAACATACTTTACAAAGACACAGTGAAGAAGGAGAAGCAACCTGTGGAGACTAAGTACTTTGAGCAAAGTGACGGTAGTCATGCGGAGCCGAGCAGACCTGCTGACCAGACTGCCGAGATGCCGACCTCAGATCATGAAACTCATGAAGAGCAAGTCACACCACTCATTTCTATTCGGAGAGAGAGAGGAGAACTATTACTGCACCTGCTAGGTTCTCACCTTCACTTTACTATTTGCTTCTTACTGAATGTGATGAGCCGAGTTGCTATGAAGAAGCAATGAGTTCTGACAAAAGTGAAGACTGGAGGTCAGCCATGGAAGATGAGATGAACTCTCTACAGAGCAATATGATATGGGATCTTGTAAAGATGCCACCAGGGAAAAAGGCTATTCAGAACAAATGGGTGTACAGGTTGAAGCACAAATGGGTGTACAGGTTGAAGCAAGGAGCTAACGACACTCAGAGGTATAAGGCAAGGCTTGTTGTGAAAGGGTTCCAACAGAAAGCTGGGGTTGACTTCACCGAGATCTTTTCACCTGTGGTTAAGCAGTCAACTATTAGAACAGTCCTGAGCATTACAGCTGTAGAAGATCTACACTTAGAACAGCTTGACGTGAAAACTGCCTTTCTTCACGGAGATCTAGAAGAAGATATCTACATGATGCAGCCACAAGGCTATGAGGTACCTGGAAAAGAAGACCCGGTATGCAAGTTACAAAAGAGCTTGTACAGACTAAAGCAAGCTCCGAGACAGTGGTACAAGAAGTTTGACAACTTCATGGCGGAGGTCGGACGCTTCCATGGGGATCACTGCTGCTACTTCAAGAAATTGAAGGTTCGTACATCATCCTCATACTATATGTTGATGACATGCTAATAGCAGGAGAAAGCACTAATAAGATCAAGAAGTTGAAGGAACAATTGGCCAAGAAATTCTCCATGAAGGATCTCGGCCCAGCAAAGAAGATACTGGGGCTCAGCATCGACAGAGACAGGAAGAAACAGGTGCTGAGCCTGAGCCAAAGAGATTACATCTCCAAGGTACTGAAGAGATTCAATATGGAAAATGCAAAACCGGTGTCTACACCTCTAGCAGGACAATTCAAGAATTTGTCAAAGAAGCGATGTCCTAAGACGAAGGATGAACTTGAACAAATGAAGAAGGTTCCTTATGCCTCAGCAGTAGGAAGTTTGATGTATACTATGGTGTGCACTAGACCAGATATAGCTCATGCAGTGGGAGTTGTGAGCAGATTCATGTCAAATCCTTGTCCAGATCACTGGGCTGCAGTGAAGTGGATACTAAGGTACTTAGTGGGAACACAAGACTTGACACTGCAGTTCGACAATGATGATCTGAACCTGCTTGGCTTTTTAGACTCTGATATGGCTGGAGACGTTGATGAACGCAAGAGTAGTACAGGGTATATTTTCAAGCTGGGCAGTGCTGCAATTACTTGGGTATCAAGATTGCAGAAAATTGTGGCATTGTCAACAACTGAAGCTGAGTATGTGGCAGCATTTGAAGCTACCAAGGAACTGGTATGGCTGAAGATTTTGCTAAATGAGCTGAAGCAACCCTCAGGTCGTCTACAATTTATTCAATGATAGTCATAGTGCGATACACTTGGCTAGGAACTCTGCCTATCATGCAAGGACTAAGCATATAGACATCAGGTATCATTATATAAGAGATATGCTTGAGACAAGACAGTTCGACTTGGAGAAGATTCATACAAACCAAAATCCAGCAGACATGATGACAAAGATTGTTCTGAAAGAGAAGCTTGAGCTCTGCAAGACTTCTCTTGGTCTTGTTACTTGATGAAAATGCTGAAGTGGCGGCAGCCTGAAGAAGAAGAAGAAATTCATGATGCGTCTAAGTTAAAGTCAGTTCCAAGTGGGAGATTTTGTTGGGATTGGTGGAACTGAAGTGCCGAACTGAATGAGAGGCCGAGCTCAAGGACTTAAGTTGTGAGCTAATGCCAGAAGCAGAAGTGCCGAGCTGGACGGATGCAGAGCCGAGCAGAGCTTCAGCCTCGTTCATATACCAGAGAATCGCAGGACTGGATATATCTTGATTAGAGATTTGATTAATACGAATCTTGTTTAGATGGAAACTTCCATGTCTATCTTTATATAAGGAATATCCATTAGAATCCTATTTATGGTATGATTGCGATATATAAGGCATATCCCTTAATTGTTGCCGATCTCTCTCCTATAAATCCCCTGGTAAGGCGCAGTGAATTGTAACCGAAATTGAGTTAGTGATAGTGAATTCCTTGGCTTGCCGCCGCGTGGGTTTTTCTTCCCCTTGAGGGTTTTTCTGCGAATGCATAGTATAGAGCTATTGCTGTGGTGGTGTGTGAGATACAGTGGTTGCTTTACATGTGCAGAGACTTGAGGATGAGGAGGCAGATTCCAGTCGAAGTACTTTGTGACAGCAAAAGTGAAATATATTTGCAGAGAATCCCGTGTTTCATGAAAAGATTAAGCATATTGAAATAGACTGTCATATAGTTAGAGATAAGGTGCAGGAAGGGTTGATTAAAATGATGCCAATAAGAACTGAGCTTCAACTGGCTGATCTGTTTACTAAAGCTTTGGATATGAAAAGGCTGCAGTACTTGCTTGGTTCCCTTGGGACTTACAATCTTTATACCAAGTATGGCTTGAAGGGGGTGTCAAAGTGAGTGATCAATGTGATAATGCAGTGGACTTGATTATCAAAGTCGACAGTGCAGCACGTGATTAGTGTGATTGTGGTGCAACAGGGTAAAATCGCTGCGGAGGAAGAAAGAAGACAAGCTGGGGCGCGAAACTGTTTTGAACCAATAAAATTATGTATCTGTCCTTATGACTAAAGTAGCACATTGTCTTATGATAGGGACATTCTTGTAATTTTCGTTGTTGGCAGTTATTCCCTTCTTTTTTGTGCAATATAAACGCAGCAGCTGGATGAAGTGTTCCTCAGCTGATTGAGCCAAACAATTTCGTTCCAAAAGCAATTATTTCTTTTCTCTCGATTTTCTCTAGCTCCCTCTCAGAGCTCATCTTCTCCTACTCTGCTTCTTCTGTGATCATCAATTTGTAGTTTGCGATTTCGCTGTTCAAGAATTTCACATGGTATCAGAGCATTTTAGCGAATGAACTTTGGAACGTTTATGGCTAATAGTGGATCCTCACCCTCTACTTCCAGTCACAACAATCACAATGTGGTTGATCCTTCGGAAGATCCATGTTATATCCACCCGAGTGATAGTCCATCCTTAATCTTGGTACAACCGTTGCTTGACGGCGACAACTACCATAGATAGAGCAGAAGTTTTAGAAGAGCGCTAATGTCCAAAAACAAATTAGGATTTATTGATGGATCTGTTGAAAAACTGGGTGAAACTGCCAGGAGATTTAGCGTGTGGATTGAGGCCAATATATAGTGGCATCGTGGTTGATCAATTCTGCTATTCCTTCAATCAGTCAGAGCGTGATGTGACTGGACAACGATATAGACATATGGAATGATCTCAAACAAAGGTATGGTACTGCGGATGCTTTTAGACTTTCTGATTTGCAAGAAGAATTCTAAAGCAATAGACAAGATTCGTTGTCTGTTACTGAGTATTACACGAAGTTGAAGGCTGTATGGGAAGAATTATTGTTGTTGAGATCTATTCCAAATTGTACATGTAACCGCTGCTCATGTAATATTGCAACTCAGATTAACAAGTTCATAGAGGATGATTGTGTTATAAAATTTTTGAAAGGGCTCAATAATGACTTTGAAGCTGTAAAATCACAAGTATTGCTCACCACACCACTTCCTAACCTAAAAAACTACATTTACGATGGCTGTTAAGCTTGAGAGGAAACTGGCGTATTCTAACTCACAAGGACAATTTCATAATAATCCTACTGCTATATTGAATGTTGGAGGCAATTCTAGATTTGGTAATAAGAACAGTTATGAAGGAGTGTTGGGACAGAATTCGCAGAAGACAGTAAAGAGAGGATATAATAAAGATAGCTTCAAGTCTAACTCAGGGAGTTCAAGAACTCCGTACTGCACATACTGCAATATGCCAGGACATACTGTTGATCGTTGTTATAAGAAACATGGATATCCTCCAGGGTATAAACCAAGAGGACAAGTTAATTATGATGGTGATAATGAGTGTTGTTTACAGCAAGATGATTTTGTGAACCAGGATGACAAGGAGCTGAATAATTCACAGACTGTGCATAGAGCGCCTATGTTCACATATGAGTAGTACAAGCAGTTGATGGCATTGCTTCAGGACAAAGATCAGAAGCATGTTGCTGATTGTGGAGGAGATATAGGTGGCTCACATTCTGTACTTTTAGCACAATTCTCTTGTGATTCTGTTAAGATGACAGGTAATACACTATACCCAGAACTCTAACATATGGATTTTAGATTCTGGACCCTCAGATCGTGTGTGTTGTTCATTGCTATTATTTGATTCTTATCAGCCTGTCCAGTTCTTGTCTGTTAAACTTCCTGATAATTCTCTTGCCAAAGTCACTCACATTGGAACTGTAAACATCAAACCCAATATGTCCCTTTCAGGTGTGTTTCACATTCCATCCTTTGCGCTTAATCTGTTGTCCTTAAGCAAGCTGACTGCTTCCAGGTCATGTCTTGTAAACTTTCATTCTGATGTGTGTACAATCCAGGACATGATGAACAAGAAGATGATTGGTTCAGCTAGAGTGGCTCAGGGAATATATCATCTTCATGGATCATACAAAGCCTCAGTTTCTGCCTTTAAAAGTCCAGTTCATAATCCTTGTCAGCCATCCAAGACCCTTAAAACCAGTGCTTCAGACTCCATGCTCTGGCATGCCAGGCTAGGACATATGGGAGAATCAAGAATGAAGGAGGTCAGGAAGATTGATCCACATATTGTGTTGCCTGACCAATCATGTAAATGCAATATATGTCCCTTAGCTAAACAAAAACGTATTCCAGTTCATGTTTCCAGTTCTGTTACAAATAAGCCTTTTTTCCTTGTACATATGGACATATGGGGACCGTATAAATACCCCCACAATTTATGGACAGCTTTACTTCCTTACAATAGTTGATGATCATTCTAGATTTTGTTGGGTTTACTTGATGAGGGCAAAATCTGATACAAGAAATATAATTCAAAGCTTTTTACCAATATGTGACAGTTCAGTTTGATATGTCCATTAAGGTGATAAGGACAGATAATGGCTTGGAGTTCAATATGAATAGTTTCTTTGCATCCAAGATTATAGTGCATCAAACCAGTTGTGTTAATACCCCACAGCAAAACGGTTTGGTTGAAAGGAAACATCAACATATATTATCTGTAGCCAGAGCCTTGAAGTTTCAATCACATTTACCTGCCCAGTATTGGGGCTTTTGTATTCAGCATGTGGTATATCTAATCAATATCACCCCTTCACCCATCTTGTGTCAGAAAACACCCTTTGAAATCTTATATAAATCCAAACTTGATTACCATAACCTCAAGATTTTTGGCTGTCTTGCATTTGCAACAAATGTTCAGGCTCACAAAGAGAAGTTTGCCCCTAGGGCCAGGAGGGCAGTTTTCCTGGGAATGTCATGTAATACAAAAGGCTTTGTATTACAGGATCTTGACAGTAAAGACGTGTTTGTTTCAAGAGATGTAGTGTTTCATGAAGTTGTGTTCACCATGATGACAGAATCCCTAAACAAGCCACACAGTCATGATGCACTAGTATCACCAAGAGTACCAGCCACACCATATCCTACCCACATACATCCCTCTGAACTGGTGCATGTTCCATTTGATGATGTTTCTTCTTCCCCTTTAACTTTGCACCCTGGGTCACCCTTAGGCTCTAATGACATGCCATCCACCTTAGATTCACAGTCTAATATTTCTTCACCTTTCTCTCTTGCACAACCTGTTTGTCCCAGTTCCACGGTCACTCATGATCTCTCAAAAGTACAATTAGTTGTTGAACTTCCTACTATCACCTCAGATGATCATGCTCACCTTAATTCTCCACTTCATAATAGACAACAAATGATCAGAAAACATCCATCTTATCTAAACGACTATTACTGTAATCATCTTCATCGTACAAATTTTGAACACACCAGTCCTCATTCAATATGCAAAACATATACACTTGCATCTCTGACTCCACAATATAAAAGCTATGTGTTGAGTACTGGTATACATGTAGAGCCTCAGTCTTATGCAGATGCAGTAGTGTCTCCAGCATGACAGGAGGCCATGGACACTGAAATAGCTACCTTGGAAGCCAATCACACTTGGGAGATTGTATCTTTGCCACCTGGAAAGAAAGAAATTGGCTGCAGGTGGGTTTATAAAATCAAATATAAACCGGATGGATCTGTGGAAAGATACAAGGCCAGACTTGTGGCAAAGGGTTATACACAGCAGTATGGGATGGACTATCAGGATACGTTTTCTCCAGTGGCAAAGTTGACAACAGTGAGGGTTGTTTTGGCTATGGCAGCAGGATTGAAATGGCTTGTGCACCAACTTGATGTCAATAATGCATTTTTGCATGGGGACTTACATGAGGATATTTATATGGTGCCACCTCCTGGGACAATTCCAGCCAAGTCTGATCTGGTGTGTAAACTCACAAAGTCATTATATGGGTTGAAGCAGGCTAGTAGACAATGGAACGCAAAATTAACTAAATTTCTGCAGGCCTTGGGATTTTCTCAATCCAAGAATGACTATACTCTCTTTACTAAAGATGTGCAGGGTTCATTGTTAGTGCTGTTGGTGTATGTGGACGACATCATTGTCACTTATGACAATGAGGGGGCCATTAAGGAGATCAAGTATGCTCTGCACCAAGAGTTTCAAATTAAAAATCTAGGAACTTTAAAATACTTCCTGGGAATTGAGGTGGTTAGGGCCAAAGAAGGTATAGTTATTAATCAGAGAAAATATATATTAGAGTTGTTGGAGCATGCTGGCTTCTTAGATTCTAAACCTGCAAGGACCCCAATGGAGACTCATATTAGTTTCACACATGGAGATTCGCCCTTGATTGTAGATGCTTCAATGTATAGAAGACTGATTGGTAAACTGATTTATCTTACTATTACAAGATCGGATATAGTCTTTCCTATGCAACAATTGAGTCAATTCCTAGATTGTCCAATGGAGAATCATCTTAAGGCAACACACAGAATTCTGAGATATCTTAAGGGAACTGTTGGACAAGGGTTGTTGTTTCCATGTTCAGGAGATCTTAGGCTTAAAGGCTTTGTGGACTCTGATTGGGGAGGTTGTAAAGAGACCAGAAAATCAGTGACGGGCTATTGTGTGTTTTTAGAAGGAGCCTTAATCTCATGGAAGGCTAAAAAGCAATCTAAGGTATCAAAATCATCTGCGAATGCATAGTATAGAGCTATTGCTGCGGTGGTGTGTGAGATACAGTGGTTGCTTTACATGTGCAGAGACTTGAGGATGAGGAGGCAGATTCCAGTCGAAGTACTTTGTGACAGCAAAAGTGAAATATATTTGCAGAGAATCCCGTGTTTCATGAAAAGATTAAGCATATTGAAATAGACTGTCATATAGTTAGAGATAAGGTGCAGGAAGGGTTGATTAAAATGATGCCAATAAGAACTGAGCTTCAACTGGCTGATTTGTTTACTAAAGCTTTGGATATGAAAAGGCTGCAGTACTTGCTTGGTTCCCTTGGGACTTACAATCTTTATACCAAGTATGGCTTGAAGGGGGTGTCAAAGTGAGTGATCAATGTGATAATGCAGTGGACTTGATTATCAAAGTCGACAGTGCAGCACGTGATTAGTGTGATTGTGGTGCAACAGGGTAAAATCGCTGCGGAGGAAGAAGAAGACAAGCTGGGGCGCGAAACTGTTTTGAACCAATAAAATTATGTATCTGTCCTTATGACTAAAGTAGCACATTGTCTTATGATAGGGACATTCTTGTAATTTTCGTTGTTGGCAGTTATTCCCTTCTTTTTTGTGCAATATAAACGCAGCAGCTGGATGAAGTGTTCCTCAGCTGATTGAGCCAAACAATTTCGTTCCAAAAGCAGTTATTTCTTTTCTCTCGATTTTCTCTAGCTCCCTCTCAGAGCTCATCTTCTCCTACTCTACTTCTTCTGTGATCATCAATTTGTAGTTTGCGATTTCGCTGTTCAAGAATTTCACATGGTATCAGAGCATTTTAGCGAATGAACTTTGGAACGTTTATGGCTAATAGTGGATCCTCACCCTCTACTTCCAGTCACAACAATCACAATGTGGTTGATCCTTCGGAAGATCCATGTTATATCCACCCGAGTGATAGTCCATCCTTAATCTTGGTACAACCGTTGCTTGACGGCGACAACTACCATAGATAGAGCAGAAGTTTTAGAAGAGCGCTAATGTCCAAAAACAAATTAGGATTTATTGATGGATCTGTTGAAAAACTGGGTGAAACTGCCAGGAGATTTAGCGTGTGGATTAAGGCCAATAATATAGTGGCATCGTGGTTGATCAATTCTGCTATTCCTTCAATCAGTCAGAGCATGATGTGACTGGACAACGATATAGACATATGGAATGATCTCAAACAAAGGTATGGTACTACGGATGCTTTTAGACTTTCTGATTTGCAAGAAGAATTCTAAAGCATTAGACAAGATTCGTTGTCTGTTACTGAGTATTACACGAAGTTGAAGGCTGTATGGGAAGAATTATTGTTGTTGAGATCTATTCCAAATTGTACATGTAACCGCTGCTCATGTAATATTGCAACTCAGATTAACAAGTTCATAGAGGATGATTGTGTTATAAAATTTTTGAAAGGGCTCAATAATGACTTTGAAGCTGTAAAATCACAAGTATTGCTCACCACACCACTTCCTAACCTAAAAACTACATTTACGATGGCTGTTAAGCTTGAGAGGAAACTGGCGTATTCTAACTCACAAGGACAATTTCATAATAATCCTACTGCTATATTGAATGTTGGAGGCAATTCTAGATTTGGTAATAAGAACAGTTATGAAGGAGTGTTGGGACAGAATTCGCAGAAGACAGTAAAGAGAGGATATAATAAAGATAGCTTCAAGTCTAACTCAGGGAGTTCAAGAACTCCGTACTGCACATACTGCAATATGCCAGGACATACTGTTGATCGTTGTTATAAGAAACATGGATATCCTCCAGGGTATAAACCAAGAGGACAAGTTAATTATGATGGTGATAATGAGTGTTGTTTACAGCAAGATGATTTTGTGAACCAGGATGACAAGGAGCTGAATAATTCACAGACTGTGCATAGAGCGCCTATGTTCACATATGAGTAGTACAAGCAGTTGATGGCATTGCTTCAGGACAAAGATCAGAAGCATGTTGCTGATTGTGGAGGAGATATAGGTGGCTCACATTCTGTACTTTTAGCACAATTCTCTTGTGATTCTGTTAAGATGACAGGTAATACACTATACCAGAACTCTAACATATGGATTTTAGATTCTGGACCCTCAGATCGTGTGTGTTGTTCATTGCTATTATTTGATTCTTATCAGCCTGTCCAGTTCTTGTCTGTTAAACTTCCTGATAATTCTCTTGCCAAAGTCACTCACATTGGAACTGTAAACATCAAACCCAATATGTCCCTTTCAGGTGTGTTTCACATTCCATCCTTTGCGCTTAATCTGTTGTCCTTAAGCAAGCTGACTGCTTCCAGGTCATGTCTTGTAAACTTTCATTCTGATGTGTGTACAATCCAGGACATGATGAACAAGAAGATGATTGGTTCAGCTAGAGTGGCTCAGGGAATATATCATCTTCATGGATCATACAAAGCCTCAGTTTCTGCCTTTAAAAGTCCAGTTCATAATCCTTGTCAGCCATCCAAGACCCTTAAAACTAGTGCTTCAGACTCCATGCTCTGGCATGCCAGGCTAGGACATATGGGAGAATCAAGAATGAAGGAGGTCAGGAAGATTGATCCACATATTGTGTTGCCTGACCAATCATGTAAATGCAATATATGTCCCTTAGCTAAACAAAAACGTATTCCAGTTCATGTTTCCAGTTCTGTTACAAATAAGCCTTTTTTCCTTGTACATATGGACATATGGGGACCGTATAAATACCCCCACAATTTATGGACAGCTTTACTTCCTTACAATAGTTGATGATCATTCTAGATTTTGTTGGGTTTAATACAAGAAATATAATTCAAAGCTTTTACCAATATGTGACAGTTCAGTTTGATATGTCCATTAAGGTGATAAGGACAGATAATGGCTTGGAATTCAATATGAATAGTTTCTTTGCATCCAAGGGTATAGTGCATCAAACCAGTTGTGTTAATACCCCACAGCAAAACGGTTTGGTTGAAAGGAAACATCAACATATATTATCTGTAGCCAGAGCCTTGAAGTTTCAATCACATTTACCTGCCCAGTATTGGGGCTTTTGTATTCAGCATGTGGTATATCTAATCAATATCACCCCTTCACCCATCTTGTGTCAGAAAACACCCTTTGAAATCTTATATAAATCCAAACTTGATTACCATAACCTCAAGATTTTTGGCTGTCTTGCATTTGCAACAAATGTTCAGGCTCACAAAGAGAAGTTTGCCCCTAGGGCCAGGAGGGCAGTTTTCCTGGGAATGTCATGTAATACAAAAGGCTTTGTATTACAGGATCTTGACAGTAAAGACGTGTTTGTTTCAAGAGATGTAGTGTTTCATAAAGTTGTGTTCACCATGATGACAGAATCCCTAAACAAGCCACACAGTCATGATGCACTAGTATCACCAAGAGTACCAGCCACACCATATCCTACCCACATACATCCCTCTGAACTGGTGCATGTTCCATTTGATGATGTTTCTTCTTCCCCTTTAACTTTGCACCCTGGGTCACCCTTAGGCTCTAATGACATGCCATCCACCTTAGATTCACACCCTAATATTTCTTCACCTTTCTCTCTTGCACAACCTGTTTGTCCCAGTTCCACGGTCACTCATGATCTCTCAAAAGTACAATTAGTTGTTGAACTTCCTACTATCACCTCAGATGATCATGCTCACCTTAATTCTCCACTTCATAATAGACAACAAATGATCAGAAAACATCCATCTTATCTAAACGACTATTACCGTAATCATCTTCATCGTACAAATTTTGAACACACCAGTCCTCATTCAATATGCAAAACATATACACTTGCATCTCTGACTCCACAATATAAAAGCTATGTGTTGAGTACTGGTATACATGTAGAGCCTCAGTCTTATGCAGATGCAGTAGTGTCTCCAGCATGACAGGAGGCCATGGACACTGAAATAGCTACCTTGGAAGACAATCACACTTGGGAGATTGTATCTTTGCCACCTGGAAAGAAAGAAATTGGTTGCAGGTGGGTTTATAAAATCAAATATAAACCGGATGGATCTGTGGAAAGATACAAGGCCAGACTTGTGGCAAAGGGTTATACACAGCAGTATGGGATGGACTATCAGGATACGTTTTCTCCAGTGGCAAAGTTGACAACAGTGAGGGTTGTTTTGGCTATGGCAGCAGGATTGAAATGGCTTGTGCACCAACTTGATGTCAATAATGCATTTTTGCATGGGGACTTACATGAGGATATTTATATGGTGCCACCTCCTGGGACAATTCCAGCCAAGTCTGATCTGGTGTGTAAACTCACAAAGTCATTATATGGGTTGAAGCAGGCTAGTAGACAGTGGAACGCAAAATTAACTAAATTTCTGTAGGCCTTGGGATTTTCTCAATCCAAGAATGACTATACTCTCTTTACTAAAGATGTGCAGGGTTCATTGTTAGTGCTGTTGGTGTATGTGGACGACATCATTGTCACTTATGACAATGAGGGGACCATTAAGGAGATCAAGTATGCTCTGCACCAAGAGTTTCAAATTAAAAATCTAGGAACTTTAAAATACTTCCTGGGAATTGAGGTGGTTAGGGCCAAAGAAGGTATAGTTATTAATCAGAGAAAATATATATTAGAGTTGTTGGAGCATGCTGGCTTCTTAGATTCTAAACCTGCAAGGACCCCAATGGAGACTCATATTAGTTTCACACATGGAGATTCGCCCTTGATTGTAGATGCTTCAATGTATAGAAGACTGATTGGTAAACTGATTTATCTTACTATTACAAGACCGGATATAGTCTTTCCTATGCAACAATTGAGTCAATTCCTAGATTGTCCAATGGAGAATCATCTTAAGGCAACACACAGAATTCTGAGATATCTTAAGGGAACTGTTGGACAAGGGTTGTTGTTTCCAAGTTCAGGAGATCTTAGGCTTAAAGGCTTTGTGGACTCTGATTGGGGAGGTTGTAAAGAGACCAGAAAATCAGTGACGGGCTATTGTGTGTTTTTAGAAGGAGCCTTAATCTCATGGAAGGCTAAAAAGCAATCTAAGGTATCAAAATCATCTGCGAATGCATAGTATAGAGCTATTGCTGCGGTGGTGTGTGAGATACAGTGGTTGCTTTACATGTGCAGAGACTTGAGGATGAGGAGACAGATTCCAGTCGAAGTACTTTGTGACAGCAAAAGTGAAATATATTTGCAGAGAATCCCGTGTTTCATGAAAAGATTAAGCATATTGAAATAGACTGTCATATAGTTAGAGATAAGGTGCAGGAAGGGTTGATTAAAATGATGCCAATAAGAACTGAGCTTCAACTGGCTGATCTGTTTACTAAAGCTTTGGATATGAAAAGGCTGCAGTACTTGCTTGGTTCCCTTGGGACTTACAATCTTTATACCAAGTATGGCTTGAAGGGGGTGTCAAAGTGAGTGATCAATGTGATAATGCAGTGGACTTGATTATCAAAGTCGACAGTGCAGCACGTGATTAGTGTGATTGTGGTGCAACAGGGTAAAATCGCTGCGGAGGAAGAAGAAGACAAGCTGGGGCGCGAAACTGTTTTGAACCAATAAAATTATGTATCTGTCCTTATGACTAAAGTAGCACATTGTCTTATGATAGGGACATTCTTGTAATTTTCGTTGTTGGCAGTTATTCCCTTCTTTTTTGTGCAATATAAACGCAGCAGCTGGATGAAGTGTTCCTCAGCTGATTGAGCCAAACAATTTCGTTCCAAAAGCAGTTATTTCTTTTCTCTCGATTTTCTCTAGCTCCCTCTCAGAGCTCATCTTCTCCTACTCTACTTCTTCTGTGATCATCAATTTGTAGTTTGCGATTTCGCTGTTCAAGAATTTCACACTGAAGATCGCGCAACAACTCAAACGATGTATATTTCATTAGTCCATGTGCATTTATTTGTTGTACAAATGTCATCAAATATCATCTGTATTTTAATCTTTTTTCTGTATCATTTCTGACGTATATGATATATGCATAGAGTTATTGGTTAACTTATCTGGTATCTTTGTTGTAGGTGAATCAGTTCTCTCTTTACCCGGTATAGGCTGTGTGCCACATATATTTGTGGTTAATTCTGGCGAGGTATGTTTAAGAAGATACTTTTCTTAACTTTGAATTTTTCTCCATCTCCATCTGCTTACAAGATTGAAATTCTAGCTGTGCATGACAGTATAGACTTTTCCCCGTTCATGTGTGACTAATGTTTTGTGTTAAGTTTTATGATGGTCAATTAGTAACTATTAGGTATTTATTAACCGATAATATTGAGAATGATTGATATGTGGCACTAATTAATGTACAAAGCAAAAGAGTCCGTCTGTATTATTATGTTTTTCTATTGCTGTAAGAGGTCAATAGTTTTATTCCAGGGACACTCATAGTATGGGTGTTCTACTGCTGCTAGTCCGAATGCTTGGTTTGCAGGGAGGCATCTTGTGTGGGTCAGTGCGTAAGTCCTAACTCAACCTGGGAGGCTGTTAGGCTCCTGATATGCATCCTCTACAATGCTTTTTGGGGCTGGAACGGTAGAAACCTCTAAGACGGGAGATTTCGCCTTTTCTCCAAGATTAGATGGATACTATGCTGCCTGATTTGCTTCTGGATAGACATGCTACATTGAAGCCTAGAGTGAATTTAATTAGCTAATAATTTTTTTATTTATTTTTTGTTTCCTTTGGCTGTCAGGATATCACAAGGATGATAACATCATTTTATGAAGAAGGAAACAGATCAATCTTTGTCTTATCTGCCAATGGTTTGGTGTCAACTATTACTATCCGTAATGGCGGGGTGACTAATACTTATGAGGTGAATAAATTTCTGACAAGCTTAAGAGAATATTGCATTTCTGATTTAAATTTGGTAAGTAATATGATTTGGTTGCAGAAGAATGTGCTCATGAATTTGAGCTTGACTGAGTTGGCATAAATAGTCGCTCAAAATCTTGAATTTCATGACTCCATGTGGGACTCAATTTTCCAATTTTTCGTCTTGGAATCTTTTTCCCTTTTTCCAATCCTATATTTAGATATTAGATAATTTTTTTTACCATGAAATATTGAGAGAGTCTCACTCTGTAGCCAAACGTTTGGTCTATTACTCAGTTAACAGCTAAACGTTGATGAAACTCACTTAACAATCATTTTTTTAGATAATGGATCATTTACAGCCATTCAACCGGCAACAGCTGGTCATCAAAACATATACTTAAAAAAATTGCAAAGAAACATGCATCAGTCCGTCATCAACCGGTTGAATGGCTGTAAATGAGCCATTATCCAAAAAATGACTGTTAAGTGAGTTTCATCAACATTTGCCTGTTAGCCGAGTAATACACCAACGTTTGGCTACTAAATAAGATTTCCTCGTGAAATATTCACGTGTGAGATAGGCTTCTTTTCTTTATCAGTCTATATCATGCATGTTCTCACTTTTATCATATAATTTTACTTTGAATCCAAACGTACCCCTAGATACTTGGAGATTAAATGACTTAATTATATTTTTTAACGTGAAAGTGGGACGCACGTTTTTTTTTGTCATTGCTTTATATCTTTTACATTATCACCTTCACGTTATAATTTCACTTAAAAGGACACAAGTTTTTTGTTTTTATCATTGTTTTATATTTTTTTTAGATTATCACTTCCACGTTACAATTTCACTCAGAATTGTAATGTTTTTAACTGTGAAATGTAAAATCTACTAAATGAACTTAAATGAAGGGGCTCTTTGAGATTGGGTCATTGTCTGGATTCTTCATTCCCAAAGACATCGGTGGTGGCCGGATTGTGAGAGATGGTAACATGAGCATAATATTTTCCGATGCTGATGCCGGCACAAGAGGCGGCGTAGTTGCAGGTCCCGTGATCGCCGCCAGTCCTGTTAGGGTAACTTTTCTCTTTCTATTTTTCCAACCTTAATAAAGACATTTTAGAGAATAATATAAATATGCATTTTTCGATTTTATACCAACTTTCTAACATACCCCGTCATAGACAGAAGTCTCTAATGCAATAGGGCAATATTGTTGCGGTTGTTGTTTTTATACCAACTTTATAGCAGTCAGTAAATTATGCATATCAATACTGATGGATAAGATATATCCAACTAGGAAGGATTATTGTGTTAGCCGACATATGAGTGTCAATGCCTTGTAAATAATTGTAAACTATATTAAAATTTTACCCTAATTATTCTCCCCATATTAAGGCTACGAATGTATAAATTATTCTTATCTCTTTTATCCTAAGTTTTTATATGAACGATAGTCTAAAAGCGCATTAGAACAAAAGGACTGACTTTGAATCATATCCCTCCATTGTTGTTAGCACTACTATTATTGTACACGTGGAACCAATACTATTTTTTATTAGATAGAGGGATGAGATCTCCTCACCGTGCGGTGAGTCACCGCGCGGCCCAAGACGCGACACGTGGTAGCAGTAGGGGGTGGTGAGGCTGGATAAGAGTTATCCTCACCCAGCCTCACCACCCTCCTTTTTGCCACGTGTCGTGCGGTCACACACGTGGTGAGCAGCGGTGAAGGGATCCTATCCCTTAGATAGAAACTAATACCATAAATGCTACTTTTCTTTATGTTTATTATTACTATTAATGTTACTTTCCTGTATGTGTGGTAATACAATTAATGCTACTGTTGCACACATGTGGCACGAAGTGTGCATATATATATACACGCATGGAAGATAGCCGTTGCAACAATTATTTTAAATATCCTTTTACCCAACGGATATTTAAATGATCTTACAACATCTGAAGTGTCCAAACTATACACTTTACAGCTGACATATTAAGCTATATAATTACACCATTTACAGATAATTAAACACAATTAACAATAAGCAATTAATGGATAATAAAGTTGTCGACGTATTAAGCAACATGTTTGACGTAATGCCAAGAACTATGTTGCTACTCTATTTCCCCAATATCTTGAACAGCAACCATACACGGATCTTTAACTTCAGCATGATCATCATCTTGTTGTCTTGAATTGTTGCATTTGACCTGAATATTTTCACATCCTCCTTCAAGCTTAGGTGTATAAATGTTGATACTGCTAAGCTTGGAGATGAGGTTTTTGAACACATAGAGGGAGACTAGCTTAGTGAGTAGGTATGCTAGTTGAACTCTGGTAGGAATGTACTGTAATTGTACAATGGCAGTTTCAATCTTTTTTCCTTATAAAGTGTTTATTAATCTTTACATAATTGGTCTTATCATGATGAACGGGGTTTTCAGACATGCGGATGGCTCATTGATTATAACAGAAAATTTGAATATATAGTGAGAAATATTGAGATATATCAGTAAGGGCTCTTCTCATCTATAATCCTTCACATGACCCCAACGACAATGCCCTTAATTCAACTTCTGCACTACTCTTTGATACAGTCTGTTGTTTTTTTACTTCTCCAGCTTACCAAATTACCCCACGGAAAGGTAGCATAACCAACAGTGGATCTCATGTCTCCTTTAGAGCCACCCCAGTCTGAATTAGTTTATACAACAATGGATATGTCAGCAAATTTCTTGAACTATAAGCCTTGACCTGAAGTCCCTTCGAGGTACCTGCAAATTCTCAATATAGCTTGCATATTTTCATTATTATGGTTGTGCAATCTATTAATTAAATAGGTTGCAACCAAGACAAATTCTCCCTAGTGTTGTCTAAGAACTTGTATTGTAAACATGAGTGTCTTAGCAACTCTAAAAGATGCCTGTTTTTTCCTCTCCGCAACTCCATTCGGTTGAGGAGTGTAGGTGTAGGATGTTTGATGATGAATGTCATTTCTAACCATATATTCTTTAATAGAATATCAAGGTATTAAGCTCTATTATCGGTCCCAAATGTCCTGACACTAGTATTAAACTGATTTTGGACTAAAGCAAAGACATGCATAGTTACAATATTTACTTCAGTTTTATGCGTCATAAGATAGATCCATGTAACAAGGGTGTGATCATCAATGAATGTTATAAACCATTTGGCTCCATTAATGTTAGCAACTCTTGATGGTCCCAGATATGAGAACATACTAAATTAAAAGGTTGTGATTCAAGATAAGATTTAGCAGAATAAGAGGATTTCATATGTTTGCTAGTTGACACTGATCACAAAAAAGATTTTCAATTTCATTCTTCACAAAGATCTATGGCATGAGTCTTTTTACATAAAATAAATTAGGATGTCCTAATCGTCTATGCCACATCAAAATATCCTGCCTAGGCCTGTTAACTATTCTTCTACTTAAATGTTCAAGCCTTGAATGCAATCCCTTCCTTTCTCTAGCTTGATTCTCAAGAAGATACAGTCCCTTCACAAAGTTAGCATTGTCAATCATTTCCTTCTGAGAAGGGTTCTGAAACCAGTACTGAGTGCATGAGAAACAGACCAGGCAGTTGTTTTCTCTAAACAATTTTCCAACAGATACTAAGTTAAAGCTTAAATCAGGAACATAAAAAAATTTTAAAGTGATTTGTTCATTTAATTTTACAGATTTTTTACCAAAAACTTTCATTATTAGCAATATGAATTTGTAAAGGGTTTAAAGAAGATTGGTAGGAAGACAGAATTGTACCATTACAAATCATTTGATCTGTGGCTCCAGAATTCACAATCCAAGAGAAATTTTGAGGACTTTTCATAATGGCCATAGATGCTTGAATCGAAGAATAAGAAAGACACTGATTCTGCTGTTGACTCCAAACCTTTCAACTTGTCTTGGCATTGAAGCACTGGGAAATGAGGTGAGCTGTTGTTGATCACAGTTAGCCACCATATTTGCTGTCCCGATTGAATTTTTCAAAGTTTTTGCTCCTCCATTTATTATTTATAGCTCTCCAATTATCATTTGGAGGAGGTCTTTTTTTGTCAGAACTTCTCCATCTATTAAATTCAGATGGAGGTTTGTTTTCCTGAGGAAAACCTTTGAGGAAGAAACAATTGTCCACATTGTGACCTTTTCTTTTACAGAAGGTACATTGTCTTTTTGATTTGTCAAACTTAGCAGCACAAGCTCTTGATTCATCTGAAGTCTGAGTTTTTTTAGATATCAACAAAGACATTTCAGTGTTAGGATTAGATTTAACAGCTCCCATCATCACCTTTTTCCTACTCTCCTCATGTTTGATCTCTGCAAATGCAGCTTTGAGAGTAGGAAGAGGCTTTGTAGCGATGATTCTTCCTCTAGCACCATTAAACTCAAGATTAATGCCATTCAGAAAGGTGAATAACCTTCTCTTCTCAATAATGCTTTTGTACGTTTTTGCATCAGCAGCTGATGTCCAGACATGAGAGTCGTAAACATCAATCTGCTGCCAAGCTTTTGAAAGCAGAGTAAAGTATCTGTTTACAGCAAGGTTGCCTTGCTTAATATCACGTAACTGATCCTCAATGTCATATAATTCAGAAATGTTATCCTTCTTGGTGTACATTTCTTTGACGGCTTCCCAGATTTCAGCTTCAGTCTCATACATTATGAAGTCATCACTTACTTGAAGGATCATGGATCTGATTAGCCATGACATCATCATATTATTTTCATGTTCTATACTTAGGATCTGAGACATCAATGGTTCCATACATATAATCCTCTTTCTCTTTGCCAGCAATATACATTTCGACTCCTCTTGACCAAGCCAGAAAATTATCACTATTTAACTTATGATTGGTGATAGTCGATGATGAATCATCAATAGCATAGGGCACAGTAGTCCCTCCTTCAGTAGTCGTTTGCATAGATCAAGGAACTGAAGCTGCAGACTCAACAGTTTGAGACATGTTTAACAAATTTTCAAAAAATTTCAACTTTTGTACGATACGATCTTAAGGTTTAATGACTCTGATACCATACAGAAATGTTAATAAGGTGTTTTAAGAAAGGTGGACAGAAGAAGAAAAGGTTTGAAAGGTTGAATATGCAGTCTTCTTGAAAATGGCACGAAGTGTACATATATATACATGCATGGAAGATAGCCGTGCAACGGCTAGTTTAACTATCCTTTTACCCAACGAATGTTTACATGATCTTGACACATCAAACTATACACTCTACAGCTGACATATTAAGCTATCTAAATATGCCATTTACAGATAATTAAAATAGTAAGAAATAAATGGATGATAAAGGTGTTCGACGCATTAAGCAACATGTTCGACGTAATGCCAATAACTGTGTTGCTGCTCTGTTTGCCTGATATCTTGAACAACAACCATACATGTATCTTTAACTTCAGCATGATCATCATCTTGTTGTCTTGAATTGTTGCATTTAACCTGAATATTTCCACAGTAAGGTAAGTGAACTCAAAGCTTGGTAACCATAAGTTCACCTTTGTGTAAAATTTAAATCCTCTTGACTTTAATAGCTTAAAGTTTTAGTCGACTGGGTAAGTGAACTCAAAGCTTGGTAACCATAAGTTCACCTTTGTGTAAAATTTAAATCCTCTTGACTTTAATAGCTTAAAGTTTTAGTCGACTGGGTAATATACCACTTTTTTTCCTTTTTCCTTGTGATCTTATGAGTATATGAAAGGGATTTGGACACTGATGTGCACAAGATTATCTAAGTTATTTATTGTGCATTCTATTTCCTTATATGATTGATGAATGATTTCAGGTGACTGTCACAAGTTTCCAGGCTGTTAGGGCAAATGATATTTCCAATGTGGAGACTCAGAATGGTGGCCAGCAGCTATAAAAGGTTATACTTGTCATGGAAAGAATGGGACAAGATAGGTCGTGAAAACGAACTTCATAAGAATATTTAATGTGTTCTCGTTTGAACTTAATCTCAATTACTCTATATGTCTTTGGAAAGCTGGAACAACCTTATTTGGTATTTTGGGTTTTATGAATATCTAATTAATTAGAAGTACTATATTTGGTGATTATTTATCATGTTTTGAATCTGCTATAACATGCCTTTCATTATCAACTATTAATAGGAGCGAGATTCTTAATTAGGTTATAAATCTATACCGCAAGCATTACTAGTAGCGAGATTCTTGGGATTATAATATCGTGACGAGGACCATAGACTTGTTAAAAAGTTTTAAAGTTGATAATAGAGATGATCCATGTATGAAACTTGGTGCTTAGTTCTAATATGGACCTCGCCTTGGGAGTATATATAGCAGTGTCATGAGGATCGCAGACTTGGTAAAGATTTTAAAGGTGATAATGGAACTGATCCATGCGTAAAACATGGTACTTAGTCTACAAAACATATCTGGATAGAGGGACAGAGAGTTATTTGTAAGGGACCTTTTTCTCTTTTGATGAATCCGGCATGTATATGGATGTGTATGTTTTCTGAGAGTGTTTTTATCCGGTTTAGACTTGAGGAGGTTTAAAATGTGTCAGCATACTAAACAAGGATTCAAGATACTTACCAGGATATTTACGTAATAAAAACAAAGATTTGTAACTGATCTTACACTTGTGATGATAGGATTATGATTGATTAAAGTTTCCTTATGAAGAGTCTCCATTGTACTATTTATACTGGTGAATATCAGATGTGAATATCAATGAAAACAGCTTTCTACAATGTTTGTTCCTTAGTTTAACATGGTATCAGAGCTAGTATTCCATCATTATCAACGATGAAATACAAACACTCGTCATCTACGAAAAACACCAAACCTGACAGAATCCATGGCCGACCAAACACCTCAGTCTAGTACCTCACAGCCTGAGTGGGCAACCAACCCAATGGCTGAGTCACTCAAACTATCACAAGTCCTTGAACTTCTGCAAAAATGGGCACCAAAGATGAGTCCAGCCAAAGGGACATCTAACCAGCAACTCATACTAACAGATAAACTCAATGATCACACCTATTCAGTATGGGCCAGAAAGATGAGTCTTGCTATCGATGGAAGAGGGAGACTCAGAAACATCACAGTCCCTCCTCCTAAGAAGCAGGATCCACTGCATGAACAATGGAGACAATATGACTCCACAGTCCTAACCTGGAACTTGGAGAACAATGAAGCAACAATAGTTAATCAGTACATCGATTATCCTGCGTTCTGAGATTTATGGAAGGGGATAGAGGCAACATACAGCAGTGGCAAGGATCCCCTGCAAATCTACGACCTGATGGTCAAAGCCAACAGTCTCAAGCAAGGGTCTCAGTCACTGGAAAGAATTTACAGTCAACTCCAGGCTGTATGGAAGGAAACAGATCGACGTCTACCTAATCCAATGAACTGCCCCCAGGACATGACCGTGTACAACCAGATTCAGAAACAAAATAGGTTATACCAATTCCTGAAAGCTGCTAATGAAGAATATGATGGAGAAAAGAGAGACCTGCTGAAAACAGATCCGCTTCCTACAGTGGAGGAAGCATACACAGAGATCCGAAGGGAATCTCACCGGCGGGACATCATGAAAGGAGGGGGAAACTCCACTGCAGAACCAATTCCTCAAGGAATTGGGAGTGGGCTTCTCACATAGAGGAGAAAAGGCACTCCTTTTTGTAGCAAACAAAAAAAGGAAGGCCAACACAGGAAGGGGGCGATAAGTACAGGGAGGAGAGGCCTCACCCGGTTCATCATCCTGCAAGAATGACGAGAAAACTCACCTTCGATGTACACACTGCGGGGGAAGCAGGCACACAGCTGAAGGCTGTTTTCAACTCATCGGATATCCGGACTGATGGCCAGACACCAAAAAAAGGGCAAAAGAGGAGGCATTGCAGGGTCAGCCACATGCAGCCATCGGGCCACCAGCGATGAAACTAACGAAATGGGCTTCGGAGGAGTCACCAGGGTGTCTCCATCAGAAAACCTAAAAGAAGGAAGAAGGAGGATAGTAGCACAATCGAAGGGACTAGATGGAAGAAAAGCGGCACACTCGAAGGGACTGAGAGAGAAGGCTCCGAGAGAGCATTCAAAGAGACAGCAAGCGAAGGATCCAGAACAAGCGGATGTTACACGCGCAGGTAAAGGGCTTGAGGTGCAATTATCCTCAAGCCTTCCTCCTTTAAATAAAGAAAAGTCCCTTGTGGGTAAAATAAATTCGGATAAATACCCTACCTGGATATTTGATTGTGATGCTACCGACACTATGTCTTATGACATTAGTGATTTCACCTCCACCCAGCCTATAAAAAGTCATATCCGCACCGTGAATGAGGGAATTTCCCCGATAGAGGAGCAGGGAGCATCCATATTTTCCCAACCCTGAAACTTAAAAATTGCCTCTACGTTCCGTCACTGTCTCATAAACTATTGTCTATCAGTCATCTCACTAAAGAACTTCACTGTACTGTATTAATATATCTGACCTTTTGCCTTCTACATGATATTCAGATGGAGAAGATAGTTGGACGTAGTATTGAACGAGGTGGACTATACTGTGTTGATGAGGTGGGCCAACAGGGTATGGCAGCACTCTCCCATGGGACAGTTGAACGAGAAGCTTGGCTATGGCACCGCCGACTGGGCCACCCCTCCTTAGGGTACTTACAGCGGTTATTTCCTCATATATTCAATAAATTATCTAAGTTACATTTTCAGACTTGCATTCTATCTAAAATTCATAAACACCCATACCCCTAAAAAAATACACAAACAAATAAACCTTTTTCACTTATTCACTCAGATGTGTGGGATCCATCACCAGTTCCGAGCACAAATGGTGTTTTCTATTTTTTACTCTTTATGGATGATTGCACTCGTATGACATGGCTTTACTTTCTTAAACATAAATATGATGTCTTTGATAAATTTGTTGCCTTCTATCATATGATTCCTACTTAATACCAAACAAAAGTCCAGATTCTACACACTGATAATGGGACTGAATACGTCAATAAATCACTTCAGGATTTCTTCCAGACACACGGCCTTGTCCAGTAAACCACCTGTTCAGACACTCCACAATAAAATGGAGTGGCTGAACGAACGGTCGCTCATGATTGACCCCAAAGTTCCTCTTTATTTCTGGCCCAAAGCCATCTCTACCGCAAATTATCTCATTAACCGATTACCAACAAAAATTCTGATATCGGACCCCCTTAGATACTCTGGCGCAACATCACACTCTACCTCTTCATCTCTCGCTTCTTACCCGTGTGTTTGGTAGTACTGTCTATATTCACATACCGAAATCTCAACTCACTAAATTTGATCCTTGTGCTATCTGGTGTGTGTTTATGGGCTACGGAATCAAAAAAAGGGTTACCGATGCTTTGACCTACACACTTGTCGCCTCTATACCACCATGGACTGTGATTTCCTTGAGTCAGAATATTTCTTCCACAATCCGTCTGAGGGTTAGGAGACAACATCCCAGGAGGTTGACCCACTATGTTGGTTACATATGCCATTGTTACCAGAGACTGTCCTGCCAGGGGGAGTAGGCCAAACCACCGGACCAGTCTCCGATAACAGTAAAAGCCCACTATATCCAGATCATGGCTCAATATCTTCACCAACCGAGTATTCTCCCGAGGTAAGTAAGTCAGTTTCGTCGATGGCGTCAGTTTCCATTGAACCTACTGACCAATCCCCAGTTGAGCCCCAACCTGCAGGTTCCAGATATATTCTCCCACCACAAAGAAATCGTGGAGTCCCACCGGTCATATATGAACCAGAATACACACCGAAAAACTCCAAGTATCTAATGACTTTATTTAGAAAAGGACTTTCTGAGACTGCTAAAGCGTTCCACACATCCGTCTACATGACTCATATTCCAAGAATGGTGGAGGAGGCACAGTCGTATCCAGAATGGAGGAAGGCTATGATAGATGAGATGACAGCTCTACGGAAAACGGAACGTGGAAAAAGTATGTTATCAGCCCTCATAAAAAGCCAGTCAGTGGCATATGGATTTTTACTCTTAAATATCGAGCAGACGGAACTATTGAGAGACATAAAGCACGGTTGGTAGCAAAAGGATACATACAAACCTACAAGATTGATTATTCAGAGACTTTCTCACCTGTAGCCAAAATAGACACGATCCAAGTACTGTTCTCAACGGCAGCAAATCTTGAGTGGCCATTATATCATATGGATGTGGAAAATAGGTTTCTCCATGGAGACTTGAAAGAAGAAGTGTACATGGATCCTCCTCCCGGATTCACTGGTGAATTCAAAGACGGGAAGTATGCAGGCTTCGGAAGGCACTATATGGTTTAAAGCAGTCACCCAGAGCTTAGTTCGAAAGGTTTACTCTTGCCATGAAGAAGTACGAATACCGACAAAGCAACTCAGATCATACTCTGTTCCTAAAACAAAAGAAGAATCTTATCATCTGCCTCGCTATCTATGTAGATAATGCGATCATCACTGGAAAAGGCTGCGATGAAATCACAGATCTGAAAGGGAACCTGTCAAGCGAATTTGAAATGAAGGATTTAGGATTGCTACGATATTTCTTGGGAATCGAAGTACTTCGATCTAAGAAAGGAATATTTATATCACAAAGAAAGTATGTGCTCGATATACTGGCAGAGACAGGATTAATGGACTGTAAACACGCTGACACACAAATCACGACAAACCACGGGCTTAGAATAACAAGAGAAGCAGATCAAGCAGATAAGGGACAGTACCAGCGCCTTGTCAGAAAACTAATATACCTATCTCATACTAGGCTAGATATAGCATATGCAGTTGGTGTTCTCAGTCAGTTCATGCATCAACCTCAAAAACCACACATGGAGGGAGTAGTATGAGTTGTAAGGTACTTAAAAGGGTCTGCAGGAACAGGTATATTGTTCAAACGACATGGGAATTTGGGGATTCAGGTTTATACAGATGCAGGCTAGAGCGGAAACCCAAATGACCAGAGATCAACATCAGGCTACTTTGCTCTAGTCGGAGGCAATCTTGTCACGTGAAAAAGCAAGAAGCAAAAGGTGGTAGTGTTGTCTAGCGCCGAAGCTGAATTTCAGGGAATTGCTCGAGGGCTAGCTAAGGTACTATCAGAGTTGGGGTACCCTCCGAAAAGAACACCTAGTATTCTTTGTGACAACAAAGCCGCTATACGAATTTCAGAAAACCTGGTACAACACGATCGGATAAACATGTTAAGGTGGATAGGCACTTCATAAAAGAAAAGATCGATGACCAGGCAGTATGTTTTCCTTATGTACGGTCAGAAGATCAACTGGAGGATATACTTGCAAAGGGAGTACAAGCAGGACGATTCTGAGATATCTTAAGCAAGTTAAGCATCGAGGATCCACTGACTTAACTTGAGGGGGAGTGTCATCATATCTCAACATAAAAGGAAACAAGGAAACAACTAATCATGGATTCAAGATATTGACCAGGATATTTACGTAATAAAAGCAAAGATTTGTAATTGATCCTACACTTATGATAATAGGATTATGATTGATTAAAGTTTCCTTATTAAGAGTCTCCATTTCACTATTTATACTGGTGAATACCAGCCCGTGAATATCAATGAAAACAGTTTTCTACAATGTTTGTTCCTTAGTTTAACCAAATAAGACAAATTATGGGGCCTCTTGCGATATCATTGGCAAGGGTGATATCATATTGACTCTACCAGATGGAAGGCAGCTGAAGCTGCTATAAGCAAGACACGTATCTCGGCTGAACAAGAACCTGATCTCAATAGCACAGCTGGCTGATGATTCTGACCTGGAAGGAAGATTCAGCAAAACACATTGGAAGTTAGTCAAAGGATCCATAATTGTGGCACAAGGATTGAGAGCTGGGACTCTTTACAAATTCACGAATAAGAGTTCGGTGAATGCAGTCACCTCGGCAAGTGACGAGGAGCTCTGGCACCAAAGACTTAGACACATGAGTGTCAAGGGGATGAGGATAATGGCATCCAAAAGGAAGCTGGAAGGTCTATCAAATATTGACATGTCACTGTGTGAATCTTGTGTGTTGGAGAAACAGAAAGCTGTTAGTTTTTTAAAGCACAAGAGAAGTTTCAGAGCTGAAAAGTTGGAGCTTGTGCCCACAGATGTGTGGGAACCTTCAGATGTGCCTTCACTGAATGGCTCTCGTTATTATGTTACCTTCATTGATGACTCAACTAAGAAGCTGTGGGTATACTTTGTTAAACATCAAGTCTGACGTATTCCATGTCTTTAAAAGATAGAAGAGCCTTGTTGAGAATGAAACAGGGCTGAAGCTGAAGTGCTTAAGGTCAGACAATGGTGGAGAGTACTGCAGTAAGGAGTTTGAGGATTATTGTGCTGAGAACTGGATCAGAAGAGAAAAGATTATGCCAAAGACACCTTAACATAATGGTGTTGCTGAAAGAATGAACAGAACAATCTGTGAAAGAGCAAGAAGTATGAGGATACATGCAGATCTGCCAAAATCCTCGTGGGCCGAGGCGGTGAACACCGCTTTTTATCTGATTAACAGGGGGTCCATCTACCGTGATTGACTGTAAACTTCCTGAACAAGAGTGGACTGGCAAAGAAATCTCACTTGCCCATGTCAAAGTATTTGGCTGCACTGCCTACGAACTGCTGAAGCCAAATGAGAGATCAAAGCTTGACCCCAAATCTAAGGTATGCTCTCTAATTGGCTATGGTGGCGACAGTTTTAGTTATAGACTCTGGGATCATGTAGGAAAGAAGGTGATCAGAAGCAAGGACGTGGTTTTCAATGAAAACTTACTTTACAAGGACCGAGCAAAGGAAGAGAAGCGACCTGTAAAGCCCAAGTATTTTGAGCAGAGTGACATCGGTTATGCCGAGCTGAGCAAGCCTACGAATCAGATTGCTGAGATATCTACTGCAGGAGATGAAGCTCCAAAGGAGCAAGTCACACCACCTATTGTTGTTCGGAGCAAGTCTCACCTTCACTTTATTATTTGCTTCTT
Organism: Eustoma russellianum; assembly: GCA_036186865.1. Classification (NCBI taxonomy): domain Eukaryota; kingdom Viridiplantae; phylum Streptophyta; class Magnoliopsida; order Gentianales; family Gentianaceae; genus Eustoma; species Eustoma russellianum. The sequence continues at coordinate 36,711,472 of AP025049.1, read as the reverse complement.
ACTGACTGTGATGAGCCGAGCTACTATGAAGAAGCAATGAGTTCCGACAAGAGTGAAGACTAAAGGTCAGCAATGGAAGATGAGATGAACTCTTTACACAACAACTTCACCTGGGATCTTGTAAAGAATCCACAAGGGAAGAAGGCAATTCAGAACAAATGGGTGTACAAATTAAAGCAGAAAGCTGAAGGCACTCAAAAGTATGAAGCAAGGCTTTTAGTGAAGGGCTTCCAACAAAAATCCGGGGTTGACTTCACTGAAATCTTGTCACCAGTAGTCAAGCTATCAACCATCAGAACCATCCTGAGCATCACAACGCTAAAGATCTACACTTAGAACAGATTGGCCTCAAAACAATCTTTCTTCACAGAGATTTAGAAGAAGATATCTACATGATACAGCCACAAAGCTATGAGGTACCTGGTAAAGAAAACCTAGTATGCAAATTGCAGAAGAGCTTGTACGGTTTGAAACAAGCTCCAAGGCATTTGGTATAAGAAGTTCGACAACTTCATGACAGAGGTCGGCTACAAGCCGCTGTCATGGAGATCACTGTTGTTACTTCAAAAGGTTTGAAAGTTTGTATATTATCCTACTACTTTATGTAGATAATACGTTAATAGCAGGAGAAAGCACTGATAAGTTCAAGAGGCTGAAGGAACAATTGGTTGAGAAATTCTCCATGAAGGACCTCGGTCCGGCAAAGAAAATACTGGGACTCAGTTTTGAAAGAGACAGAAAGAATCAAGTGCTGAGGTCGAGCCAAAGATACTATATCTCTATGGTATTTAAAAGATTCAATGTGGAGAATGCAAAACCGGTGTCAACACCTCTGGCATGGAAGTTTAAAAATTTATCAAGCAGGCAATGTCCTAAAACGAAGGATGAGCTTGAACGAATAAAAAAAGATACCATACACCTCAGCCGTGGATAGCTTGATGTATGACATGGTGTGCACCTGGCCAGACATATCACATGCAGTGGGAGTTGTGAGCAAATTCATGTCAAATCCAGGTCCTGATCATTGGGCTACAGTGAAGTGGATACTAAGTTACTTAGTTGGAACGGAAGGCTTGACACTGTAGTTCGGCAATGATGACCTGAACCTACTTGGCTTTGTAGAGTTTGATATGACTGGAGATAGTGATGAATGCAAGAGTACTACTGGGTATGTTTTCAAGCTCGGCGTTGCTACAATTTAGTGACAGTCAGAGTGCAATTCACTGGCCAAAAACTCTGCTTATCACGCAAGAATGAAGCATATTGACATCAGATATCATTATATAAGGGATATGCTTGAAGGAAGACAGTTCAACTTGGAGAAGATTCATAGCAGCCAGAATCCAGCAAACATGATGACGAATATTGTTCCAAAAGAGAAGCTTGAGCTCTGCAAAGATTCTCTGAGTCTTATTACATGATTAAAGGGCTAAAGGGCGGCATTTCAAAGAAGTAGAAATTCACGATGCGTCAAAGATAAGGTCAGTTCTAAGTGGAAGATTTTGTTAAGTTTGGTGGAATTGAAGTCAGCCGAGCTGAAGTAAGGTCGAGCTCAAGTGAAACATGGATAGAACTTGGAGAAGTGAACTACTTCCGAGCAGAGCTGAACAGTGTTGAGCAGGACAACAGTAATGTTGAGCGGAGCTGAATAACATAGCATCGTCCTCAGCTAGGTAGTGCATCAGAAGTTTACGGGATGGAATATTCCTTGATTGGAGATTTGATTGAAGTATTCTGAGTCAAACTTTCTATACTTATCTTTTATAAGGAATATCTGTTAGAGTCCTAGCTGTGGTATGATAGAGATGTAAAAGGAAAATTCCATAAATCATGATAATCCTTTACTCCCTATAGAATCCCCTGTTAGACGTAGATTTGATGTAATCGGAAAATATCAATTGGTCGACAGTGAATTTCTTGGCTTGCGGCCGCCATGGGTTTTTCTTCCTCCTGAGGGTGTTCCTAGGTAAAATCTTGTGTTCTTCGTTTATTGTTTTCTTTGATCATTGTTCATTACGTTTGTATGTTCTTGTTAACAATCGTCGTAGTTGTTTCTGCTGTTCCGCATCATCAACAGATATCCACATGGAGGACTCATAACATGATGAAAGGGCCATAGGTAGAACATGATTTTCGGGTCAAAAGATTTTATTGAAAGTTAATGAATTTAAATTACAGAATGGTGACCACGAATAGAGTATGATAGTAGAATGAGCAGCTACTGCTTAATCTAATAATTATTTTTCACTCAATGTATTGCAAACATATAAAAGTGAATACTATATCAAAAATAATTATGCCATCCGTTGTTTATCCCGATGGAAAATTCCCATAATATGCAGACACATATGTATTAGGATGCAATCATAAATATAGAATTCAGGTAACCTTTTTATAGTAAATAGTATAGATAATAATGTCAGGCATCTATAATGTGACCAGAAACAAATTAGGAAAAGATGTTCATTTCTATAGCTGCCCTCCCTCTCTTTACGGTTCGGGCCGCAGAAACAACCTCTTGTACCAAGTGTATAATAAGACTCTGTATATCAGATCGCTAAACGATCTTGTTCCTCCCTAGACCCTGCGCAAACGCAAGAACCTAGTACACCTGAAACGCTCTGTGTTCCTATAGTTATGGAAATGTGTCAGTATCTATAATGTTATTCTATGTTCTTACCATAATGCCTTTATGTAACCCATGTACATACATATGCATGGTTCATATTTGATGTTATATTTTTATCTTGCTTATCTGATCTATATGTAAAAACAAGTGTCTTAATTTTTCCCTTTTTTGGTAGATAAATCTCATGTTTTTATAGAAAGAACAGGAAAGTGATATATAAATACGGGCAGATATCTGAACCTTACAGTAGGAGCATAAATGTAAAAGTTAAATAATCTTTTTTTCTTTTTCTTTTGGGTTAAAACAAGTAGGATGATAACTAAAAGAAGGAGGAAATTTCTACAAGTTTAAGGTTGAAAAGTAATTCACTCAAAAATAGAAATAAGAAAAGATTGGTGAGAGAAAATGAGAAATGCTATACATATTAACATAATTCGATGCTTCAACAACATATAGTACGGTGTACAAATGTAGAGTTTGTAACCAGAAGTAAAAAAAAAAAAAGCTTAATTGAATTTTTGAAAAAGTTAATTATGAACAGAAAAGGTTAATATAATATAAAAGACGCATGTAAAAGTCAATGTTAGAAAGAATTCAAACACGTTATAAAAGTGTTCCATATATACTAGGCTTTCGTATTTATATGCACAGGATTCAAAATAGGTTAGGTCGTTTTGAAATCTGTTATATACAATATTATCTTACATTTTGTATAAAATATTGCATCTGTAACTTGAATGGTAACTTTAAAAGTGACAAAACATCAAATACATCATGCAAATGTGAATCTAAAAGACGCATGTAAAAGTCAATGCTAGCAAGAATTCAAACACGTCATGCACTTTTCCTGACGCACTCGTTATTTGTGAACAGTTCGAGTTTACTTTGTGTTTGGTTTGAGTTTATTTACTAATTCTAAATAACTGAGTCAAGTTCATTCACTTAATTAGATATGTATACATAACAAGCCGAGCCAAGATCAACTCATTTAAGAAGGTACAATATTATGAAACCAAACTCAAACAAATCGTTAGGCTCGACATATTAAATGAGCTGAGCTGGCTCACTTGTTAACCTTATTAAACAAAACTAAAAAAACTCAGTATTCAACTTGGCTCGTTAACCGGATACTCACTCGTCTTTAAATTGAATTTTCTCTGTCATTTCTACTTCTGTAAAATGCCACATAAGTGGGACTAAAATGAACGTTACATGTTTGTTGAAATTAAAAAAACTCATAAACAAATGTGTAGTATTTCACAAAAATAAAAATATAAAAGGTAGTATAAACCATAAAAATGACCCACTTTAACAGAAAAGGTAAATAATCTTATGGCAACTAAGAGAAAATAAATAAGGTCCTATCCATATCTTTTCAGCTCAAATTAGGATGGCAATTTTAATTTTCTAATTACAATCAATTTTGATTCATGAATTTATTGTTCCATTTTCAATGTAGACAAGGAAACATGATGGAATAAAGTTAAATGACTCATTAAATTTGATTCGCTTCTTATATTATGAAGTAGAAGTTGAGCGACACATCTTGACGCAATTTTCATCATGAGTCGTCAGGAAACAACCTCTGTTTGTTTCTAATAAATGGGTATGATTGTATACATTCGATCACGTATACCCGTTACAGACAAGAGCTTCGAATGAAGTAAGATAATGTTGTTGTTTGCCCCCAGGGGCATAGTCCAGTGGTAAGTGGCAAAGGTGATTGGGGCTAGAACCCCGACGTCCCGAGTTCGAGTCCGTGTGGAGACAATCCTTGTTGAAATATTACAAGGGTTGCCTCTGGGCTGGCTGAGTCTCGTGTGTCCTCTCCCTTTGCAGGGCTGCCGGTGGAGCACATCCCTCGATTTACATCCCACCTGCCTAAGGGACCTCTGGTACAGGTGGGGGGAGAACCCACTCCCTCATCAAAGATAATGTTGTTGTTTGATTAATGAATCTTTCTAGAATGTGAAGTGGAGTAGTCCCGGGATTCAAAAAAAAAAAAAGGAAGAAAATCTTCTTCCGGACTTGAAAATTTTCTTAATAAGATTTCAAAATCGAGTTATGGACCAAAAATATCATACTTGGCTAGTATAAATACCATGGCCTTTTTGCTTCAAAACCCACGATCTTAGGTAATCAAACTTACGACCTTTTGTCGGAAGTGTTTCCTTGTGCCTTTATCATTTTCAGTTTCAGTTTTATAAATTTCATGATAAATATTTCCTGTGTTGGAGTTGTAATCTCCAAGGGGAGGGAGGAAAAGCACCGCATTTTAACAGCGCTTCCTTTCAAGTCCAAGTCCATAAACCAAGGTGCACTTCGGGGGAAGGGGATGGATTTGCCACCAAAAAGTACATAGTTCAATTTTAGAGACATGCACAATGTGTGTTTCATTGCTGCTAAGCCGAAAGGCCTAGTTTGCAAGAAGGGCACCTTGTGTGGGTTTTTGTGTAAAGTCCTGACCAACTTTGGAGGCTGCTGAACTCGTAATTTTCATCATCCACAACTAGCACTTCGGGGGGGGGGGGATGGATTTGACACCAAAAGTTACAGAGTTCAATTTTAGAGACACGCACAATGTGTGTTTCATTGCTGCTAAACCGAAAGGCCTAGTTTGCAGGAAAGGCACCTTGTGTGAGTCCTTGTGTAAAGTCCTGATCAATTTTGGAGGCCGCTGAACTCGACATTTGCATCATCCATAACACTCATTAAGCCTAGAGCGGTGCACGTCCTCAGACCAAGGCATGACTTTTTGCCACTGAGGTTTTGTATCAATGGAAGGAGCAGGATTCAATAGCAACAGTCCAGTGGTAAGTGGTAAGTGGTAAAGGTGATTGGGGCTAGAACCCCAACGTTCCGAGTTCGAGTCCGTGTGGAGACAATTCTTGTTGAAATATTACAAGGGTTGTCTCTGGGCTGGCTGAGTCTCGTGTGTCCTCTCCCTTTGCACGGCTGCCGGTGGAGCACATCTCTCAATTTACATCCCACCTGCCTAAGGGGCCTCTGGTACAGGTGGGGGAGAACCCACTCCCTCATAAAAAAAGGATTCAATAGCAACAGAGCACATCTATGTCACGTCAATTCTCAATTCAGTATCAACAGATCATATTTATGCCACATCAATTCTTCAAAGATGGTACATTTTCTTACCCCTAATTGTATTCTCTGGTCTTGATTTTTAAAATTTTAGAGTTACTGATTGTTGAGAGTTCATTAAATACGAGTTTTTTTTTTTTTGCTCTTTTTAATAATATCAGTCGATGCTTAAAACGTGGTTGAGATGCATGGAGATATGATTTTACATACATGTTTAATAATATATGTGCAAGTTATGAATGTAATAACATTTCGCCCAAATATCAAAGTTTATGATTGATCTTTTTCCAAAAAGAGTGGATGGTCTCTCTTGTAATATAATAGATTATACACGTCAATAGTAAAGTTAGGAATGGAATAGCATTTCGTCCAAATATCGAGGTAAATGACTGATCTTTTTGCAAAAGAGTGGATGATTTATCTTGTAATATAGGAGATATCATACACGTGAATCTCATATATAGATGTACATGACTGATTTTTTTGCAAAAGAGTGATCTCTCTTGTAATATAGGAGATCATACACGTGAATCCCATATGTATGACATAAAAACGTGATTTTTTGGTTTCATCAATTTTAATTTTTTTTTAAGAACAAGTCATGCTTTATACATAATTATCTCGTTGATGTGTCTGTTTTTCTGTAATGTTAATATGTTTTTAGTTAAGAGTAACTCCTGGATCATGGTAAAGCAACTACCTTATTAAATACATGTAAAGATTATTATAGAAATGAAACACCCAGAACTTTTAGGTGTTAAAACAATTAAATGCTGCTTTAAAAACACTATAACAGTTGGATAGAGTAGGCCTACTTTTCATATTATACAATGTTCTCAACACATGTGTTCATGTGGCTTGACATACACACGCTTCCTAGAATCCGACCTCAATCACAAACCATAAGGCAGGCATGAATTATTCTCAACACGAGCTTTCACGTGACAACGTGGTTTGACATACACAATCGCATTAGAACCCCCTTCAATCACAAACCACAAACCACAAGCCATGCATGAACTTCTGGACCCAGAATTGGGTGAGGAGAGACAATAAATGGTCAATCATGGGACAAGGAATGTGTGATTCCATATTTTTAAATTGGCTCTGATGCTATGTTAAAACTTGGGCTTACATGAGGTGAAGCGCATATTCACCCAAAATCTTAAAGCAGTGGATGGTAGTACATCATCCTCATATAATATAACCCATGTATTTTATCTCAAAATGTTCGATGTGTGACAATATTCTCAACCGGAATTGTCCAGAATCTCGCCAGAGGAGCGAGACGGAGAGAACCAAGGTATTTTCTTCCAATGATATAACTACTAACATTCTAAGTAATTTCATACCTAAACAATTCACAAACAAGGAATATTCTATGAACATACAGAAATAAAGATTTTGGGTGTTGGTTTTGATACATAAAATACTTCAGTTTCTGTTTTCGACACTCTTTCGAGATGATCCATCAACTTGGATATACGGTTCCCTCTAAATGTTCTCCGCTATTGCTTGCACCGCCATTTCGAGGGTGACTTTGAGTACTACCTTTGCCCCAAGTGAGCTTTTGTTGATTATACACTGCCACGGGAGCAGGAGCACTCGCCTCCTCATTGCTCTGCATATCGTAGATTGTACACTAGAAGAAGAAGAAATCAGAGAACTAAGGCCGAAGCAATAGGCAATGAAATTGAAACTGATCCTGAAGAAAAGGAATCCCCATCTCAAAACAATGTAACTGAAATCAGACAAAGGAGCGGAAGAAGACAACCTCGAACTTTGTCTACAGAAACTTCTGTGTCACTGCAAAACCTCATGATGGAATTTCTTCAGTAATGCAAACTTCTCTCCATCATGAGGTTTTGCATTCGAAGCAAAGTTCGAGGTTGTGTTCTTTGCCTTCTTTGTCTGATTTCAGTTACATTTTTTGAAATAGGGATTCCTTTTCTTCACGATAGTTTCTATTTCATTGCCAATTGCTTCGACCATAGTTCTCTGGTTTCTTCTTTTTCTAGTGTACAATCTACGACATGCAGAGCAATGAGGAAGAGAGTACTCCTGCTCCTGTGCTAGTTTATAATCAGCAAAAGCTCACTTGGGCCAGAAATGGTGCTCAAAGTCACCTTTGAAATGGCGGTGCAAGCAATAGTAGAGCATTTTAGAAGGAACCGTGTATCCAAGTTAATGGATAACTCGAGAGTTTGTCGTGAACAGAATCTGAGGTATCGCTTATTATTGCTTTATATATCAAAACCAACACCCAGAATCTTTGTTTCTATATGTTCAAAGACTATTCCGTATTTGTGTATGGATTAGGTAACTTCTGCAATCATTTACATTGTTAATAATTATATCATCCATGTGTTTTATCTCAAAGTGTCTGATGTGTGACAATATTCTCAACAGGAATTGTCCAGAATCTGGCCAGAGGAGCGAGACGGGGAGAGCAAGGTATTTTCTGCCAATGATATAACTATTAACATTCTAAGAAATTTCATACCCAAACCATTCACAAACAAGGAATAGTCTATGAACATACAGAAATAAAGATTCTGGTGTTGGTTTTGATACATAAAATACTTCAGTTTCTGTTTTCGACACTCTTTCGAGATGATCCATCAACTTGGATATACGGTTCCCTCTAAATGCTCTCTGTTATTGCTTGCACCACCATTTCGAGGGTGACTTTGAGCACTACCTTTGCCCCAAGTGAGCTTTTGTTGATTATACACTGCCACAGGAGCAGGAGCACTCGCCTCCTCATTGCTCTGCATATCGTAGATGGTACACTAGAAGAAGAAAAAACCAGAGAACTAAGGCCGAAGCAATAGGCAATGAAATAGAAACTGATCATGAAGAAAAGGAATCCCCATCTCAAAACAATGTAACTGAAATCAGACAAAGGAACCGAAGAAGACAACCTCGAACTTTGTCTACAGAAACTTCTGTGTCACTGCAAAACCTCATGATGGAATTTCTTCAGTAATGCAAACTTCTCTCCATCATGAGGTTTTGCATTCGAAGCAAAGTTCGAGGTTGTATTCTTTGCCTTCTTTGTCTGATTTCAGTTACATTTTTTGAAATAGGGATTCCTTTTCTTCACGATAGTTTCTATTTCATTGCCAATTGCTTCGACCGTAGTTCTCTGGTTTCTTCTTCTTCTAGTGTACAATCTACGATATGCAGAGCAATGAGGAGGCGAGTACTCCTGCTCCCGTGGCAGAGTATAATCAGCAAAAGCTCACCTGGGCCAGAAATGGTGCTCAAAGTCACCCTTGAAATGGTGGTGTGAGCAATAGTAGAGCATTTAGAAGGAACCGTCTATTCAAGTTAATGGATAATCTTGAGAGTTTGTCGTGAACAGAATCTGAGGTATCGCATATTATTGCTCTATATATCAAAACCAACATCCAGAATCTTTATTTCTGCATGCTCAAAGACACTTCCGTATTTGTGGATGGATTAGGTAATTTCTGCAATTATTTAGAATGTTAATAATTATATCATCGGCAAAAAATAATTTCGTTCTTGCCGCCTCGCTCCTCTGACCAGGTTCTAGACATTCGCCTTGCTGCATGACAACCAAGGAAGAAGAAATCAATGGCTTCTGGAGCAAACTCAAGTCAGTTGGTTGCAGAATGAAGCGCCTTTTACAGTTGCGCTTCACCTTTATTTGATATTTTCCGGTCGACAAACTAGTTAAAATATGTAAAACAAGCAGTAAAAATGTATAAAGATCACACTATACTTATAAGGAATTACAGGTACAAAAATAATAATAACTAATTCTCGAAATATTATTTTGTAAGAAAACCAGAATGAAAAATCCCATTAGTTTTCAGTTATGCAATACTATTACGGTTTTTTTTGGTGGGGTAATAACACAACCAGCATAGTTATAAGTAAAACTAGAAAACGTTAAAAAAATAAAGTATTTTACATTTTGTTGATTTCGCATGTGGTATCATAAACTAGAAAGAGAACTCGTCATTTCATCATTGAACAAGAGGGTGGGAGTGGCAGCCTTCATATATCAAAACCAACACCTAGAATCCTTGTTTCTGTAGGCTGAAAGACTAGGTCTTATTCCTTGATGGTTTAGGCAATTTCTGCAGTTACTTCATTTGCCGGAAATAAAGAAGTTTAGCCATGACCCTTGATGTCAAGGAATTGTGCATATGCCAATTCTTGTTGGATATGCATGCAATCATCAACCACATTCAAGTCTTTTTAATACTTTGTGAGATCGACTAGTTGAATCACTCATATCTCTTGTATTTTATTTTTTATTTTTTTTATTTTTTTGAGTAGTAACCTAAATCATATCCTGATTGCTTAATTTCTAATGCATAATATATGTCTTTAAGATACGTCTCTTTCGAAATACCATATCATCTCAATAGTGATTCTTTTCTAAGTACCTAAAATTCTCGCCTAAATCTTATGCCCTTTACATGACATTGGCTATATGAATTAACTCACTCCATTGTGCTATGTCAAGACCATATATTCTCCGATTGTTATGTAAGTTATATCATTCATTATTGTCTCTTTTCATGTATTCTTTGGTCTATCTCCCATGTTTAACACGCACCTCATTTATTATCTCGCACCATCTAACATGTACATCTTAAGGACATCGTTGCACATACCCATATCATCTTAACCTTGACCCACTTATATTATCATCTATAGAAATTGCCCCAACCTTCTTCCTTATATGTTCATTTCTTATTTTATCTTTCTTTGTATATTCGCACATTCATCTTAACATTCTTATTTCCGACACTAGCATCCTTTGTTTATACTCATAATTAATTATCTAACATTTAGACCAGTACAACAGTGCGGGCCTTATTGCCGTCCTACAAAACTTTCCTTTATGCTTTAAAGGTTCTTTCCTGTCATAAAGAAAATTTGACACACTTCTCCACTTTAATCATTTCGTCTGTATCATGTGATTCACATCCTTGTAAATTTCTCTATTTTTCTGTAGTATAGATCATAAATCCCAAAACTCTCATTGAGTTGAATTTTTTGATTTTTTAGTTTCACACAAAGTTCTAAGATCATTCTTTTGTTACTAAAATTAAATGGTATATATTATGTTTTCTTTCAATTCAATTTAAAAATTTTCCTTCTAGTGCCTTTCGCCAACCAAATAAACTCGTTAGTGTTTCACACTCCAAGACTGTGGACAATATTCCCTTTCTGCGCATTTCGGACAAGCCAAGGGAAAAAGTGACCAACGGTTTCTAGACAAATAAGTCAAATCAGTGTATACGCAGGATAGAGGATTGTTGACTCCGATACATAGATCAATTGATACTTGAGTTATGATTTACTTCAAGAAGTCAAGAGTTCGATTCTAGAAACACACAGTATGAGTGTTTCAATGCTATTAGGCCGAATGTCTAGTTTGTGGGAGACGCCTTGTGTTGGTCACTGCATAAGTACTCACCCAACTTAAGAGGCTACTAAGCTCCTAATTTGTATCCTTCACAATACTCCTTGATACTGGAGCGGTGGGAACGTTCAGGGCCAGGGTATAGCCTTTTGGTTCAAAGATAGAGGATTGTTTATGTACATGGAAATATTGACTAATTCTTTAAATAATGTTATGAATAAATCCATCAGTTTTCGTCCACTCTATTCGTTGACATTTTGCATATTTTGTTTTATTTATTTTATTTATTATATTAGCTGAAGACATACGACAATACTCCAATATAGAATATTACAAGGACAAAGCAGAGACCTCAGGCAATGTGGATGGGATCACCTAAGCGCATGGTGATTCACCCTCTGTTGCTACGTGTCACGCGGTGACGCGTGCAGTGAGGAAGTTACGATGAGGGTGTAGCACCCCAAACATGGGTTTGTCCCGCGTACTGTGCACCCGCCGTACTTAACTACGGAAAGTACAAGGCAACGATGCGATACAGTATAACCTCATGACTAAGTCATGGACCGCTGAATAAAGATCATGGCAGTGATAGTAAACTGACAAAAGTTCAAACATTTCACAAAGAGTGTTCAACATTACATAATACATAGGTACCACAAAATTAGTCCCCAAAAGACCATCATACGACTAACAGAAATTAAAGTCTATCAGTTGCCATTCTTACAGATACTCATGTTTTGGTTCATCCTCGATATATTCAATCTCGGGCTCCGGAGACTCTGAAAAAATGTAAGAGATAAAACAAGGTGAGTGATCAAAATCACCCAGCAAGTATTTTCTCTGATCTACTAAGAAATACATAAAAACATTGAACATAACTCGACTGTAATTTCCATACCTGGTACACTACTCAGCTTAAGTCGTACCTCTATGGTGAATAAAACTCTACAATTTAATTTGATGTAACATGATGCAAAGTGATGCGATATGGCATGCGATAATATCAATTGATGCAATACTATATTTTACCTTTTTGGAGTCATACTTTACTATACCATACTTTTTAAAATATAGCCATGGGATTCCTTTTCACCGTATGAATAAAAAGTCAAATACGAACGATTCGGTCCATAACCATAACTGTACATTACCCGGCAGCCTATAAGAGAATGTTACGTACGGGTCCATAACCATAACCATAACTGTACATTATCCCAGCAACCTATAAAAGGATGTTACGCACGGGTCCATAACCATAACAATACCGGACTCGATCGTAATTACAGTTTATTCGATGCAGCTTTTAAATCGATATCATACTTTAACTGTCAAACAATGTAACACTATATTTAAGAAAATAACCCCATGCAATACCTTTTCAAAAGAATGCCATGATGTGCAAATGATGCAAGGAAATGAATTCCGCAACCGTGATTACCTTTGTCTCTAATTTCTTTTTGTTGTTTTCCCATAACTATTTTCGGGTTTCTTAAATTTTGCTATAAGTTGGAAAATTCCAGCACCTTAAAAACAGTTGTTTTTCCCTGTTAAGACCCTGAAATCATTTCCGAAACGATACTTACACGATCTTATTCCAAAGTACTAATTTGTCGTCAACTTAACTAAATTTTTAGGGACATTTTCAGTAATAAACAGGCTAATCGGGGACTGTTTTGGGGCTGTTTTATATTTCTACAATTTCGTGTTTTATTCAAGTTCAATTCTTAGGGAGGTCCTCTAACTTCCCTTAGCAAAATGGTGTGCGGAGAGAAAAAATAGAATACTTCAAGAAAAGAGTAGAGCCCCATGCTAAATGAATTTGAGTTACCCAAGTATTTTTGGGCCGAAGCACTAAACACCGCTTGTCATGTAATCAGTAGAGTTTACTTGAGACCATCTCTCAAAATGACTCCTTATGAGCTTTGAAAAGGTAGAGTACCAAATATTGGTTATTTCAAGGTATTTGGTTGTAAGTATTTTATACTTAACACCAAGGATAGCTTGGATAAACTTGATTTCAAAGCGAGTGAAGGAACCTTTATGGGATATGCTCAAAATAGCAAGGCATTTAGAGTATATAACAAAGGAGTATGAAAGTTGAATAGTCAATTCATGTTAAGATTAATGAACTCCTTGAGGATGAACCATGCATAAATAATGATGATGATGAGGACTGAAGTGTGTCATATAGAAAAATTTGAGAATCCAAAAGGAAATATTGTCATTGACCTTAGGATTGATCCACTTGAACCTAATGTTGAAGATGAAGAAGTGAGATGATATACTTCAAATTTACCGGATTCATATAAGTATAATAAAGACCATTCAAGAGAATTAATATAGGTGAAACAAGTCAAGACATAATGACTAGGAGGAAATTTAATTAAAATGCTTTTATTTCACAAGTTGAGCTTAAAAATATAAAAGAGACCATAAATGATGAAGATTAGGTATTAGTTATGCAAGTAGAGCTAAATCAATTTGAAAGAAGTGATGTTTGAGAATTAGTGGCTAAACCTAGTGATTATCCCACAATCGGCACTGAATGAGTATTTAGAAACAAAATGGATGATAAAGGAAACATCACAAGAAACAAATCTAGGTTAGTAGCTCAAAGATATAGACAAGAAGAAGACATAGACTATTATGAGACTTTTGCCCCCGTAGCTAGGTTAGAATCTATTAGAATGCTATTAGCATATGCATGTTATAAAGATTTCAAACTATATCAAATGGATGTGAAATCCGCCTTCTTGAATGGAATAATTCAAGAAGAGGTGTATGTAGATCGACCACCGGGGTTTGAAAATCATGATTATCCAAATCATGTATTTAAACTCAAAAGACCCTTTATGGTCTTAAACAAGCTCCTAGGACATGGTATGAAAGATTAAGTAACTTCCTACTTGAAAATGAGTTTTCATGAGGAAAAATCGACACTACTTTTTCTATTAAAGAACAAGAAAACCATCAATTGCTTGTTCAAATTTATGTGGATGATATTATATTTTGTGCTACTAATGATTCTCTTTGTGAACATATTGCTAAACTGATGGAAGGAGAATTTGAGATGAGCATGATAGGTGAACTCAATTACTTCCTTGGTCTTCAAATTAAGCAAACTCAAAATGGAGTATATATATCTCAAACAAAGTACACAAAGGATTTACTCAAGAAAGACAAGTTTGAGAATGGAATGAGTGTAAACACACCTATGAGCACAAGTACAAAGCTTGACAAAGATGAAAAAGGAAGGCGGTTGAGGTAACCAAATATAGGGGTATGATTGGTAGTTTACTTTATTTGACCGCTAGTAGACCAGATATTTTGCATGATGTGTGTTTATGTGCTAGATTTTAAAATATACCTAAGGAATCGCATCTAGTTTCCATTAAAGGTATTTTTAGGTATTTGAAAGGTACTTTGAACTTTGGGCTATTTTATCCCAAAAATGGATGTTTTGACTTAAGAGGGTATATCGACGCTTTCAAAAAAAGAGGGTATAGCGACCTCGACTATACCAGAAAACTAGTCGATAGAAAAAGCAAATCTAGGAAATGTCAATTCCTTGGAAATTGCTTAGTTTCTTGGTTCTCCAAGAAACACAATAGTGTGTGACTTTCAACGGCGGAATCCGAATATGTATCGGCCGCTTCATGTTGTACACAATTACTTTGGAAGATCAACACCTTAAATGATTACAATGTTAAGTTTGATAAAGTCCCCATCTTATGTGACAACGCATCATCCATAAGTATAGCACAAAGCTCGGTACACTATAGTAGGACCAAACATATTGAAGTGAGGCATCACTTTATAAGGGATTGCATTCAAAAAGGATTAGTATGCATTGAATTTGTTCCAACCAATGACCAACTAATAGATATATTTACTAAATCCCTTCCTACTGAGACATTCGAGTCTATTATAATAAGATTAGGGATGATAAATAATGTTTAGAGGGTAAAAATTACAAATTTCAAAAAGAGGTACACATGGATCGATCCATGTCTTGAAATGAGAGATCCATGTACGTCGATCGATCGATGTACGTCGATCTCTGACGTCAATCGATCGACGTCATCGATTTCTGCACTATTAATCTCAGTCAGAAACGCGTTTCTTTCATTTCTAACCTACAAAAATCGATCGAACCCCTCTAAAATATTGCGCCTTCTTCTCCAGAAACCTTCCCTTTCTTCAATTTCATCTCACAATCAAAGTTGCATCATCTATACACTTGATTCTCACCTTCTAACTTCATATTTCTCTACTCTCCTCTAAAAAATTCTCACTCTAGTGCCCTAATTCTCTTCAAAATGTTAACAAGAAGCAAAAACACAACAAAAAGGGCAAGATCAACTAGAAATGAAGAAGAACGGTCAAGTAATCGTCCCCATGGACAATCTTCTCAAACACAAGCAATGACTCAACCTAAGAGAAAACAATCCATAGATCTTAGCCAAGCCCAAGTGTCGGCCGAAATAAAGAGTGGCTTGAATTTCTCAAATTTTTCATGGATCAAGACTGGGGAAGCCAAAGTTGCTTTGAAGGAACCATACTCACCCGGACATGTGAGGTACATTACTAGACATTCTCAAAGTTTGTATGATAAGTGGGATAGAGAAGAACAGGCAACCATTCCACTCAAATTGCTTAGAATCAATGACATTGTATGCAATAATGTGTTAAGTCCTCTTATTGAATGGTTGGATGTCCAATAATGGAGAAGTATTTGGCTTGAAAGGGAGATGGACAAAATGTCCACTAGGTATAATAGGCTTTTCTATGCAAATTTATGGGTTCAATATATTAATGATCTCCCATTAGCCTTGCACACCATCATAGATGATACTCACATTGAATGGGATATTGGAAACATTTGTGAATTGATTGGAGTACCAAATGAGGGTCATTTTGAGTTTGATGTTTGGAAGTGGGATACAGCGAGATAGAAAGTCACTGAGGATGAAGTGAAAACATTCTTAGGATATCACCCAACCAAGAACACCAATGGCATGCCTTTAGTTTACCAAACTCTACTTGTCATTGTTACTTTTTGTATCAATTGGAAGTCTGCTAAAGGGCCTAGCAACTTGGACTTCTATAATGCCAACCGCATAGCCAACTGAGAGAGAGTAAACTTTAGAAAGCATTTTATGAAAAACGTGATTGAGGCTGCAACGAAGCAAAACAAAGCACTCCCTTATAGTAATCTTATTTATCGGATGCTTGTGAAGTCGGGGGATATATGTAGACAACACGGATCTTGACAAATCACACATAAGGATTATTATGATAAGGTCAACATCTAACAAGAGCTCAACGCTAGAAAAGAAGCTATGAAAGGCCAGACACAAGAAAAAGAAGCAGGTGAAGACGTGGGTACTCTGGAAGAGGCACAAATTCCAATGCCCGACACCCAAGAAGAGCCTAGTGGCTTGAGCTCTAATATTCCAGAACTTCAAGCTCAAGTTACAAGTCTTCAACAGGAGGTCGGTGAGCTACGAGGCAAAGTAACAATGCACGAGTCAAGGTTTACCAAACTCAAAGCAAAAATGAAGGCGTGCATCCCAGGAATAACATTTTCATCCGATGAAGACTAGGCTTCTTCTTTATCGTGTATTCCCTGTTTATCCCCATTTTTAGATTAAGGCTTAGATATTTATCGGCTTATGTATTTGCAAAACATTGTTGTGTTTCGAAGTTTTAATGACGTGGTATGTCTCTCTTCAATCATTGTTTTTTATGCTTTCAAAAAGGAGGAGAAATGTATTGCTTGCTTGCTATAAATCTTTATGGAAAAGTGTATTGCTTGCTTGCTATGAATCTTGATGGAAAAGTGTATTGCTTTCTTGCTTGATCTTGAAGGAGAAGTGTATTGCTTGCTTGCTTGATATAAATCTTGATATCTTTGATGGCTTTGATATCAATCTTGATATTAAATGGCTTGTAAAAAGAGAAAATTTGGCAAATTGATGTATGTTTTGTTGAGGGGGGTTCTTTTGCTGTATAATTGGTTGAGGAGGAGCATTTTGATATTTTCAACATATTCATTGAATTTGGGAAGATCATGTTAACATGTGTCATTACAGAAAGTATAAAATGCATATACTAAGGGGGAAATTGAAAATTTCAAGTTTGAAATACTTAGCTAGTTCAAATGTAAATTTTCAAACATCTTTTAAATCTTTGTTTTGAAATCATAAAAAAGAGGGAGATTGTTGGGATATGAAATATTTTCATGATATTAAAAGATGTTTTGAATGGGTTAAAATGGAAATTCACACTTGGAGTTTGAAGCAAAATGAGAAAAACACATCGTAAGACATCAATCTGTCATATGGATCAATTGATGTATACATCAGCCTCTCAGGGAGAGACATGGATTGATCCATGTTGAGATTGTTGAAGTTCGGAACTTTCTGTCTAACGTCGAACTCTGAAGGACATCAATCGATCGATGTCACGTTAGTCTCTTAGGGAGAGACATCGATCGATCGATGTCAGGCGGTTTTCAAACCAGAAAGTTTCTGGAAGACATCGATCTCTCAGGTAAGGGGATATCGATCGATCAATGTACATCAGTCTCAAAGGAGAGATATCGATCGATCGATATACTACAGTTTCAAAAATGTAAACTTTGTGGAGGACATCGATCTCTCAGCACAGACACATGGATCGATCGATGTCCCCCAGAATTCAGAATTTTATAACCGTTGGAACAAAATCCAAGGGAGATTTATGGTGTTTTCTCTTTCCAATCTTGCCCAAATTTCTTGTGGACTTTACTCCAACATAATACATGTTTCCTTAACTATGTTATCCATGTCTAAGATTCTCTAGGGTGGCTATTGAAGATCAAATCACTCCATATGGTGGCTAAAGGCTATTTTCAATTTGTCAAGACTTGAAGATTGACTTGAAGACATGGTGAAGGCTCCAAAAACATGGTGAACCCCTCCTATAAATAGATGAAGCTTAGATGAGGCAAATACACACTTTCACCATCATCAAGCTTCATTATTCATTGTTGTATATTTCTCTCATGTGTATAAGTGCTTAAAGCTTGTTAAGCTCTTCTTTGTTCTTCACTGTTGTATATTGAGAGATAGTGAGTCTAATACAAGAGGAACCATAAATATTTGATCTAATACTTGAGTTTAGACTAGTGAGAAAGTGTGATCCTCGCTACTTCCTTCAACCCACTGTGACAAAGTTCTTGAGAGAACCTTGTTGAAGTTGTGAGGTAGCAAGAAGTTGTTCTTGCTTAGAGCTGTAGTTATTGTAGTTGCACAAAAGCATTTTGTGCAAGAAGTTTTTGTTGTTGTTGCTTACACTAAGTTGTTAGTATAAGTATTGTTGTGGTTGTTCTTATTAGCTTTAATAAGAAGAGTAGTTGTTGAAAATCCACTTTGGCAACAAAGTGGTAGTGGAGTAGAATCATTTACGATTCGAACCACTCTATATCCGGTGTACTCATTTATTGTCTCTCATCTCCCATTCTTGCTTTGATTTTGAATTCCATTTGAGTTGACTCATACAAGAAAATTCTGCAAAATTGTCCAATACTCTATTCAACCCCTTCTAGAGTGTGTTACGGGCCTAACATGTTATATATTTGTTGAAGTTTAAAACCTCATAAAAAAAATGTGTAGTATTTCGCAAAAATAAAAAAATAAAAGGTAGTACAAACCATAAAAGTACCCCACTTTAACCGAAAAGGTAAATGATCTTATGACAACTAAGAGAAAATAAATAAGGCCCTGTCCATATCTTTTGAGCTTTAATTTTCTAGTTACAAGTAATTTTGATTCATGAATCTTTTGTTTCATTTCCATGGAGTCAAGAACACACTATTATTTGACTTTGGAATATTATGGAATAAGACAAAATGACTCATTAAATTGGTTGTGCTTCTTATATTGTGAAATAGCAGTTGATCGACACATCTTGATGCAATTTTCATTATGTGTCATTAAGAAAGAACCTCTATGTGTTTCTAACAAATGGATATAGTTGCATACATCCGATCCTCCATACGCGTTACAAGCGGGAGCCTAGACAATAGGATAATTTTGTTCTGGTTTGATTCATGAATCTTTCTAGAATGTGAAGTAGAGTAGTCCCCGGGATAAAAAAAAAAGGAAGAAAATCTTCTTCCGGACTTGAAAATTTTCTTAATAAGATTTCAAAATCAAGTTATGGACCAAAAATTTCAACTTGGCTAGTATAAATACCATGGCTTTTTTGCTTCAAAACCCACGACCTTAGGTAGTGAAACTTACGACTTTTTGTCAGAAGTGCTTCCTTGAGCCATTTGTCATTTTGGTTTTCCTTTTTAAGTTTCAGTTTCATAAATTTCCTCATAAATATTTCCTGTTTTGGAGTTGTAATCTATAAGGGAGGAAAAACACAACATTTTTACATGAATGAGATCCCTCATATTCAATTCTCTCACCTTCCTTCTCACCCCCGACATGTGTCCTCCACCGCTCCCCCTTCATACACCTATTGTTGTCCACCCGTCATCTAACTTCAGTACTCCCTGCTGACACGTAGCATGCGGTAGAAAGGAGATAAGAGAATTGAGGATGAGGAGATTCCAACCCATTTTAACAGCACTTCCTTTCAAGTTCAAGTGCATAAACCAAGGTGCACTTAGGGGTTTTTTTCCAATAAAGGTAAAAATATGTCGGTTTAGGCTTTGTACCAAGGGAACGAGCAGGATTTAGTATCAACAGATCATATCTATGTCACATCAAGTCTGCAAAGATGGTACATTTTTTTACCTGTAAATGTATTCTCTGGCCTTGATTTTTTAAATTTTAGTGTTATTGATCCGTTGAGAGTTCATTAAATGAATTTTTTTTCTTCTCTTGTTAGTGGTTTGCAGCGTCTTTCTCTAAAATTATTGTGACTTTTGATACATTTTTGCTGTATGTTTTACCTATTTTAACTAATTTGTCGACCGAAAAATAATAAAGGTCAAGCGGCATCTAATTATATGAAAGGCCCTTCATTCTGCAACTGACGTATATTGCCCAAAATGCAGTAAGAGGAAGTGTCCAGAATCTGGCCAGAGGACCGAGACGGTGTGAGCCAAGGTATTTCTGCCAATGTTATAACCATTAACATTCTAAGTAATTTCATGTATTATCTAAACCATTCACAGTGTAGAAATAAATATTCTGGGTGTTGGTTTTGATGTATAATGCAAAATTTGTGATACTTCAGTTTCTGTTTTCGACACTCTTTCGAGATGATCCATCAATTTGGATATACGGTTCCCTCTAAATGCTCTCTGCTATTGCTTTCACCCCCATTTCGAGGGTGACTTTGAGCACTACCTTTGTCCCAAGTGAGCTTTTGTTGATTATACATTGGCACCGGAGCAGGAGCACTCGCCCCCTCATTGCTCTGCACATCGTAGATTATACACTAAAAGAAGAAGAAACCAGAGAACTAAGGCCGAAGTAATAGGCAATGAAATAGAAACTGATCGTAAGAAAAAGGAATCCCCATCTTAAAACAATGTAACTGAAATCAGACAAAGGAGCAAAGAAGACAACCTCGAACTTGGGCCAAAAATGGTGCTCGTGCTCTTATGCTAGTTTATAATCAACAAAAGCTAACTTGGGCCAAAAATGGTGCTCAAAGTAACCCTCGATATGGTGGTGCGAGCAATAGTAGAGCATTTTAGAGGAAACCGTCTATCCAAGTTAATGGATAATCTCGAGAGTTTGTCGTGAACAGAATATGAGGTATCGCATATTATTGCTTTATATATCACAGTCAATGTTTCTATTTCCAATGGGGTCAAGGACATACTCTTTCTGACTTTGGAATATGATGGAATAAAGCAAAATGACTCACTAAATTGGCATCACTTCTTATATTGTGAAATAGCAGTTGATCGACATAGCTTGACGCATTATTATGGGTTATCGGAAAACGACCTCTGTGTTTCTAACACATGGGTATGGTTGCATACATCCGACCTTCTACCTCGCCATAGACAGAAGCTTCTAAAGCTATGGGGGTAATGTTCTAGTATATCAAAACCAACACTCAGAATCTTTATTACTGTATGCTCAAAGACTATTCATTATTTGTGGATGGATTAGGTAATTTCTGCAAATATTTAGAATGTTAATAATTATATTATTGGCAGAAAATACCTTGGCTCTCCCCACGAGACCAGATTCTGGACATTCCCCTTGCTGCATGACAACCAAGGAAGAAGAAATCAATGGCTTCTGGATCAAACTCAAGTCAGTTGTTTGCAGAATGAAGGGTCTTTTATATATTTACAGTTGCGCTTCACCTTTATTTATTATCTCGCATCACCTAATATGTACATATGCACGACGTTATTGTACATGTTCATACTATCTTAATCTTTACTCTCTCATATATATTCTCATCTATAGAAGTCACCCCAACTTTTCTCTTTATATGTTCATTTCTTATTTTATCTTTGTTTGTATGTTTACACATCCATCTTAACATTCTTATTTCCGACACTCGTATCATTTGTTTATACTCATAATTAATTGTCTAACATTAGACAGTACAGCAGTGCGGATTTTATTGTCGTCTTATAAAACTTTATTTTATGCTTTAAAGGTACTTTCCTATCACAAAGAAAATATATCGCACTTCTCCACTTTAACTATATATCTCGCATTTATCATGTGATTTACATTCTTGTATCTTTCTCCATCTTCTGTAGTATAGATCTTAAATACCTGAAACTATCATTCAGTTGAATCTCTTGGTCTCCTAGCTTTACACAAGGTTGTAAGATCATTTTTTTTTGTTACTAAAATTAAATTTTATATGTTATGTCTTCTTTCGATTCAAGTTCAAACTTTTTTTTAGTGTCTCCCGCAAACCAAATAAACTCGTTATTGTGTCACACGCCAAGATTGTGAACAATATCCCCTTTCTGCACATCTCTGGCAAGCCAAGGAAAAAAAAAACTGACCAACGGTTTCTGGGGAAATAGATCAAATCAGTTTATACGCAGGATAGAGGGGGTTGAGATCTCCTCACCGCGCGGTGAGTCACCGCGCGTTCCACAGCGCGACACGTGGCAGCAGGTGGGGGCGGTGAGGCTGGATGAGGGTTACCCTCATCTAGCCTCACCACCCTCCCCCTGTTGCCACGTGTCACGCGGTGACGCGTGCGGTGAGGGAATAGGGGTGAGGAGATTTGAACCCGGATAGAGGATTGTTTATGTACATGGAAATATTGACTAATTCTTTAAATAATGTCATGAAATAACCCAGCAGTTTTCGGCCACTCTCTTCGTTGACATTTTGCATATTTTGTTTTATTTATCTTATCACCAATAGTTTTATTATATTTCCTGAAGACATACGACAATACTCCAATATAGAATATTACAAGGACAAAGCAGAGACCTCAGACAATGTGAATGTTCAAGGAAAAGACATGTTTCTCAGTAAAATTATAATTTGAAAGCGGCAATCTAGATCACATATGTGCATAAAATTCTAAAGATGAGATTTATTGCATTTAAGATTGCTTCACTATCGTAACATAAACCGAGTTTAGTTTAATTTTAATGTTAACAAAAACACAAAAACTAAACTGAACTTGGCTTATGAAGCAAACTTAGCAAGTTAGCATGCAGAATTGTGCGTAACCTACCTGGCGTGTCCTTTTTTTTAGGTATAAGCTTTCACAATAAACTTGTCTTGACGATCCTTCCATTACATCATACATAATTTTATCAAAACATAAACAAATAGCAGACAGAAAATTCAACAACAGTAGACGGAAAACTTATTTGATTTTAACAAAAATTGCTTGTAAGACCTACACAATAACAAATATGAAATCTGCATATTGAACGGCGGGCATAAACCTTAGACGTAACAAAAGGTCATCTGACTTTCACCACTGAAGTTGCTGTTCTTTTCCGACCATGCATAATACAGGTCTAATAAGGAACTTTGCTTATATGTGGGAGTTAATGTTTCAATCCTTCTTTAAATTCGTTATTCTTTCTTATAAGGCACTCCAGATCTAGTACCTATTGAAAATTTAGACAAAATACTGTAACCAAATAGAGAAAAATAAAAACAAAAGAAACGAGAATAGCTGAGGCGTAATAAATGTTACACCATCTTTAAAAACAATTATACCTCCACCAGTGAGAATGATAAGACCACGCGATAAATGATTCTCAAGATATAACGGCTTATTCCTTTCGTTTGCTTCATGTTAAGAGAAATTTGCTTAGAAATTCAATTGTGAAGCATGCTGGTTGTTTATAATATTGAAAACATTCTTTGGTAAATGAAAAATCCAAGAGTTAGAGATTTGATAGTTTGCTTTTATCTTTTGAAGATAGAGATTCTTGTTGAAAATCAAATAACTAAGACTAGTTATTTTTGTGATTTTATGATGGTACATATGTGTACATGAAGATTCCTTATCTTAGGTATTTGTTAATTGTGTTAAAATGTTAAAGGGTTTTATAAAAACGTAGATATCATTTAAGATGGATTCCTAGGATTGATGTTAGCAATTAGTCTAACTTTACATAAGTCTTGTGAGTTGGACTTATTTGACCAAGTTGTCATTTATAGGATATATTTCAAGAATTAGAAATATATTTTATGTTACATAACACTTTGCTTATTTGGACATGATTTTAGAATCAATAGTTGAATTAATAATTGGCATTTATCATTCGATTAACAAGTAATGATTTTGAATCATGAGCATGAATAAGGATTTAAATAAGTTTGTTTTTATCTATTTTATCA
The DNA here is from genome assembly GCA_036186865.1 of Eustoma russellianum. Taxonomy (NCBI): domain Eukaryota; kingdom Viridiplantae; phylum Streptophyta; class Magnoliopsida; order Gentianales; family Gentianaceae; genus Eustoma; species Eustoma russellianum. Next base: position 36,687,531 of record AP025049.1, on the reverse strand, counting down.
TTTCAATAAATATGATTTAAAAGTTTGTAAGACTTACGTTTAGTGTAGCATATGAATGACTACATAAGTTCAGTGTTTATTTTCTTAAATATCGATAGGAAATAATAGAAGTTATTTGGCTAGAGATAGAAAACATATTAAATGTAAGTGTAATAATAAAATATGATTTTGTCGAGTCTATAGTATGGTTGAAATATCAAAACGTTGTTTTCATATGATTCTTTGATCATAAGGAAGTTATTGAAGTTTACTCCATAGTAACATAGAGAGTTAAGTTTATGTACATTATTGAAAGCCTTTTGAGTTGAGTAATACTATAGATTGTTATTGATTACATGATGACTAATTCATACTATCTTAATCTTTACTCTCTCATATTCTCATCTATAGAAGTCACCCCAACATTTCTCCTTATATGTTCATTTCTTATTTTATCCTTCTTTGTATGTTTACACATCTATCTTAACATTCTTATTTCCGACACTCGTATCATTTGTTTATACTCATAATTAATTGTCTAACATTAGACAGTACAGCAGTGCGGATTTTATTGTCGTCTTATAAAACTTTCCTTTATGCTTTAAAGGCACTTTCCTATCACAAAGAAAATTTGTCGCACTTCTCCACTTTAACTATCTCGCATGTATCATGTGATTTACATTCTTGTAACTTTCTCCATCTTCTGTAGTATAGATCTTAAATACCTAAAACTATCATTCAGTTGAATCTCTTGGTCTCCTAGCTTTACTCAAGGTTGTAAGATCATTTTTTTGTTACTAAAATTAAATTTTATATGTTATGTCTTCTTTCGATTCAAGTTAAAACTTTTTTTTAGTGTCTCCCGCAAACCAAACAAACTCGTTATTGTGTCACACGCCAAGATTGTGAACAATATACCCTTTCTGCACATCTCTGGCAAGCCAAGGGAAAAAAAGTGACCAACAGTTTCTGGGGAAATAGATCAAATCAGTTTATACGCAGGATAGAGGATTGTTTATGTACATGGAAATATCGACTAATTCTTTAAATAATGTCATGAAATAACCCAGCAGTTTTCGGCCACTCTATTCGTTGACATTTTGCATATTTTGTTTTATTTATTTTATCACCAATTGTTTTATTATATTTCCTGAAGACATACGACAATTCTCCAATATAGAATATTACAAGGACAAAGCAGAGACCCCAGGCAATGTGAGTGCTCAAGGAGAAGACATGTTTCTTAGTAAAATTATAATTTGAAAACGGCAATGTAAATCACGTGGACCATACAAATAGAGGAAGTCTACATAAAATTCTTGACATATGTGCATAAAATTCTAAGATGAGATTTGTTGCATTTAAGATTGTTTCACTAGCGTAACATAAACCGAGTTTAATTTACATTTGATATTAACAAAAACATAAAAACTAAACTGAACTTGATTTATGAGAAGGTAGATAAAGCAAACTTAGTATACAGAATTGTACTTGAGGTGTCCTTTTTTAGGCATAAGCTTTCTGCCCCACATAATCGTTGTTGAGGGTGGCCAGGTATGGTTCACAATAAACTTCTCTTGACAGTCCTTCAATAACAACATAATTTTATCAAAACATAAACAACACCAACAATCATACTCAATATATTCCAATAATAGCAAAAGCTGCCCCCAGGGGCATAGTCCAGTGGTAAGTGGCAAAGGTGATTGGGGCTAGAACCCCGACGTCCCGAGTTCGAGTCCGTGTGGAGACAATCCTTGTTGAAATATTACAAGGGTTGTCTCTGGGCTGGCTGAGTCTCGTGTGTCCTCTCCCTTTGCAGGGCTGCCGGTGGAGCACATCCCTCGATTTACATCCCACCTGGCTAAGGGGCCTCTGGTACAGGTGGGGGGAGAACCCACTCCCTCATCAAAGCAAAAGCTATCGCTAAGATCTGGAGAAGGTGAGAGGCGCACAAACAATACCTCCATTTCAAGAAATGAAGAGTTTGCTTCTAATGAGACACTCGTCTCTATAAAACATAAACAACTAGTAGACCGGAAAAAAAAACTTATTTGATTTAACAAAAATTGCTGGTAAGACCTACACAATAACCAATACGAAATCTATATATTGAACGGGCATAAACCTTAGACGTAACAAAAGATCATCTGACTATCACCATTGAAGTTGCTGTTCTTTTCCCGACCATGCATAATACAGGTCTAATAAGGAACATTGCTTATCATGTGGGAGTTAATGTTGCAATCCTTCTTTAAATTCGTTATTCTTTCTTATAAGGCACTCCAGATCTAGTATCCGGTAGAAATTTAGACAAAATATTGTAACTAAACCGATAGAAATAAAAACAAAAGAAAAGAGAATAGCTGAGTCATAACAAATGTTACATCGTCCTTAAAAACAATTATGCCTCCACGAGTGAGAATGATAGACTACATGACAAATGTTTTCTAAGATATAACGGTTTCTTCGTTTCGTTTGCTTCATGTTAAGAGAAATTTGTTTAGAAGTTCAAATGTGAAGCATGCTTGTTGTATATAATATTGCAAACATTCTTTGGGAAATGAAAAATCTAAGGGTTAAAGATCAGATAGTTTGGTTTCATCTTTTGAAGATAAATATTCTTGTTAAAAATCATATAACTAAGATTGGTTATTTTTGTGATTTTATGATGGTACATATGTGTACATGAAGATTCCTTGTCTTAGGTATTTGATGATTGTGTTAAATGATAAAGAGTTTTGTGAAAAACATAGAAATCATTTAAGATGAATTCCTAAGTTTGATGCTAGCATTTAGTCTAACTTTATTTAAGTGTTGTGAGTTGGACTTATTTGACCAAGTTGTCATTTATAGGATATATTTCAAGAATGATAAATATATTTTATGTTACATAACACTTGGCCTATTTGAACATGATTTTAGAATCAATAGTTGAATAATTGGCATTTGTCATTAACAAGTAATGATTTTGAATCATGAGCATAAATAATGATGTAAATAAGATTGTTTTTGCTTATTTCATCATGGAAATAAGTATGATTAAAGTTCGAAAGACTAGCATTTAATGTAGCGTATGAATGACTACATCAGTTAAGTGTTCATTTTCTTAAACATAGATAGCAAATAATAAAAGTTATGGCTAGAGATGAACACTATGTTAAATATAAGTTTGATGATAAAATATGATTTTGTTGAGACTATAGTATGACTGAAATATCAAAACGTTGTTTTTTTTTATGATTCTTTGATCATAAGGAAGTTATTGGAGTTTACCCATAGTGACATAAAGAGCTAAGTCTATGTTCATTATTGGAAGCCTTTTGAGTTGAATAATACCATAGATTGTTATTGATTACATGATAGCTAATTTGATATTGTGTAGTTGATTTTACATGTTTAATTAAATGAATGTTGAATTTGGTATAAATGATGTTGCTTTATGGTTAATCTCAACATGAGACTTTTGAGAAATATGAAGGTTTAGTGAACCCCTTACTTCTGGACATTCAAGCAAACAGAGCATCTGGACGTAACTACCTAGTCTGGGACAGAGTGCACGGGCATATCGGCCGCCATTAGGATGCCAAAGACGTAATGACCTAGTCTGCGATAGGGTGTCTGTGGCATATTGACTATTGGAGGACAATTCGTAAGTGTTACGGTATAAGTCACTTGTAGGGAAAGTGTTGTAGCCATTGCATTAAATTTAGAGTTTTGGAGTTTGGATTTTGGACCGGTTTAACCGGATTTGGTCATTTGAATTTGGAACTTTGGAAATTTGACTTTGATTTCGGCATTGCATTATTTTAGAAAAATTACATCATGATTTGGACTTGAATTAACTTCTGACTGGTACAGGTATGTTGACTTAGCTGATTATATGTGTTGACCTTGACTTGTCTATTAGGGGTAAAATGGTAACTTTATTTGCGAACAAGAAGCGTGCTACTTTCTGTATTGTTATTTATTTTTTTGTTCCACTTGCTTCTCCGTGTATAATCTCATGGTAAATATAATGAAGTTACTTGCTGGGCAAAGTATCGCTCATACTATACTTTCACGTTTCTTTCAGATGATGAGATGTATGACTTAGTTTATGTCAAGGAGGAAGCGGAGTGAGGATGTTGACTGCTTATGGCTAGATCGAGGATTGTACTGACAATTGATTTGGTTGATGTATGGATTCTAGTTGACATATTTCATGGAGACTTGGTTATGTATTTTATTTTTCATTATGACATTGTACTATTTAGTTTGCCTGGACCTTTGTCTCTTACTTTTGTTATTAATGATTGTTTCGAGGTTTGAGATTTTGACTTCTGCTAACATCGATTTGCGTCACTTTGTTGGTGTGTAATTGTTTCTTCTTGGACACCTTGTATTTTCCTTAGTGAAATACAGTGGGTGAATCTTTTCGAGTATCAGGACTCAGAACGAGTCGCTACAGATGGTGTGACTCTTTTAATGTTACGACCCGCATTTTCGGGTCAGCGGAATAGTAAAATAAGATATGAAAAATAGAATGTAAATGCGACGTCGATGAAATTTCGATGGGATTTAAATTTTTATTTAAGATTAATAAGAACATCGGCATGATATACGGGGTTAGAAACGCTCAGAAAATAACCGAACGATAAGTAACAAATATAGCAAGATTCGACGGGATTAAATAATGAACGTTCGAACATGCGATAGTATTTAAATAAATTAGTCGGTAGCAACTCAAGTCAGTAGACATAAATTGAACCAAATAAAAATGCTCGACGCAATAATTTTCACCACTCAAACAAATAGAAAAACACAATAAGACATAACCAATGTCTGGGAAAGAAGCAAATGAATATATATATATATATATATATATATATATATATATATATATATATATATATATATATATATATATATATTAGACACATATATGGCACCATTTTGGTAAGGAAAAAGGAAGAAGAAATTGTGGTTAGAAACATACCCCAACAAAATATCAAGTGGACAAAATTGTGTAGAAACTAAATGATAGCATTTTGTCCTATTCTAACCACCCAAACACCCCACTTGGCCGCCCTATATACTATTGGGAAGAAAAGTTTTCTTCCATTTTGTATATCACTACACAATAAAACACTACACACTTTTATCCTAATTATCATATTTTCTCACACTTTATCCTATATGGCAAATAAAACAAAAGCCTCTTCCCTTTTTTTAGCTTATAGGAAGGCCGCTACCTTCAAAAAGAAGACAAGATGTCTTCTTTTTCTTCTCTTCTTACACACTCTTCTCACCTCATCATAACCCTACAATGTAATACTTCCAAACCTTCATAATCCCAAGAACCTTTTTCTTTTCTCCCATCCCTCTCTTACCCTCAAAGCGCGGCATATCACCAAAAGGGAGAAAAATTAATTTATTTTCTTCATCCCCATATTTTACCTTCTTACACACTCCAAATCGCATCATTTCTATTCCACATTCTCTCATCTTCTCCCGTCATCTTTTCCAACTCCATGATTTTCTCTTTCCACTCTAACCCTCTTCATTTTCGTTCACTCCATCTAATAGGAAAGAGTGAAGACTCTCTTTCCATTTTCACTTCATACACTTAGCAAAATCCTCTATTCTTACACTCTCCTTTCTTCTCAAGCAAAAATCAAGCCTTCTAAGTTTTCTTTCTTCCTTTTTGGTCGAGCTTTACAAGATGGAGCAAGAAGAAATTTTTCTCTTCAACTCATTTGCTCTCGTACACAACTATCTTCTATGAGTTACAGAAAGAGAACCAAGAAACCTTCTCTTCTTATTCTCATTTCACACATAGAAAACCTTTATCTTCAAGAACACTTCTCTATCCTTCTCAAGAAGGAAAACAAAAAGTCTTCCAACCACCATTTTTCCATCATGGCTGAATTTTACAAGGATGAAAACCAAGGTGTAGCAAGGTAAGAACTTCACCTAAGATAAGTTATATTTCTTCCATTTCTCCATTTTCATAAGTTGTTCACTGACTTATTCATTTTATGTCTAAAACCGTGGGTGATATGAGGTGGAAAAAAGAAGGATTTCTTCCAAACCAAGTGAAGAAACATCACTTTAAGTGTAAGAAAATGTGATGAAGGGAATCCTAGATCCTTTATGGATTTTCAAAGGAAAAACATATATGTTGATATTAAAGTTGGATCATTTATGTATTATCCGCAAGTGTTGGCAACAACGATATGAAAATACATGATTATTAAGTGATGTACGTATGTGGTATTCTTGAAAGATATATATATATATATATATATATATATGTATGTATAAACAAATATCTACACACCGCCCTAATAAGTTATAGGGTTTAAATAAAATATTTACATGTCTAAAGTATATATATGTGTAATGTACAAGAAAATACCATTTATATACATATATATATATATATATATATGTAAAATACGGCCATAAGAGTTGCTATAAAATAAAAATGACTTTATTGAATGCTATGGGTACATATATGTATAATGTAAGAGAATATGGTTATGTATATTTGTACATATATGAAATCGGCCAAAAGGGCCTTTATATGATAAAAATGTCTTAAGTATAGTTTAAGTATACATATATGTATAGTATATATGTTAAGATATGGAAAATGGTTATTTTAAATGTTATGGATATATATATGTGAAGTGTATAAAATGTTATGCAAGTAATTAGATATATATATGTACGCTTTTTCCTTCGCCAAGGTTTTATCCACAAGGGTGGTTTTACTTGGCAAGGTTTTAATGCGGCATATTGTATATGGTTTGGATGTGGATAACACTCATTGTCTTTGCGCGTTATACTGTATTTCGATGTAATCAGGTTTTCCTCCACCATAAGTGAGGCCCAATCTTTAATAAAATATCTCTTTTATAAAAAAAATGTAAAGTGCATAAAAAGTTATTTAAGTAATTATACATATATACATTCTTTCGGCCATTAGGCCTTTTAATAGTGAAAATGGGTTAATATATTTTATGTATACATATAAGTATAATATATATGATAACAGAAAAGTGACTAAGTTATATGTACTATGTAGCATGTCATAAAGATGTACATATATATGTTCCCAACAATACATATATTCGGCCTTATGGCCCTTAATATAGTAAAACATTATATATTTCAAATATACATATATGTATAATATGTGTGTTAAAGATATGAAAATGGTTAAATTATGAAAAATGTCATAAAAATGCATAAGTAGTCACATGCACATATATTTTGGCTTAAGTAAAGGAAAGGAAGAAAAAGAATAAACATTATAACTTGTTATAAAAATAAAGATATGTATCATGAAAGGAAATAGTCATAGTATGTAAATTAAAGGATGTGATATAGGAAATAGAAAATTCAAGTTATATATATTGTATTCGACCAAAAAGAGGATAGTTGGTACATATATATATAAATATATGGATTATATACACAATCGATATGGAATAAATAGTCTTGTACATGTATATGGATATAAATGCGTATAAAATGAAGAACGACACAAGTTATGGTTAGTTGGATATATTTGCATAAAATGTAAATATATATAGAATGAATAGGAGAATTAGAACTTTTGGCTCTTTATATTAAGTATAAGATGGATGTTTAAGAATATGTGTATGATAGAATTACACCAAGAAGGGTGCTGTTTTGGCCGAATTCATGAAGGTAGATGAAGACGGAAATTTCATGATTTAAGTTATAGGTATGTAGTATACTTTAAGGATTTGATGATATGAGTATGATCAGAGTATCTATACACGTGATATGGAATAGACATGGAATCATCTGCATACATGTTACATCTCATAAAATGTTTTGAAAAGGTTGATTTGCACGTAGAGTTATATTGTCAGATATATCATGTCATGTTACCGTATTTATATATTCAGTTAGTGCACCGTCATGGCATCTGAACCAGAGTGGTTGATGTCATGGTGCATATAGGATGTTATTGTTTGGAGCGACGCATGATATCGGAACCCTAGAGGGTTGATGCCATGGGAATACCGGCTTGTGTGTATTCTTTGTTGACGGACAAAGGATCATCGGCATACCGATTTACCATTTCCATTTCACAGTTACCGGATGAAAATGGACATGTTTACAGAAAAGTTATAATGTTACAGGAAAAAAATGCACATTGTTACATGATTTACCGTACGTTATGGCATCGTTTCAAAGATACCGCATCGTAATGGCATTGCATTTACCTGACTTGTACAAGGACTCGTTTTACTTGGATAATAAGATTTAGGACGATGATATCTTAGACTCAGATCGGGATCCTAAGAGTGGACATGTATGATAATGGCATTCGCTAAGAACTTGACAGTATAGATGAATACCAAACAGAGATATACATGTTAATTGCTATTCATTTACTGTTATGTTACTTTCCTTTGTTTGCAACTGGAGACGTACTTTACTACGTTCATTATTATGATTGTCATTACTTGTTTACTCTGTCTTCACATGCATGATCCACATGACGTATCTAGTAGGGACTACTTGCTGTATGATTACGTTTTATCGCTCATTTTTTCCTTATCACTTTACAGATAGCATGTACCATTATACCGGCTTATTGAGGACAGGCCAGATAGATCACCGATAGCAAGGAAGTGTGCTGAGAGATTATATAGAAGATGTTAATCATGGGATCATCATGTATTTAGAGTAGTTCAGTATATACAGTATTGGGTGATTTGTACAGAATTGTAATGTATAGTAATGCATGTTGATTGTATTTCGTTTATGTTTATGTTGCCTCCGCTTATCGATTCATTATTCACGTCAACATGCACATGTATAGTATCGACGCCTTGTACTTCTCGCAGCAGAGTACGGCGAGTAAACCATGCCGGAACCCTATTTTCGGGCGGGGCGCTACATCTCATTCTTGTTTGCTAATTTTCATTCCTTTTGATTTTCTGAGTAACATAAAATCCAAAAAGAAACATAGGCATACAATTTAAGCCAATTTCAATTTTTAAGCTTTATTGAACGTCCCAAGCCTAATTATAATCAGCATGTAGGATCTCATCATCCACCACCCTCCCGGCCTTTTCCCTACCCCAAACAAAAGAAGAAGGATGTTGGGAGAATGATGATAGAGATAGATCTATATAATTGAACCTTAGTTGTTTGAATGTGGTATCAGAAAAGAGTACAAGAGTAGTATTAAGCTAATTCTTCTTTTATTTATAGTCCCAAACCGAATAATTTTTAAAAAAATATATATTAGCTAAGTTATTACATCATCAGCTTACAACTATCAATAGTTTTACAAACAAATAAAAGTAAATACTATATCAAAAAATAGTTATGCTTAAGACAAGTGATCCCATCCATTCTTTATCCCGATGGAAAATTCCTTTAATGCCTTATATGCAGACACATATGTATTAGGATGCAAGTACATTAGGATCATAAATATAGAATTCAGGTAATCTTTTTATACTAAACAGTGTAGATAATGATGTCATGAATCTGTAATGTGACCAGAAACAAATTAGGAAAAATGGTTCATGCCTATAGCTGTCGCTGTCGGTCTCTTTACCTGTTTGAGTCACGGAAACAGACTATTGCACAAAGTGTAAGATAAAGGTGCATACATCAGATCGCAAAGTGTACCGGTCCTTCTTCAGACCATGCACAAATGCGGGAGCCTATTGTACCAGGAACGCCCTATGTTCCTATAGTTATGGAAATATGTCAGTATCTATAATATTATTCTATGTTATTACCATAATGCCTTTATGTAACCCATGCACATACATATGCATGGGTTCTATTTGATGTTATATTTTTATCTTGCTTATCTGATCTATATATAAAAACAAGTGTCTTAATTTTTTTCTTTTTTGGTAGATAAATCTCATGTTTTTATAGAAAGAACAGGAAATTGATATATAAATACGGGCAGAAATCTGAACCTTACATTAGGAGCACAAATGTAAAAGTTAAACAATCTTTTTTTCCTTTCTTCTTTTTGGGGCAAAACAAGTAGGATGATAATTTAAAAAAAAAAAGGAAGGAAATTCCTACTTAAGGTTGAAAAGTAATTCACTCAAAAACAGGGATAGGAAAAGATTGCTGAGGGAAAATGAGATATGCTATACATATTAACATAATTATGTTGAGATATGAAATGTTTTGATGATATTAAAAGATATTTTCAGTGAGTTAAAATGAAAATTCATACTTGGAGTTTGAAGCAAAATGAGAAAAATATCAATCTCTCATATAGATCGATTGACGTGTACATCAGTTTCTCAAGGAGAGACATAGATCGATCCATGTTGATTCTGTTCAAGTTTGGAACTTTCTGTCCAACATCGATCTCTCAAAAACAAGACATCGATCGATTGGTGTCACATAAGTCTCTCAAGGGAGACACATCGATCGATCGATGTAAAGGAAGTTCAAACCAAAAAAGTTTTTAGAAGACATCGATCTCTCAGGCCAGGAGACATCGATCGATCGATGTACTGCAGGTTCAAAACTGCAAACTCTCTAGAGGACATCGATCTCTCAGTCCACACACATGGATCGATCGATGTCTTCCCAGAATTCAAATTTTTATGAACGTTAGAACAAAATCTAAGAGAGATTTATGGTGTTTTCTCTTTCCAATCTTGCTCAAATTTATTGTGGACTTTTCTCCGACATAATACATCCTTCCTTGACTATTATATCCATGTCTAAGATTCTCTAGGGTGGCTTTGGAGGATCAAATCAATCCATAGAGTGGCTAAAGGCTATTTTCAAATTGTCAATACTTGGGAATTGACTTGAAGACATGGTGGAGGCTCCAAAATATGGTGAACACCTCCTATAAATAGATAAAGCTCAGATGAGGCAAACACATACTTTCACCATCATCAAGTTTCATTCTTCATTGTTTTGTATTTCTCTCATATGTGTAAAAGTGTTTAAAGCTTGTTAAGCCTTTCTTTGTTCTTCATTGTTGTATATTGAGAGGTAGTAAGTCTAACACAAGAGGAACCATAAATATTTGATCTCTTGCTTGTGTTAAGACTAGTGAGAAAATGTGATCCCCACTACTTCTTTTAACTCACTGTGAGAAAGTTCTTGAGAGAACTTTGTTAAAGTTGTGAGGTAGCAAGAAGTTGTTCTTGTTTAGAGATGTAGTTGTTAATAGTTGCACAAAGGTATTTTGTGTAAGAACTTGTGGTTGTGGTTGCTTACACTAAGTTGTTAGTGTAAGTATTGCTTTGGTTGTTCTTATTAGCTTTAATAAGAAGGATAGTTGTTGAAAGTCCACTTTGGAAACAATGTGGTAGTGGAGTAGATTCATTTACGATTCGAACCTTTATAACCGGCGTACTCATTCATTGTTTCTTACCTCCCATTCTTGCTTTGATTTTGAATTTCATTTGAGTTAAGCCAAAGAAGAAAATTCCGCAAAATTGCTCAACACTCTGTTCACCCCCTCCCCCCTCTAGAGTGTGTTACGGACCTAACAAATTCGATGCTTCCAACAACATGTAGTACGATGTACAAATGTAGAGTTTGTGACCAGAAGCAAAAAAGATTCAATTGAATTTTTGAAAAAATTAATTATGGCCAGAAAATGTTAATATAAAAGACGCATGTAAAAGTTAATGCTAGCAAGAATTCAAACACGTTATAAAACGGTGTTCTCATTGGACTAGAATTTCGCATTTGTATGCACAGGTTCAAAAAGAAGCTGGATTGCCTTGTGATCTCATGTATTTAGTTTTACTTTACACTTTGTGTAAGAAACTGCTTCTACGGCTCGAATATGTAACCTCAAAGTCACTAAGAATCAAGCATGCCAATGTGAATCTAAAAGATGCATGTAAAAGTCAATGATACCAAGAATGCAAACACATTATGCACTAAAGATGCATGTAATTACGCACTCGTAGGTTATTTTACAATCGAGCTACTTGTGAGCCATTCGAGTTTGACTTGTGTTCGGTTTCAGTTTGTTTACTAATTCTAATTAAATGAGTCGAGTTTAAACACTTAATTAAATTTGTATGCTTAGCAAGCCGAGCCGAGATCGATTCGTTTAAGAAGGTATAACATTATCAAGTCAAACTCAAACGAATTGTTAGCCTCGACACATTAAATGAGCTGAGCTGGCTGACTCGTTAACCTTACTAAACAAGACTCAAAAACTCACTATTCAGCTTAGCTCGGTTTGGCTCGATTCGTTAGCCACGCACTCGTCTTTTACTTGAATTTTCTCTGTCATTTCTACTTCTGTGAATTACAACATTAAGTGTGACTAAAATGAATGTTATATATTTGTTGAAGTTTAAAAACTCATAAACAAATGTGCAGTATTTCACAAAAATAAAAATATAAAAGGTAGTACAAACCATAAAAATACCCCACTTTAACCAAAAAGGAAAAAAAATCTTATGATAGCTAACAGAAAATAAATAAGGTCCTATCCATATCTTTTGAGCTTAAATTAGGATGGCAATTTTAATTTTCTAATTACAAGCAATTTTGATTCATAAATATGTTGTTCCATTTCCAATGGAGTCAAGAAGAATATGATGAATAAAGCTAAATGACTCACTAAACTTGATGTGCTTTTTATATTATGAAATAGTAGTTGATCGACACAGCTTGACGCAATTTTCATTATAGGTCGTCGGGAAACAACCTCTGTGTGTTTTTCATACATGAGTATGGTTGCATGCATTCGATCCCTCATACCTGTTACAGGCGGGAGCCTCGAAGGCAATAGAATAATTTTGTTGTTTGATTCATGAATCTTTCTAGAATGTGAAGCGGAGTAGTCCCGGATTAAAAAAAAAAGGAAAAAAATCTTCTTCCGGACTTGAAAATTTTCTTAATAAAATTTCAAAATCAAGTTATGGACCAAAAATTTCATACTTGGTTAGTATAAATACCATGGCTTTTTTGCTTCAGAAACCACGACCTAAGGTATTGAAACTTATGACCTTTTGTCGGAAGTGTTTCCTTGAGCCATTTGTCATTTTCTTTTTCCTTTTTCAGTTTCAGTTTCATAAATTTCCTCATAAATATTTCCTGTTTTGGAGTTGTAATCTCCAGGGGGAGAGGAGGGGAGGGAGGAAAAGTGCCACATTTTTACAGGGATAGATATTTTCACACCCAATTTCCTCACCTTCTTCTTTTTCACCGTGCGACACGTGTCCTCTATCCCCCTTATACACTCATTAGTATCCATCCGTCATCTGGCCTCAACACTTTTACTGACACGTGGAGTGTGATGGGAAAGGGTTGAGAGAATTGTGGGTGAAGAGATCCCAAGACAATTTAACCTCGGTTCCTTTCAAGTCTCCTTTTTTGTTTCCAATAAAGGCAAAAATATGTCGGTTTAAGCTTTTTAGCAACGGAACGAGCAGGATTTAGTAGCGACAGATCATATCTATGTCAAATCAATTCTGCAAAGATGGTACAATTTTTTTACCCCTAGTTGTATTCTCTGGTCTTGATTTTTTAAAATTTTTGAGTTATTGATCCTTTGAGACTTCATTAAATGAGATTGTTTTTGGCTCTTGTTAGCAGTATCAGTCGATGCTTTAGAACGTCGTTGAGATACATGGTGATATATAAAGCAAAATTTGTGATACTTCAGTTTCTGTTTTCGACACTCTTTCGAGATGATCCATCAATTTGGATATACGGTTCCCTCTAAATGCTCTCTGCTATTGCTTGCACCACCATTTCGAGGGTGACTTTGAGCACTACCTTTGTCCCAAGTGAGCTTTTGTTGATTATACACTGGCACACAGGAGCAGGAGCACTCGCCTCCTCATTCCTCTGCATATCGTAGATTATACACTAGAAGAAGAAGAAACCATAGAACTAAGGCCGAAGAAATAGGCAATGAAATAGAAACTGATCGTGAAGAAAAGCAATCCCATTAGTTTTGAGTTATGCATACCGTTACGTTTTTTTTTTGGTGGAGTAATAACACAACCAGCATAGTTATAAGTTAAACTAGAAAACATCAAATAAATAAAAGATAAAAGTATTTTACATTTTGTTCATATCTCAGGTAGTATCATAAACTAGCAAGAGAACTTTTTTCATTTCATCATTGAACAAAGGGTGGGAGTGCCAGCCTTCATATATCAAAACCAACACCTAAAAGCCTTGTTTCTGTAGGCTGAAATACTAGGTTTTCGGTTAGGTCCGTGAAACACACTAGAAGGGGAGGGTTGAATAGTGTGTTAATCTAAGTATGGTTCTTTTCGAATCTTTTTGCAATAGAAGTAATTAAACCAATACTTAATATGTTCTTTGAAGGAAATAACTTGTGGAAATGAAAGAATACCAAATTTATAAAAGTTCAAGTCAAAGACTCTACTCCTCTACCTTTTTGCTTTGAACAAGAAGGATTTTTGAACAAGGGATTGTTATTTCTCTTTGAGGAAAACAACAATCAAAGAAAATACAAGAACAAACTAGGTTTAGCAAACATAGCTCAAGAACACGAAAAACTCAACCTCTTTGAAGCCTAGCCTCCTTAAGATCTTCCTTGCACCAAAGAAACCTTCTATGGAGTATGATGTAGCTTCTACACCATCAACTAGCTCTTGGAACCTTGAGTTTTCACCCGACAAGGAGCTCCATTGCTTCTTGACCAACAATCCAAATCTTGCTCCTCACAATCCTTACTTAAAAGAAGATCACTTCTCCTTTACAATCACACACTCTCAACAATAAAGTAATATTACAATGATTTTTGAGAGCAAAATACAAATGAAAACTTGAGAGCTTGAGGTAGAAAGTTGTATTCAAAAATGGAGTCTTCCAAGCCTTATAGAAAGGTCTTCTAGCCGTTGGAGAGGAAAGAGAGAATTGGAAGAAGACTACCTCTCACATGTTGACACCTCATTGCCTTAGAAATCTCTTCTTGGAAGAAGTCAAAACTTCTTATGGAAGCTTTGCCTTTTAAGCTCAAAAAGGATAAGATTTGTTCACCCACCTTTGATTGACATTTTTGCTAAAGCTAAAAATGTCATGATTGCATAGGAAAGATAAAAAATACTTTTGTCATGATTGTATATGAAAGATAAAAAGTACTTTTGTCAATTCAAAAAGTGTAAGAGAGAGTAAAACTGTACCTGTTGAAGCCTACGGTCCGTGCATCAGAATTTATGAATGTTGCGCTTAAAGTGACTTCGCACTCAAGAGTAATAATACATGAAGCGCTTCACGTTTGTTCTTCAAACTTTCTGTCTGAAAGTTTTCGTGCCAATTGAAGCGCTCCATGTAGCGTTCGAAACTTTCTGTCCAAGAGTTTTTTATTTTTCTTACTGAATGAAGCGCTCTATGCAGTGTTCGAAACTTTCCGTCCATAGGCTTTATTTTCTTATTACCAAATGAAGCGCTCTATCCAGCGTTCGAGACTTTCTGTCTTAAGGCTTTATTTTCTTATTACCAAATGAAGCGCTCCATTCAGCGTTTAATGACTAAACAGAAATTTTTCTTAGCTACACTTTCTTGAGGAGTAACATGTCCGATTAACATGTGAAGTTCCAGAAACATTTGATTTGATTTTGAAACTTCTCTTTATGTGCAAATCATCAAAACCAATCTTGACAACAACAATCTCCCTCTTTTTGATGATTTCACAACAAGCTCCCCCTTATTAAATGCATCTTATGCTCCCCCTTACTAGATGCATTTTCCGAAGGATGCTTTTATTTCATAACACCAGAAAATAATTGAAGCTATGCAAAAATTGCCAATTCACTTAAACACATCATAGTTCAATCATCCCATCTTCGAGCAATCAATCAAACAACACCAACTAGAAACAGATCCAAGTCTTTAGTTTCTAACCATCATCACCACAAAATAGCACAACCCAAACATCCATCCATAAAAGTCAGCACATCATACCATCCCATATGAGCAACCAACAACTATTTGTAGACAAACTTCATGAACTTAACAGAGTACAGAGTACTTAATCAGCAAATAGAAATAGTGGCAGCAAAGCGGAGTGCAAAACAGAGTACCAGACCAAGATATAGTAGTAGAGACAAACACAAACACAACAGATCAAAAGGATCAAAAATACCTGCCCACATTACTGAACTACTGCATTACTACACTACTACACACACACACACTACTGCACTACTGCACACACCACTGCACTACTACACTACTGTACACACTACTGCACTACTACACCACTTTTTCTCCCCCTAAATCATCAAAAGAAGGGAAATCAAAAGGGAAAACTAAGTTCAAGGAAGATAAACAGTGTTTGGTTCATCATCAAAATCCGCAACAATGTTTAAGCTATCGTACTATCCTTTGAACACAAGTTGTTCAAGGAATCAAAGGGAAAAACTAAGTTTAATGCCACGGTGCATAAGCAATACATGAATACAATTTGCTTAGGACAAAGCGCTTGATCCTGTGTGCAATATCCACGTCAGGCGCTTGGGAAAGCAACTGATTGCACATTGAACCACAGTGATAATGACAGGGCTCTCAAAGTCAACAGAGATTTGTATTTTCATACCATTTGACTTTAATCAATATTAAGCAATCCCAATCGACTTCTAATAGACTCAAATACTTCACAAGACTGGTTTTGTGAATATATTCACTAGTTGGTCACTAGTAGAGACAAATTTGACACGAACCAATCCCTTTTGCACACAATCCCTAATGAAGTGATGTCTCACTTCGATATGTTTGGTTCGGCTGTGATGAACCGGGTTTTGTGAAATATTAATAGTTGAAGTATTGTCACACAAGATAGGTATCTTGGAAAAATGAAATTCATTTAATGTATGTGACATCCATAACAATTGTGCACAACATGAGGCGGCCGAAACACATTCGGATTTCGCCGTAGAAAGAGCAACACTATTTTGTTACTTGGAAAACCAAGATGTAAGACAATCTCCAAGAAATTGACAAGTTCCGGATGTGCTCTTTCTATCAACAAGACTTCTGGCATAGTCGGAGTCACTATAACCTCTAAGATCAAAGCATGCATTCTTAGGATAAAATAAATCAAAGTTCAAAGTTCCTCTAAAGTAACGAAATATACGTTTTACCGTAATCAGAAGCATTTCTCTAGGATCACTTTGAAATCTAGCACATAAACATACGGCATGCAAAATGTCCGGTCTACTAGCGGCCAAATAAAGTAGACTACCAATTATGCCACGATATAAGGTTACCTCAATTTGCTTTTCTTTTTCATCTTTGTCAAGTTTCAAACTTATGCTCACAGGAGTGTTCACATATCTACCTTCACTAAAGTTGTACTTTCTAAGCAAGTCTTTTGTATACTTGATTTGAGAAATGTATTTCTCCCTCTTAGGTTTGCTTGATTTAGAGTCCAAGGAAATAAGTGAGTTCTCTCATCATACTCATTTCAAATTCACCTTGCATCAAGCTAGCAAATTGCTCACAAAGAAGATTATTAGTAGCATCAAAAACAATGTCATCTAAATATACATGAACAAGTAAAAGATGTTTGCCTGGTTCTTTGATAAACAAGGTTGTATCCACTTTACCTCTTGAAAAACCACTATTAAGAAGAAATGTACTCAACCTATCATACCAAGCTCTAGGGGCTTGTTTAAGGCCATAAAGTGCCTTTTTGAGTTTATAAACATAATGTAGAGAATCATGACACTCAAACCCGGAAGGTTGAGCCACATATACTTCTTCTTGAATAATTCCATTTAAGAGGGCGGATTTAACGTCCATTTGGTAAAGCTTGAAATCTTTGTAACAAGCATACGCTAACAACATTCTAATAGCTTCAAGTCGTGCTACGGGTGCAAATGTTTCATCAAAATGAATACCCTCTTCTTGGCGGTATCCTTGAGCAACTAATATAGCGTTATTTCTTGTGACATTACCTTGATCATCCATCTTGTAACGAAATACCCATTTTGTGCCAATAATAAGATGATCATGAGGTTTGGGAACTAACTCCCAAACATCACGTCTCTCAAATTGATTTAGCTATTCTTGCATAGATAAAATCCAATCCTCATCAAGAAGTGCTTCTTTAACATTTTTAGGTTCTATAAGGGACATAAAAGCATTTTCTCTATATTTTCTTTAGGTTGTAATTCCACGATTTATATCACCTGTGATTAGATCTTGGGGATGAGAACTTTCATGCTTAAATGATCTAGGAAGGTTGGATACATTGCCTCCAACTTCCGCATGATCACTTTCCGGAAAAGACAAATGATCATTGTCAATGTGTGACTCATTTTTCGGAAAATGAGATGCATTGTCAACATTCTGTTTATCATCAAAAGGATCTTGTGAAATATCTTTACTTATTTCACTTTGTTCTTTGACACTAGGTGGTTGAGTTCCTTCAATGGGATCAATTTTTAAATCAATGAAGATTTTTCCTTTAGGTGGTTCATCAACAATTTCTTCTTGATGAATAACTTTGGAACAATATCAAGACCTTCTTCTTGAGAAGTCTCACCTTCATCATCTTCATTTTGCTCATTGAGTTTAGTTTCATCACTAAGTGATTCACTAAACTTAACATGAATAGATTCTTCCACCTTTTGGCTTCGTTTGTTAAATACACGAAATGCTTTACTATTTAAGACTTAACATAAAAATATGCCCTCATCCGCTTTGAAATCAAGCTTGTCCAAAGTGTCTTTAGTGTTAAGTATGAAACACTTACAATCAAACACTTTGAAACACCCAATGCTGGGGAATTTTCCATTCCAAAGTTCATAAGAAGTCATATTTAGGTATGGTCTCAAATAGATACGATTAATTACATGACAAGCGGCATTAACCGTTTTGGCCCCAAAATACTTGGGCAAGCCGAACTCATTAAGCATTGCCCCTTACTCATTTCTTGTAGGGTTCTATTCTTTCGTTCGGCTACACCATTTTGTTGTGGAGTCCTAGGAGCAGAAAAGTTATGTACATACCCTTTGGGTACACAAAATCTTTGAAAGTTTCCATCAAACTCTCCACCACGATCACTTCTAATCGTCTTAATGGTGTCACTCATTTAATTTTTCAATTGCCTACATAAATCAATGAATTCATGACATGCGTCACTTTTCTTAGCAAGAAATATTACCCATGTATATATAGTGTAATCATCTACTACCACAAATGTGTAATGTTTGTCACCCAAGCTTTTTGTACCAATATCCCCATACAAATCCATGTGTAGCATTTGTAGGGGTTTGGAGGTAGAAATATTTGTTTTGGGCCTAAAGCTTGTTTTCACAAGCTTTGCCATTGGACGCCTTTATCCTTGGTGTCTCCATTTAGTGCTAGGGCCTACAAATTCAACATATAACGTTGGTACCCTTTTATTTTTGGGTCCTTAAGGGTTAGTAACATGCACTTGACCCGTTGGCACCCATACAAGATGTATATTTCTCTTAGCTCTACAAACTCTTTCTACATGACCTTTCTTATTGGAATAAAAGCATGTAGGAATACGTTTGTGAGACTGAGAATGATCATAATGAATTTGTGTAGACATAATCCTTGATTCATGTTTGTGCACATTCTTCTTTGGTACTAAAGAAGAGTTCTTGGCAATGGATTTAACCAAAGGTTTTGAAGCCTTGGTTTCTTTTGTCTTCCTATGAGACATGTGTCTTTGTTTCTTCAAAGATGATTTTGATTCTTTGAAGGAGGGAGTGAATGCATTACTTGGTTTGGAAAATTTAATCAAAGGCATAGATGAAGGTTTCATGTTCACACTAGATACATCATAGCCTAATATGGTTTTATCAATGCTAGCTTTTTGACTAATTAGCATCTTATTTAAAGCATGCTTGCCCTCAAACATTTTCTCCATTGTGCTCAAATGAATTTCACTTTCATATCTTAAATAACAATTCTCATTTGCAACCACCTTATGCGTAGTCATAAGAATATCATACTCAAGTTGCAATGCAATGTTGTTTTCAAGCGTGATATTATACTCATTTATGCAATTCCTAAATTCCCGTTTAACATGTTTATATTTGAGACTTAACAAATCATTCTTCCTAATCATATCATCAAATTCATCTTGCAATCTATAATGAGAAGATCTAGTGCATACCTTCATATCATCTTCGATGGCTATGAGAAAAGAATATTCCCTTTCAAGATCATCATCACTTATGGCTATAAGATCAAGATCCTTGTCATCATCATGGTCGCCTTCAGAGTCGGATAGGAGACTATCTCAATGAGCTACCTCCGCTTGAAGAGCCTTCTTCTTTTGTTAGATGGCCTTCTTATCTTTTGGGTGCGGATCCTTCACTCTACAATCTTTCATGAAGTGATCATATTTTTCACATTTGAAGCATTTGTTATCTTGGTCCTTCATCTTGTCTTTGTCCTTGGATAGAGTCCCTTTGATGAAACGTTTAGCCTCATCTCCATTCTTTCTAGCAAATGTTTTGAACCTGTGTCACATACCAACGCCTTAGGTGATTGTTTGAAAGGATCATTTTTCTCTTGTTCCTCAAGTTGAATCTCATGAGTCATAAGATTCCCATATAATTCATCCAGTGTAAGAGTTTCGAGATCCTTTGATTCTTCTATGGTCGTCACCTTAGGATTCCATTATCTTCCTAATCTATTTAGAAGTCGGTGGTTAAGATCTTCTTGTTCAATCTTCTTTCCCACAACATTGAGTAGATTAACAAGTTTGGTGAACCTTTGAATAGTCTCTTCAATCTTTTCACCATTAAGGACGGAAAAATTATTGAATTGTTTCATCAACATCCTTCTCCTTGCCTTTCTAACTAGAGAAGAACCCTCATGGATCATTTCTAATTTATTCATGCTTCATGAGCGGATTGAACACTTTGAATCTTAGCTCTCTTATTTGGAGTTAGAGAACTATTCAAGATGTCAAGAGTTTTTCCATTTATAGCAAATAACAACTCTTCTTCTTGGGTTGGATTATCATAGTCAATAGGAGCCTTTGAGCCCTTAGTGACTTCTTTCTAAATCCGGTATCCACAACCTTTAAGATGAGTCTCCATGTTTGATTTCCATAGAGAAAATTATTTGGATCAAACATAGGCACTTTGGTATGAATATTAGATACGGAAGGTATCAAATTTTCTTGTCTTCTTCTTCTTGTTCCAGAAGACTCACCACCTAAAGATTCCTATTCATAAGGTGTTTCTTCCATACTTGATAGGATCAAGCCTTGCTATTTGAGTGTCAAACAATCAAGGTTAGGCTCTGATACCAATTGTTAGGTCCGTAAAACACACTAGAAAGGGGGTTGAATAGTGTGTTAATCTAAGTATGGTTCTTTTTCGAATCTTTTTGCAATGGAAGTAATTAAACCAATACTTGATGTGTTCTTTGAAGGAAATAACTTGCGAAAATAAAAGAACACCAAATTTATAGAGGTTCAAGTCAAAGACCCTACTCCTCTACCTTATTGCTTTGAACAAGAAAGATTTTTCAACAAGGGATTGTTATTTCTCTTTGGGGAAAACAACAATCAAAGAAAATACAAGAACAAACTAGGTTTAGCAAATCTAGCTCAAGAACGCGAAAAATTCAACATCTTTGAAGCCTAGCCTCCTTAAGATCTTCCTTGCACCAAAGAAACCTTCTATGGAGTATGATAGCTCTTGGAACCTTGAGTTTTAGCCCAACAAGGAGCTCCCTTGCTTCTTGACCAGCCATCCAAATCTTGCTCCTCACAATCGTCACTTAGAAGAAGATCACTTCTCCTTTACAATCATACACTCTCAACAATAAAGTAATATTACAATGATTTTTGAGAGCAAACTACAAATGAATACTTGAGAACTTGAGGTAGAAAGTTGTCTTCAAAAATGGAGTCTTCTAAGCCTTATAGAAAGGTCTTCTAGCCATTGGAGAGGAAAGAGAGAATTGGAAGAAGACTACCTCTCACATATTGACACCTCATTGCCTTGGAAATCTCTTCTTGGAAGAAGTCAAAACTTCTTGTGGAAGCTTTGCCTTTTAAGCTCAAAAAGGATAAGATTTGTTCATCCACCTTTAATTGACATTTTGGCTAAAGCTAAAAATATCATGATTGCATAGGAAAGATAAAAAGTATTTTTATCATGATTGCATAGGGAAGATAAAAAGAACTTTTGTCAATTCAAAAAGTGTAAGAGAGAGAGAGAGAAAAATTGTATCTGTTGAAGCCTACTGTCCGTGCATCAAAATTTATGAATGCTTCGCTTAAAGTGACTTTGTACTCAAGAGTAATAATACATGAAGCGCTTCACGTTTGTTCTTCAAACTTTCTGTCTGAAAGTTTTCGTGCCAATTGAAGCGCTCCATGTAGCGTTCGAAACTTTCTATCCAAGAGTTTTTTAGTTTTCTTACCGAATAAAGCGCTCTATGCAGCGTTCGAAACTTTTTGTGTATAGGCTTTATTTTCTTCTTATCAAATAAAGCGCTCTATGCATCGTTCGAAACTTTCTGTCCGAAAACTTTATTTTCTTATTACCAAATGAAGCGCTTTATGCAGCGTTCGAAACTTTCTGTCTGAGGGCTTTATTTTCTCATTACCAAATAAAGCGCTCCATTCAGCGTTTAATGACTGAACATAAATTTTTCTTAGCTACACTTTCTTGAGGAGTAACATGCCCGATTAACATGTGAAGTTCCATAAACATTTGATTTGATTTTGAAACTTCTCTTTTTGTGCAAATCATCAAAACCAATCTTGACAACAACATTTTCGTCCTGGATGGTTTAGGTAATTGCTGCAGTTACTTCATTTGCAGGAAATAAAGAAATTTAACCTTGACCCTTGCTGTCAAGGAATTGTACATGTGACAGATTCTTGCTGGACATGCATACAATTATCAATAACATTCAAGCCTTTTTCATATTTTGTGAGATCGACTAATTTAAATCACTCATATCTCTTGTATTTTTACTATTTTTTTCTTTTTTTTAAGACGCAACTATGATCCCTTAATATCTAATGCATAATATATGCCTTTACGATACGCCTCTTTCAAAATACCATATCATCTCAACAGTGATTTCGACCTAGTTACTTAAAATTCACATTTAAATCTTATGTCTTCTACATGACATCAGATACATGAATTAATAGTCTCTACTGTGCTATGTCAATGATTATGTACTCCCAAATTGTTATATAAGTCATGTCATTTCTTATTGTCTCTTTCTATGTCTTATTTGGTCTCTCTCCCATGTTTAACGTTTAACTTGTTCATTGTCTTGCACCACTTAACAGGTACATCTGCATGACGTCTTTGCACATGCCCGTATCATCTGAACCTTGACTCCCTTATATTCTCATCTACAGAAGTCACTCGAACATTTCTCCTTATATGTTGATTTATTATTTTATCCTTGTTTGTATGTTTACACAACCTTTCTCTTTATATTTTTATACTCATAATTATTGTCCAACATTTAGATAAGTACAGCTGTGGTCCTATTGTCATCGTATAAAACTTTTTTTTAAGCTTTAAAGGTACTTTTCCATCACAAAGAAGATCCGATGCACTTCTCCACTTTAATCACCCTGCATGTACATGTGACTTACATCGTTGTTAATTCCTCCATCTTTTTGTAGTATAAATCTTAAATGCCTAAAACTCATACTCAGTTGAATCTATTAGTGTCCTAGTTTTACTTATGGTTCTAAGTTATATTCTTTTGTTACTAAAATTAAATTTTATATACTATGTTTGTTTCGATTCAATTTAAAAAATTTTCCTTTTAGTGTCTTCCGCCAACAAAATAAACTTGTTATTGTTTCATACTCCAAGATTGTGGACAATATCCTCTTATGCGCATTTCGGACAAGCCGAGGAAAAAAGTGACTTCTGGAGAAATAGGTCAAATCAGTTTATACGGAGGATAGAGGATTGTTTATGTACATGGAAATATTGACTAATTCTTTAAGTAGTGTTATGAAATAACCCAGCAGTTTTTGGCCACTCTATTTGTTAAAGGAGTTTCAAGATTGAATCAAGGAAGTCAAACGAAGAAGATAATCAAAAAGGCATAATTGACGGTTGATAGTCATAGAGAAGACAGTTAAATAGTCAAAGGAGTTGACTGATTCATACCACAGTTTCGGATTTTTCAGGAGCAATGAGCTGCTGGAGAAGGCTGCAGTGGCTGTTGAACGATCGAAGCAATAAGGGAGAAAGAAGACGGTTGCAGTTTGGCGGTTAATTTATATCATACGGAAAAGACAATCTTGCCCTCACTTAAGCGTACGCTTGGTTTAAGGAATCAAGGGCATAATTGTGATCTCAAGAGTTTTTCTTCCTTCATTCTGTTTCTGCAGCTCAGTGTATATATGTAGTGCAGCTAGGCAGTTTTTGATCAACATTTCAGACTTCTTGCAACTGATTTTTCTCCTTTCTAGTTAAGAAATAATTTTCTCTTTATTCTTCTCAATTCTCCAATTCATAGTTTTCATTTTGGACTTGAATTGGCTACACTATTCTTGCTGTTTTCAAGTGTTCGACGAAAGTTCTTCTCCATTTTTTCTTTCAATTAAAGAAATCTTATCACTATTCGTTGACATTTTGCATTTTGCATTGCAATCTGATATATGTAACCTTATCTTACACTTTGTGCAATAGACTGTTTCTACGTCTCGAATCTATAACATCAAAGTCACAAAAGAGAAAACACATTATGCAAATGTGAATCTAAAAGATGCATGTAAAAGTCAATGCTAGCAAGTATTCAAACATATTATGCACTTTTCCTTACGCACTCGTGGGTTATTTTAGGAATCGAGCTACTTGCGAGTAGTTGAATTTGGCTGGTATTTGATTCGAGTTTATTCACTAATTCTAATTAAATGAATCGAGTTCGAACCCTAATTAAATTTGTATACTTAACAGGACGAGCCGAGAATATCAAACCGATTTCAAACAAATTTTAGACTCGACATATTAAACAAGACGAGCTAAACTGATTCGTTAACCTTATTAAACCAAGTTCAAAAATTCACTATTTAGCTCGGATCGGCTCGTTAACTGGATACGCACTCGTCAGCTCGTTAACTGGATACGCACTCGTCGGCTCGTTAATTGGCTACACACTCGTCTTTTAATTGAATTTTCTCTGTCATTTCTACTTCTGTAAAATGCAACACAAGTGGGACTAGAATGAATGCTATATATTTTTTTCCCGAAGAAAGGATCGATTTATTGATTGTATAACGTTTCATAATGTACATCAAAGATTAAACAAACAAATCAGCCAACATCTATATGTGTTACATTCCTCTGAAGGCTACCCACTACATATTCTATACTTCATGCTCGTGTGATCTCATTTGATGCTGCTGTCGGAGGTGGAAGGTGAGTGACGTTGCGATGCGTAAGTTGGTTGCGCCAGAACCATATACACCATATTGCTGTACGGAAAAGATAACGCCATTCTCCCAGCCCATTGGGAAGCTATCGTGAGTCGGTCAGGTTAGTCTTCACCCATTCATCAACCTTAGTTGGTCGGCAGAATGCATGGCGGTTAGTAGGTGGAGGTAGCTGCCACCAAATGCCCCTTACCCAGATGCAATCCCTCAATGCATTTAAGCTATTCTCGTCCCGTTGGTAGCATATCTCGTAGAGTCCATTTGCATGTATACCTCGCTTGTAGAGAAATGTTGCCGCGGTAATAAGTCTCGGTTTACCTGCCATAAGAACACATTGAAACGTCCGGATCTTTCATAGCCCATATGGCATCCCATGCCCGGCTAGGTGCATCCGACACTGACGAAATTAGATATTCAAATGCGCTTGCAACAGTGAATTTACCGGAGTTCGTGTGCTTCCATATCAACGTATTTGTTTGATGCCGCTGTGGCAACATCCGACCTATCTTGGCATTCCAAAAGAAGTGTACGTGTGGCTTTAAGGTGTCTCCGTAGTAATGATGTGTTATCACACATCCTATAGTCTAATAAGTCACCATATTTACCTTTGAGTACTTTCACCCATAATGCATCTAAATGTGTCAGGATTTTTCATCCAAGCTTAAGGATCATTGTCGTATTTATATCACGTAGGCGTTTGATATTTAGACCACCTCGCTCCTTAGGTAAGCAGATAGATTCCCACACGCACTAGTGTAGTTTATGTGAATCTAGTGTTTCTCCCTAAAAGAATCGATACGATATCTTCTCAATGTCATCCAACAATGTCCTGGGTAACCAAACGGTTTGCATAGCATACATTAGTATGAGAGATAATACACTCTGGACTAGAGTATACCTAGAGGATAGCGAGAGGGTTTTAGCTTTCCACTTACTTAGTCTTGCGCGCACCTTATCCACAATTTAATTGTATTCTTTCCTACCACCTTTACCTGAAAGTAGGGACATGCCAAGGTAGTTCCCAAAGTCTGTGGAAATGGATAATCCGATGCTTACCAAAGAACTAGGCCGAAAATGTCCCTGGATGTTTTTGGATAATAAAATTTGAGACTTCCTCATGCTTATAGTCTAGCCCGTGATACTGCAAAAATCAGTCAATATCTCCTCTATTAGCGAACAGTGCTATTCGGTTGCTTCGCCAAATAGAAGTAAACTGTTTGCAAAGAATAGATGCGATATACTTGGCCCTGCTCTAGATAGTCGTATGGGTTTCCATTTATGTTCTGAGACCGCACAATCAATTTTACTACTCAGAATCTTCATGCATAATAGAAACAAATAAGGCGCCAAGGGATCTCCTTGGCGAACGCCACGTTGTGGAGAAAATGATTCTAGTATCTGGCCGTTCCAAAGGAGAGCAAGAGATGCTGATGTGATACTAAACATGATGAGCTCTACCATGGCATACTAAACTCAATCGCCCCCAAAATATGCTGAAGAAAGGGCCAGTTTACCTTGACATATGCCTTCTCTAGATCAACTTTGACAGCCATGTATCCCTTGCGATCCTGTTTGATGCGCATAGAATGGACAATCTCTTGGGCAATAATAATATTATCCGATGCCTGTCGACCGGGGATCAATGCAGGGGTGATATAATCTTGCCAATCACTGCTTTTAGGCGGTTAGCTATCACTTTAGAAATCACCTTGACAATGACATTGGACAATGCTATGGGCCAAAATTTTGTTGCATCTTCGGGTGGGTGCTGTTTAGGTATAAGTGTAATGAGACTTATATTCAATTCAGTTGGGAATTTACCTGTGTTGAATGCTTCCATCACAAACTCCGTTACTGACAGTGCGACAATTTCCTAATTTTTCAAAAAGAATACAGGTGGTATACCATCCATAGCCGATTCCTCATAAGGACCCATCTGGAATAATGCGCCCTCAATCTCAGCCGCTGCAATAGGTCGGTTCAGCCAAACTCTGTCCACCTCGCCTAGTGTCGGTATTGAAATGCCACTGAAGTCCATCTGAGGGTCCGGCGGAGCTTGGAATAAGTTCTTGAAATGGGTTTGGATAAGGGTTTGTATAGTGTCACAATCGTTCGTCCACACCCCACGCTGGTCCTTCAACCGCACAACCCGATTAGTGCACTTTTGCCTTGCCAAGGATGTATGAAAAAATCTCGTATTACATTCTCCATCGCGTAACCACTGTAGGTTATTTTTCTGTTGCCAGAATAATTCCTCTTATGCTGAAGTTGTGTCATACTCCTCCAAAAGATCTTTCTCCAATTGAGATAAGAAGGAGGATGGACGATGCGCCAATGATTTTTGAATGTCCAACAGCCGGTCTTCACATCTTCGACCATTTGACTATGTGAATCTCGGCCTAACATAAGATACCTCCATCAATTGGCATACATCAAGCATACGCAGCATGCGATCGACACCACAGACACGTATTGACCGCCCTCCATGTTTGTCTGCTTGACTAGTAACCTGGTTAAAATCTCCCATCAAGATCCAAGGAATATTTATCTGTGGTGCTATACTTTCGACATACTCGTAGAGACTCTCAGGCGAAGAAGTGGTTGGAGAGGCATAAGTATACAATATAATACTCGAGTTAGAGTCACCATCTAGAACGCCTACATTAATCAGTTGAGCTGTATAACTGATGATGTATATAGGCATTGTAGAGGCATCCCAAAAGTACCAAAGACAGCCAGAATAGCCTCGGGCTTCCACTGCCGCAAAGTTAGAAAAATGTGATCTCCGTAAGATAGACCCTGCTCGAGTACTTGGAACACGGGTTTCCATTAAGAACATAATATTAGGTTTATGATCTCTGATTAATCTGAGTATTCGTCTTCTTGTTTCGGGAGACCCAGCTCCCCTAACATTCCATGCAAGTACCTTCATGATAAAATCAGACAGTGGAGTGGTGACCGTGGTCTGGAACATCGCTCACCATATCTTCTAGTTCCATGCAGCAATCCTACGTAGTTTTGTCGTTCTATTCTGGCTCCAGAGCTTGATGACGAACAATCTGATCTGGTGGATGTTGCTTTGTTAGATCTTCCTCAGCCACACTTCCAAGAACGGGTTCAAGTACATCCTCACCCCTATCTGGCTGAGTGTTCGTGATGTCACGCAAGGGCTGCTGCAGTATACATATACCCGATGTGGATGTTGGCAGGCAAGCCATGCTATAGATTGAAATTCCATGTTACTATTAGTCTTCGGCATGCTAGAGGTGGGCAATCCCAGGGTTAGCGCTCTTTGCAGCCATACGGGCTTTTCCTTGTTGTCCACCTACTTTCACCCTTGTATCTCCTTTCACTTGAAAACCTTTTTCCCGTCTCTCTCCTTACTTTGTAGTCTGCGATATGGAGGATGTGGTGAAAAATACAGCAGGTCTGTTATCCTGGATATTGCGAATCGTAGAAACTATAGGATCATGTTCGGCCGTGACATTGCCTTCATCTTCCTCTGCAATTACTGAGAACCGTGACCCAGGAGTTGAGAATCTGCAGACATGCGGATGTTTGTTCACTTCAAGATTTGGTCGAGGTTCCATAGTGCCATCAGTAACTCTGGTACTGGAGGTTGGCGATGACGGTTGTTACGGGCAATCATCCATGGCCCATAGGGATCAGATGGTGTCGTAATTCTGGGTTCCATGCGATCCGTGGGTGGTTTTTCCTTCAGAGCTTGGCATGAGCAGTCTTCAGTTTTATGGTCGTAACGCACGCTTATGAAGCACACTAAGTGGAGACCTTCATATTCAACATGTAGTTCCTCACCATTCAAGACCACTACGTATTTCAGGGGTTTTGTCAAATCAATCTCAACACATATACGTGCATACTTCCCACGGTAAGCTTGCATCGTGTTTCCATCAATCTTCACAGCCTTCCCTAATTTCTCGCCAACACGCATCAGTACTTTCTCACTAAAGAACTCTAGAGGTATACGCAGGATACGTACCCAGACCAAGGTAGACTGAATCGCATCAGAGGAGGGGCAGAATCCTGGACTGAGTTTGGTCACCGAGAGATAGCTTCCTTGTATTGTCCATGGGCCGTCCTCCAAAGCATGCATGTAATCATCCTTAGTGAAAAAACGGACAACATAAAATCCATCTTCCAGATCGACAATGTCCAGTTTACCGCATGATGCCCACATATCAGATAATCGTTGTGACAATATTCGATATGATATGCTACGGCCTAAAGGCTTTACTACCAGTGCACGTTGCCATGGAATCCATATCTCCTTCCATTCATCCGTGGTAACGGTAATAGAGACCTTATTCTCATCTACATTTCCTTCGATTTATGTTTGCGGAGGAAGGGAAAATTCAGTGCCTTCCATAGGATCATCCTCCGGTCTATCACCCATGTAGATCTCAAACCCATATGAGTTCCTCATCCGGTCGAACTGCTTGAAAAGATTGGCCCATGCATCACTCCCTCTTCTAATCATGTTGCCCGGCAATGGAGGATCGGGTTCAAAAGAGGCATTGCGTTTGTATTTTTTCACACTTTGATTGATTTGATCTATTTCTTCTACACTGCGTTCAATCGCACCTGCATCCACACGCATCGTTCTAGCAAGTTGCAGCATTACCGGTGTCCCGGTGGTCAGATCCGACGCCGAGGTGGTACCGGTTACAGACACATACGTTACGTGATCAGGATCGCCCAAGCTTTGGGGAGGATTTCAGTTACGGACAACTTTCCTTGTAGGTTTTGCTTGAACGAACGTTATATATTTGTTGAAGTTTAAAAACTCATAAAAAAATGTGTAGTAATTTACAAAAATAAAAATACAAAAGGTAGTATGAAACATAAAAACACCCCACTTAAACCGATAAGGTAAATAATCTTATGACAATTAAGAGAAAATAAATAAAGTCCCATCCATATCTTTTGAGCTCAAATTAGGATGGCAATTTTAATTTTCTGATTACAAGTAATTTTGATTCATGAATCTTTCTAGAATGTGAAGTGGAATAGTCCCGTGATTCAAAAAAAGGAAGAAAATTGTCTTCCGGACTTGAAAATTTTATTAATAAGATTTCAAAATCGAGTTATGGACCAAAAATTTCATACTTGGTTAGTATAAATACCATGGCTTTTTTGCTTCAGAAACCACGACCATAGGTAGTGAAACTTACGACCTTTTGTCGGAAGTGTTTCCTTGAGCCATTTGTCATTTTCGTTTTCCTTTTTCAGTTTAAGTTTCATAAATTTCCTGATAAATATTTCCTGTTTTGGAGTTGTAATCTCCAAGGGGAGGGAGGAAAAGCACCACATTTAACTGAGATCCTCCCACCTCTAATTCCCTCACCCCCTTTCCCACCGTGCGATACGTGTTTTCCATCCCTTTCATACACCCATTGATATCCATCCGTCATCTAGCATCAACACCTTCATGATATCATGTGGCGTGCGGTGGGAAAAGGTGCAAGAATCGGCAATGGGAGATCCCAACCCATTTTAGCAGCGGTTCCTTTCAAGTTCAAGTGCATAAACCAAGCTGCACTTAGGTTTTTTTTTTTTCCAATAAAGGTAAACATATGTCGGTTCAGGCTTTGTAGCAACGGAACGAGCAGGATTCAGTAGCAACAAATCATATCTATGTGAAATCAATTCTGCAAAGATGGTACATTTTTTTACCCCTAAATGTATTCTCTGGTCTTGATTTTTTAAATTGTAGAGTTATTGATCCGTTGAGAGTTCATTAAATGAGTTTTTTTTTTCTCTTGTTAGTAGTTTGCAGAGTCTTTCTCTAAAATTATTGTGTGACTTTTGATACATTTTTTCTGTATGTTTTACCTATTTTAACTAATTTGTCGACCGAAAAATAATAAAGGTCAAGCGGCATCTAATTATATGAAAGGCCCTTCATTCTGCAACTGACGTATATTGCCCAAAATGCAGTAAGAGGAAGTGTCCAGAATCTGGCCAGAGGACCGAGACGGTGTGAGCCAAGGTATTTCTGCCAATGTTATAGCCATTAACATTGTAAGTAATTTCATGTATTATCTAAACCATTCACAGATAAGAAATAGTCTATGAACATATAGAAATAAATATTCTGGGTGTTGGTTTTGATGTATAAAGCAAAATTTGTGATACTTCAGTTTCTGTTTTCGACACTCTTTCGAAATGATCCATCAATTTGGATATACGGTTCCCTCTAAATGCTCTCTGCTATTGCTTGCACCACCATTTCGAGGGTGATTTTGAGCACTACCTTTGCCCCAAGTGAGCTTTTGTTGATTATACACTGGCACCGGAGCAGGAGCACTCGCCTCCTCATTGCTCTGCACATCGTAGATTATACACTAAAAGAAGAAGAAACCAGAGAACTAAGGCCGAAGTAATAGGCAATGAAATAGAGACTGATCGTAAGGAAAAGGAATCCTCATCTTAAAACAATGTAACTGAAATCAGACAAAGGAGCAGAAGAAGACAACCTCGAACTTTGTCTACAGAAACTTCTGTGTCACTACAAAACCTCATGATGACAAACTTCTCTCCAGCATGAGGTTTTGCAGTCGAAGCAAAGTTCGAGGTTGTCTTCTTTGCCTCCTTTGTCTGATTTCAGTTACATTTTTTGAGATGAGGATTCCTTTTCTTCACGATCAGTTTCTATTTCATTGCCTATTCCATCGGCCTTAGTTCTCTGGTTTCTCCTTCTTCTAGTGTATAATCTACGATCATATGCAGAGCAATGAGGAGGTGAGTACTCGTGCTCTTATGCTAGTTTATAATCAACAAAAGCTAACTTGGGCCAAAAATGGTGCTCAAAGTAACCCTCGATATGGTGGTGCGAGCAATAGTAGAGCATTTTAGAGGAAACCGTCTATCCAAGTTAATGGATAATCTCGAGAGTTTGTCGTGAACAGAATATGAGGTATCGCATATTATTCCTTTATATATCAAAACCAATGTTTCCATTTTGAATGAAGTCTAAAGACATACTCTTTTTTGACTTTGGAATATGATGGAATAAAGCAAAATGGCTCACTGAATTGGTTGCGCTTCTTATGCTGTGATAAACCAGAATTATACTCTTTCTGACTTTGGAATATGATGGAGTAAAGCAAAATGACTCACTAAATTGGCACCACTTCTTATATTGTGAAAAAGCAGTTGATCGACATAGCTTGACGCATCATTATGGGTTATCGGGAAACGACCTCTGTGTTTCTAACACATGGGTATGGTTGCATACATCCGACCTTCAACCTCGCCATAGACAGAAGCTTCTAAGGCTATGGGGGTAATGTTCAAGTATATCAAAACCAACACCCAGAATCTTTATTACTGTATGCTCAAAGACTATTCACTATTTGTGGATGGATTAGGTAATTTCTGCAAATATTTAGAATGTTAATAATTATATTATTGGCAGAAAATACCTTGGCTCTCCCCACGAGACCACATTCCCCTTGCTGCATGACAAACAAGGAAGAAGAAATCAATGGCTTCTGGATCAAACTCAAGTCAGTTGGTTGCAGAATGAAGGGTCTTTTATATATTTACAGTTGCGCTTCACCTTTATTTATTATCTCGCACCACCTAATATGTACATATGCAGGACGTTATTGTACATGTTCATACTATCTTAATCTTTACTCTCTCATATTCTCATCTATAGAAGTCACCCCAACTTTTCTCTTTATATGTTCATTTCTTATTTTATCTTTGTTTGTATGTTTACACATCCATCTTAACATTCTTATTTCCGACACTCGTATCATTTGTTTATACTCATAATTAATTGTCTAACATTAGACAGTACAGCAGTGCGGATTTTATTGTCGTCTTATAAAACTTTATTTTATGCTTTAAAGGTACTTTCCTATCACAAAGAAAATATATCGCACTTCTCCACTTTAACTATATATCTCGCATTTATCATGTGATTTACATTCTTGTATCTTTCTCCATCTTCTGTAGTATAGATCTTAAATACCTGAAACTATCATTCAGTTGAATCTCTTGGTCTCCTAGCTTTACACAAGGTTGTAAGATCATTTTTTTTGTTACTAAAATTAAATTTTATATGTTATGTCTTCTTCGATTCAAGTTCAAACTTTTTTTTAGTGTCTCCCGCAAACCAAATAAACTCGTTATTGTGTCACACGCCAAGATTGTGAACAATATCCCCTTTCTGCACATCTCTGGCAAGCCAAGGAAAAAAAAAACTGACCAACGGTTTCTGGGGAAATAGATCAAATCAGTTTATACGCAGGATAGAGGGGGTTGAGATCTCCTCACCGCGCGGTGAGTCACCGCGCGTTCCACAGCGCGACACGTGGCAGCAGGTGGGGGCGGTGAGGCTGGATGAGGGTTACCCTCATCTAGCCTCACCACCCTCCCCTGTTGCCACGTGTCACGCGGTGACGCGTGCGGTGAGGGAATAGGGGTGAGGAGATTTGAACCCGGATAGAGGATTGTTTATGTACATGGAAATATTGACTAATTCTTTAAATAATGTCATGAAATAACCCAGCAGTTTTCGGCCACTCTCTTCGTTGACATTTTGCATATTTTGTTTTATTTATTTTATCACCAATTGTTTTATTATATTTCCTGAAGACATACGACAATACTCCAATATAGAATATTACAAGGACAAAGCAGAGACCTCAGACAATGTGAATGTTCAAGGAAAAGACATGTTTCTCAGTAAAATTATAATTTGAAAGCGGCAATCTAGATCACATATGTGCATAAAATTCTGAAGATGAGATTTATTGCATTTAAGATTGCTTCACTATCGTAACATAAACCGAGTTTAGTTTAATTTTAATGTTAACGAAAACACAAAAACTAAACTGAACTTGGCTTATGGGACGGTCGGTGAAGCAAACTTAGAATGCAGAATTGTGCTTAACCTACCTGACGTGTCCTTTTTTTTAGGTATAAGCTTTCACAATAAACTTGTCTTGACGATTCTTCCATTACAACATACATAATTTTATCAAAACATAAGCAAATAGCAGACAGAAAATTCAACAACAGTAGACGGAAAACTTATTTGATTTTAACAAAAATTGCTTGTAAGACCTACACAATAACCAATACGAAATCTACATATTGAACGGCGGGCATAAACCTTAGACGTAACAAAAGGTCATCTGACTTTCACCATTGAAGTTGCTGTTCTTTTCCGACCATGCATAATACAGGTCTAATAAGGAACTTTGCTTATATGTGGGAGTTAATGTTTCAATCCTTCTTTAAATTCGTTATTCTTTCTTATAAGGCACTCCAGATCTAGTACCTATTGAAAATTTAGACAAAATACTGTATCCAAATAGAGAAAAATAAAAACAAAAGAAACGAGAATAGCTGAGGCGTAATAAATGTTACACCATCTTTAAAAACAATTATACCTCCACCAGTGAGAATGATAAGACCACGCGACAAATGATTCTCAAGATATAACGGCTTATTCCTTTCGTTTGCTTCATGTTAAGAGAAATTTGCTTAGAAATTCAATTGTGAAGCATGCTGGTTGTTTATAATATTGAAAACATTCTTTGGTAAATGAAAAATCCAAGAGTTAGAGATTTGATAGTTTGCTTTTATCTTTTGAAGATAGAGATTCTTGTTGAAAATCAAATAACTAAGACTAGTTATTTTTGTGATTTTATGATGGTACATATGTGTACATGAAGATTCCTTATCTTAGGTATTTGTTAATTGTGTTAAAATGTTAAAAGGGTTTTATAAAAACTTAGATATCATTTAAGATGGATTCCTAGGATTGATGTTAGCAATTAGTCTAACTTTATATAAGTCTTGTGAGTTGGACTTATTTGACCAAGTTGTCATTTATATGATATATTTTAAGAATTAGAAATATATTTTATGTTACATAACACTTTGCTTATTTGGACATGATTTTAAAATCAATAGTTGAATTAATAATTGGCATTTATCATTCGATTAACAAGTGATGATTTTGAATCGTGAGCATGAATAAGGATTTAAATAAGTTTGTTTTTATCTATTTTATCATTGCAATAAATTTGATTTAAAAGTTTGTAAGACTTACGTTTGGTGTAGCATACGAATGACTACATAAGTTCAGTGTTTATTTTCTTAAATATCGATAGGAAATACTAGAAGTTATTTGGCTAGAGATAGACAACATATTAAATGTAAGTGTAATAATAAAATATGATTTTGTCGAGTCTATAGTATGGTTGAAATATCAAAACGTTGTTTTCATATGATTCTTTGATCATAAGGAAGTTATTGAAGTTTACTCCATAGTAACATAAAGAGTTAAGTTTATGTACATTATTGAAAGCCTTTTGAGTTGAGTAATACTATAGATTGTTATTGATTACATGATGACTAATTTGAAGTTGTGTAGTTGATTTTATCTATTTAATTAAATTAATGTTGAATTTAGTATAAAGAATGTTTTTTATGGTTAATATTGACATGAGACTATGGAGAAATATGTGGATTTAGTCCTTCATACTTGTATAAAAGTAAAAGTTAGTTTTAACATATGAAGTTGAACATGTGAATAGCTTGTATATTTTGTATAACTTCTAAACAAGTTTAGAAGGTTCAAGAAGAAAATTAGATCAATGAGAAAATGTTTGTTAGGTAATTGTTCTAATTGGTTGAAGGTTTTGTTGTTTGAGTTTATGTTAGGCTTTCTTGATGTATATGAAGGTAATTTCATTTTGCTTGTTGATAAAAATAACTCTATGATAAAGGTGCTTATAATGAATATCGATTATATTTGTTTGAGGAGATGGTTAATGGAAACATTTTGTTGTATTTGAGTTTGATAGTTTTGTTGATAAAAATCAAATTTAATGTTTTTAAGATTGTTTCTACTTAGTCTTTATGGACCAATGTGATGTTTTACTAAGTGATTCATTGACAGGAATCACCAAAATGCAACGATTTAAGAAGGTGCTAGGACTGATTGATACAAAGTTGTGAATACTCATGAGTTTTTTTAGGGTAAATTATAGACCATATGAGGCCTATAAAAGTAGTCCAATAAAATTTCTTCCAGGTAAATCATGGACAATATGAGGTTTATGGAGTGACCCAATAAGAACTAAGCGTAAGTTAGTTCTTGTGACATCGATGATGATGAGACTATTCCATTTGATGTGCACTCTCTATGATGGCAACTCAACCTACTATTAGTAGAGATCATACAAAAGAGATTCAATATGGTAAAAACAAGTCATAAAAGAGTTCTAATAAGCACTATCAAACTTGTCCTTTCCTATGGTTTTGATGTAAGATGGTGCTTGTTGCAAGTTTATGAGGGTAAGATATTTAGGAATCACTTAATAGAATTCATAATCATGCTTATATTGGTGTGAGCAGTATATACTTGATGAATTTCACCTATATAAGTTTGGAGGCGGTGCCCCTGCCTATGAGAATTTGGAACGTGAGAATAGCCAGCTCAATATCGAGGGGCAAGTGGTACCATAGGTAAGTAAGTTCAAGTACTTAGGATCATTTGTATAGAAAGATGGGGACATGGATAGTGATGTAGCACACCGAGTTCAAACAGGCTTGTGTAGGTGGAGAGCGGCCTCAGGGGTGTTATGTGACAAGAATTTTCCAACTAAATTAAAGGGAAAATTTTATAGGGTGACAATGTGGCCAGCAATGTTATATGTAATAGACTTTAAGGCCATCAAGAGGACATAGTCACAGAAGATAGAAGTGACAGAGATGAGGATGTTGAGGTGGATGTGTGGGCATGTAAGGCTAGATCAGATCAGAAATGAGATATTTAGCAAAAGGTTAGGGGTGACTAGTATAGCAGATAAGGTAAGGGAGGGGAGACTGAGATTTGTGCATGTCAAGCGTCTGTCAGAGCAGTTGAAAGCCTCATTGTAAAGGGGAAGAGAAGTAAAGGCAAACCCGAACTGACTTGGTAGGAGTGGATTAAGCATGACTTACTAGAATTGCGTCTTTTGGTTATTCATATAAAAAGTGGTGGAATATGATTTAAGACGTTTATTTTGTCTTATTTCTGTTTATATAACTCCATCTGACTAGAGTCAATTCATGACACAAGTCATCGTATCTATTATGTGTCATTGTCTACAAGAGAATTTAGTTTATAATTGTTCATGGATGTTCTTATATAAATGTTGGATCATGTGGAGGATTGTTGGAAAAAACATAAAAAATGATTTACAAAGTGCTCCAAATTTATATAAAAAATATAAAATAGTTGATTGGAGAATGAATTGACACTTAGATTGGATGGGTGAGTCAATACTCTGAGTTCTGAGATTACCGAACATTCCTAGCATTTGATGATAAACTATGAGTGCGGCTTCTAAGTTCGGTCCAATTCTGAAGTTTCTATCTTGTCACTGAACACTTCACCGAATGTTCAAGAAATTCATTTACCGAACGTTTGGTCTAGAGTTCAGTGACGATATTTAAGTTGCAGCGTTCAAAGATTTCAAATCCAGCATTCGATAAAATTGACCGAATATTGAGTGACTTCAAACAACATAATTTTTCTGTTGTCCTTTGATAAAATGATTGCACGTGGGACACCTATTTTCAATCTTAAACGGTTATATACTAATTTTAGAAGTTAAATTCTGCAGAGAGGTGTCACATTACCTTCCTTTTTGTAAATTGAAGTCTACAAATACAAAGATCAAAATGTTTTGAAGAGATATTTTTGAAATGATTTTTGATATACTCTGAAATGATATTTGGAAAACCTTTTTGATTCTTTTGAGAAAACCTGCATAATTTATTCATTGTTTTTCCTGCTTCCTCTG
Source organism: Eustoma russellianum (assembly GCA_036186865.1). NCBI lineage: Eukaryota > Viridiplantae > Streptophyta > Magnoliopsida > Gentianales > Gentianaceae > Eustoma > Eustoma russellianum. Next base: position 36,649,320 of record AP025049.1, on the reverse strand, counting down.
GTATTTAACACTTCAAATATACGAGTTCAATCTTTCTCTTGTAGAGAAAACGAAAGAAAAAAAGATATTATATCCTGGAAAGCATTTGTCGCGTGGTCTACCTTATTCAATAGTCAATGTAAAGTTTCTTTTAAAGACGGCGTATCATTTGTTGCGTCTCCGCTGTTGTTACGACCTACATTTCAGTCAATGAAATAGTAAAATAAGATAATGAAAAATAGAACGCAAATGCGATGTCGATAATATTTCGGTGGAATTTAAATTTTTATTTAGGATTATTAAGGACATCGACATTATATATCGGGTTAGAAACGCTCGAAAAATAACAGAATAAGTTAACGGATATAGCGAGACTTGAAGGAACTAGATAATGAACGTTTCAGACATACGATACGATTTGAATAAATTAGTCGGTAGCGACCTAAGTCGGTAGACATAAATTTAATCAAATAAGAATACATGACACGATAGTTTTCACCACTTAAACAAATAAAAAAACACAATAGAATATATATATATATATGTGTGTGTGTGTGTGTGTGTGTGTGTGTGTGTGTGTAAAAGATAAGCATATATAGTGCAATTTAAGGTAGAAATAGAAGAAGAAATTGCAGTTAGAAAAATACTCTAGCAAAATACCAAGTGGACAAAATTATGTAGAAACCAAATAATAGTATTTTTGTCCTATTATACCCATCCAAAGGTACCCTTGACCGCCCTCTCCCTTGCAAGTGGAAGAAAAGTTTTCTTCCATTTGTTTTTCACTACACAACAAAGACCTACATACTTTTATCTCAATTATCACATTTTCTCTCACTTTATCCTGCATGGTAAATAAAAGAAAACTCCATCCCCTCTCTTTTACTCCAATAGGACTGCCCTTTTAGTCAAAAAGAAGACACCTTGTCTTCTTTTTCTTTTTTCCCTTACACACTCTTCTTCTCACCATTATTACCCTACACCTAATACTTCAAAAACCTCATCGTTTCTCCTCAAGATAATCTTCTTCCCTCTTCTCCATTTCCTTACTTCAGTCGAGATTCACCAAGGGACAAAACTCATTTGTTTTTCACTACACACTTTCAATTCCTCTTACACTTCATCTATATTTTCTTTTCTCTTTCATCCATTTCACCAACAACTCCATCTTCTCTTCTCCCACTCCACTCATTTCACTTTCTCTACTTCTCCCTTCCTACACTCCAAACGTCCATTACATCCCTTCTTTCTCTCTTTCATTTTCATTTCAACTCACTTCCCTCTTCTTACACTCTCTTCCTCCTTCAAGATAACAAAACCTTCCAACACCTTTCCTCCTTCACTCATACGGCTGAAGTACACAAGAAAAGAGCAACACACTCTTTTCTTCACTTTTCACTCTCAACTCCTCCTACATTTCATACATACTTCCTTCTCTCTTTCCAAGAAAACTCCATTCTTTAAACATTTTTCCTCTCATTGACTGAGGGTTTATGTAAGCAAAAAGGAGACATTTTTCTTTACTTCATCTCATCTATACACATATAGGATTAAGTTGCAACATCCTCTTTCATTTTCCAAGCAAAGAACAAAGTATTCTAAGCTCCAGTTTTCTTGTTTAGACCAAGGTTATCAAGGTGAGAAACAAGGTGTAAATTACTTCATTTCATCCCATACATACCTTCAAAATAATAAATACAACATCTCCCTCATTTCAAGATGTTATGGCCAAAATTTTGAAGTTGAAAACCAAGATATAGCAAGGTAATAACACCATCTAAGTTAAGGTTATATTTCTTCATTTACTTAGCTTCATAAGTTGCTCACTAACCCCTTCATTTTGATCTTCAAACCGTGGCTACCAAAGGAGAAAGGAGAAAGATTTTTCTTCCAAACCAAGTGAAGAATCTTCACTTTAAACTGGTAAATAAGTGACAAAGGCAAGTACTCTTCCTATACCCTTCATGGATTTCCAAAGATCTATGTATCTATGTTCATATAAAGTTGGATCATCCATTATATATGTTCAAGAATTCGTTATCAAGAATATGTAAAATATATGTTTTCATGTTATGTTATATGTTGTATAATGGAAAAATATATATGTATGCACATATGGGTCACACGGCCTTAAGAGGGATTTCAAAATAAAAATAGCCTTCTTAGACATATTGGTACATATACATACACGGCCATAAAGGCCTTGTGACTAAGGAAAATGACTTTATGTGATATTAAGGATATGTATATGTATAAAGTGAGGAAATAGATACATGTAAATATCTATGTATAAATACACGGCCCAAAAGGGGTTAAAATACTCCTATATGTATAAATAAAATGAAATGGGCACATATACACAATATAGGCATAAGTTTGATGAAAATATAATGGTGAACATATCCATACTTGTACACGGCCAATAAGGTTTTTTGGCAGAATTTTTTTTTATTTTATGGTTTTCACTATTTCATATGTTATATATATATATATATATATATATATATATATATATATATATATATTATGATGATTGATAAGATAGTATGATGATAAAGACAAGGTGTATAAAGTTGGCATAAATACCAACCTTAGAATTAAACAAAAAATGTAACCAAGAAAAGAATTTTGTAATATATATATGATATATACATATGTTTTCGGCATAGGTGAAGAAAAAGAATAAATCTTATGACTTGTTACAAAAGTGAATATTTTATATGTTATGGATGCTTATATATAAAGTGTATGGAAATTATTCAGGTAAGGGTATATGTATATAATATACACGGCCTAAAAGTTATTTGAAGAAAAATGAATATTTTATATGTTATGGATACATATATTCAAAGTGTACAAAATTCATACAAGTACATGTATATATAGAGTTATATATATTCGGTCCTATGTGAAAAGAAAAGAGAAATACTAAATATTATGACATATTATGAATATGAATATGTATAACATGAAAAGAAATGGTCATAATATAAAATTATGAAGTAAAGAAGTATAATATATGAAAAAGGGACTTAAGGATCAATAAATGTATACACGGGTTACATATATATTTGAATCAGGAATAAATCATTTGATATATGCTATAAAGATAAAGAGATATAAATTAAAGTTTGATAAAAGACATGATTTCCCCTATGTATATTTATATGAAATATGACAGTATATGGAATAGTATAGGAAATTAGGGTTTATGATTCTTTATGTTAAGTAGAAGATGGACATTTCATGCCTTAAGTTATATATTAAGGACGATATAGTAAACTTTGAAGATTTGATGGTACAAAGTATATGAGAGTATGTATAATGAAGAGATTACATGTGGATTCATTTGCATACATGTTACATTTCATGAAGCGTTTTGAAAAGTCTACCTTTGCATGTAGACTTATATCATCGGATATATCATGTCATATTACAGTATTTATATGTTCAATTGGTGCACCGTCATGGCATCTGAACCGGAGTGGTTGATGTCATAGGGCATACCAGATGTTATTGTATGGACTTCCGTATGATATCGGAACCCAAGGGGGTTGGTGTCATGGGAATACCAGCCTGTGTGTATCTCTTGTGACGGACAAGGGATCACCAGCATACCGATTTACTGTTACAGTTTCACAGTTACCAGATGAAAAAGGACATGTTTACAGAAAAGTTATGTTTTGAAAAGTTACAGAGAAATGGATATTGTTACATGATTTACAGTACATTTTGACATTGTTCTAAAGATATCGCATAGTATGGCGTTGCATTTACATGACTCGTATATGGACTTAGTTTATTTGGATGATAAGATTTAGGATGATGATATCTTAGACTCTGATTGGAATCCTAAAAGTGGATATACAAGATATTAGCATTTTTATAAGAACTTGACAGTATAGAGGAATACCGGACAGAGATATACGTGTTACTTGCGATTAATTTACTTTTATGTCATTTCCTTTGTTGCAACTGGAGACATGCTTTCCTCTGTTTAATATTATGATTATCATTACTTATTTACTTCGTCTTAACATGCATGATCCATATGACGTATTTAGTAGGACTACTTGCTACGCGATTACGTTTTACCGCTCATACTTGCTTATCACTTTACAGATAACATGTACCGCTAAACCGGATTGTTGAGGACTGACCAGATAGACTATCGATAGCGACGAAGTGTACCGAGAGATTAGCCCTGTGGATGTTAGGCTTTGGTTCATGATATATTTTAGAAGACTTCAGTATCTTGTATATTATGACTTATACAAATTTATGATGTAATGTATTGTATGTCGATTATGATTTGTTTATATTATGTTGTTTCTGCTTATCGATTCATTATTTATGTCGTCATGCACATGTATAGTATCGACACTTTGTATTCCTCGTAGCAGAGTACAACAGATGCACCAAACTGGATTCTTAATTTCAGGCGGGTCACTACAGCTATTGTCTTCTTATTTGTTTTTATTTTTCACAGTTAGGGACCCTATTTTGCCTAAGTTTCCAACATGGTTTCCTTGTTCCCTATTTTAAACCGAACAACCCCCGTCTGTGCTCTTAAAAAAGCAAATTTCACTAGCATAAATCAATGCATTAACATAGTAAAATTAAAGCACCAAGAGATCATTGGTTAACACTGAAGTATGAAATCTAAAATATGAAGATTTAATTTATTAACTGCTTGACATATTAATTGCTAAATTCGTAATATTTCATAATTTGAATAGTGAATATATTTTTTTCTGATAATTAAAAAAAGGTTATCAAAATCTTATGCAAACTAAGCAAAAATTTATAAAATGCCCCTGTAAATTATTTTTATATGTACTTTTCCAAATTAAATTTTGTAGATAGAGAAGAAATGTATGCAAAAATAATTCTTACGTGCGCTTTGCAACTTTAATTCAAGGGTATTTGAAATTGTTCTTTTAATAAACGCATTAACAAAATATAAAGAGTCTGTTCTCTTCCGAATTTTATTTTGCATTTTCTGTTTTTGATGATATCATCTTTAATTATCAAAATATATAAAATAAATATTCACTATGTATTCATTTTAATTGTCTAACATATCCATTAATAAATTAATTTTTATAAATAATGTTAATATTTTATGAAATAATTATTTTCTTGTGTAGTGAGATTTTGTAAAATTGGAAAACGGTGGATTAGTTTCCATTTCTAATATATTCAAATATACACTCTTATTTGACTTTGGAATATGATAAAATAAAGCAAAATGACTCACTAAATTAGCTACGCTTCTTATATTGTGAAGTAGCAGTTGATCAATACAACTTGACACAATTTCATTATGTTTCATCGACAAACAATCTCTATATTTCTATATCGCGTACATTCGATCATTTATACCTTAACATATGTAAGAGCCTATAAGTCAATTGTTGGTGTTGTTGAAAAGGCTCTATTAGGAAGCGTGCGCAGAAATAGATTGACCAAAGCCAACGTAAAATCCACATATGATACTCCCCATTTGGTGAGGAGATATCAGGGAATTCCTCTGTAAAGCTTCTTTTGGTAGGGATGAGATCTCCTCACCGTGCGGTGAGTTACCGTACAGCCAGGACGCGACATGTGGTAGCAGTAGGGGTGGTGAGGCCACCGCGTACGTGACCGCGCGACACGTGGCAAAAAGGGGCAGTGGTGAGGCTGGATGAGGGTTACCCTCACCCAACCTCACCACTGCCCCTTTTTGCCACGTGTCGCGCGGTCACGTACGCGGTGAGGGGAGAGCGGTGAGGAGATCCTATCCCCTGGTAATTTAAAGCTTCAACAGTTTCAGTGGGAGCGGGAAGAAAAAAGGCACTCTCTTGGAAATGGTGGCAGTCGTTTCCGGTGTTCTTTAACAAGCTTTGAAACCTACTCTTTGAATTTTCAATCAGAAGCGCATAATTTCCTGTGTGCTGATTCACCTCTTCTTTAATCTTGATGGCTCGAAATAAGGTTACTTGTCTTATCTTTACTTTTCTTCTGTTACTTTTGTTTCTGCATTTTTTCATATTTTCTTTGGGTCCATTTTTTTCGTTATATGGTTTCCCACTACTACTTGCCCTGATGCAATTCTTATTTTTCCTGGAGAAGGTATAATTGGTTTTTGTGTTTTGGTTGAGAAGAAAGGTGAAACAGGTAGCTGGAAGGAAAATTAGCTCTTTTGGCTTACTGTCATTTCGGGAAAATCAAAATTTGGAGCCTTTCATTCACGAAAGGGAAAGGGTTGTAATTTTTAAGAGAGGGGGAGAGAAAAGCTTGCCCTTTTCATTGAAATAGATTACTGTTTAATTCGGTTAACTAATGATCAGACAATCACTAGACTAACACACTCCCCCCCCCCCCCCCCCCTTCTCCTTAAACACACACACACCCAAAAAAAATGGAGCATTTTTAGAAAATGTCACCTCCCCCCCCCCCCCCCCCCCTTAAGGGCGTGACAGAGTGTTATACTGAAATAATCATGCTGAATTCAGGAAGATATGTGAGTAAGTCTTTACCTGTAGTTAAAAATTCATGCACTGAATACTCTTCTGATATTTGGTGTGTTTATATAAATGAACATCTAAAGGACTCGTCTGGTTCTGACAGGAAGCTTTGGTTTTAGTGGTTGATGTTGGACCAACAATGCATGCGATTCTTCCTGAGATTGAGAAAGTATGTGGCATGCTTATACAGAAGAAGGTGAGCGTTGTAGCTTTAAGTTCAAGAACAGTGAAACTTGGAGGGTTTTTTTTTTTTTTTTTTTTTTTTGTTGCGTGCTATTTCGGTGGTTAATAATGGCTTTCAATATATGCAGCTTATTTTCAGCAAAAGTGATGAAGTAGGAGTCGTTCTATTCGGTACTGAAGGTAATTCTGAGCAGGTGGTGTTTTCTTGTTTAGTTGAGTGGATCCTTAAAATGAAGTTTTGTGGATTGTCTTGATTGCAGAGTAAAATGAGCATAATGATTCAGGTCAATGTTCTTTTATCATATTAAATGAGTGGATCCTGTGGGTGAAGTTTTCTGGATCATCTTTAGGGTAATGACTCAGGTTAATGTTCGGAGTACGTGAACATAAAGTTGCAGGTTCATGGTATCGCCTCTATCGGGTGGTCGATGAGCTTTGTTGACTGTGATGATGTCATGATGTCAGAGTACATCAAGAGTTCATAAACGTGAGAATTTCAAAGCAATTCAGATCGAACCTAATTTTATTTGGTGTCTGAAAATTTTAGTTCAATATTTTAGCATTCAGACTTGGGAATGCATGTTCAGATTTGAACTGCAATTTAACTAAAATATATATTGTCACCACAAAATGGATGAGTAGGTTCTGTGTCTCTATTTTTGTCTATGTATCAACTAATAGACCTTTAGTTAATAAAGCTACTATGAATCATAAGCTTGTCAAAAACCATCCTCATGGAGACGAGCTATAGCTTTCTGTTGCAAGTATTCTGTGTCTTTGACTTTCAATCCTTCATGTAAAAGGCTATGCATCAGACTGATGCCAGAGGACTTAACTAGTATCCGTCTTTTGTTAAGTGCTTCTCTGTTGTAGCTTCAAGTAATCTGTTGAATACTTGGGTTTACACTTCATTTCCTGACTGTTTGTGCATGCAACTGAAAGGCTGTGATTGTTATCTTCAGAGACCAAAAACGAGTTAACAATGGAAGTTGGTGGCTATGAGCATGTGATGGTCTTGCAGCCATTAAAAGTTGTTGACGGAGAGCTAATAGAAGCTCTACAACGACTTCCCCGTGGAACTGTTGCTGGTGATTGTATCCTATATATGCTTCAACGAATTTAGTCAAAAGTCCAGTGTCCATTGCTTTTTTTTTTTTTTTTTGTGCTATAATCTCTATGCTTATCATGAGACAAGTTATTTCTATTCACTGGAAAGCTTTCTGCAGGGTGTGATTTTCGGCCAGCAGGAAAGTGAGAGGGAAAAATCACTCAATATTTCATTTCCATAATTGTTTACATTTTATATCCTATTTCCTTCTATCCATCCCACTATTCAAGGGATATTCTATCACTACCTTGAATGTCATAAATACCGAAAATAATGCTACAATAACTCTCCTTACAAAACTGAAAATCTTGCTATTACTACACCTAATTATCCTCCTACAATTAGGTAACTCATTTACACCATACAATGAATACAAATCAACACATGTCCTAAAAATCTTGTAACCGCTGCATTGACTTCGGCTGGGAGCTGGCAGCGGCAATCTTGCTGCGGCAATATTGCAGTGAATATTCCCACACTCCCCCTCAAGCTGGAATGTAGATATTCTTCATGCCTAGCTTGCTAATTAACCCTTCAAACGATGGTGCGTGTAGGCCCTTGGTTAGCACATCCGCCACTTGTTGTTTGGTAGGAATATAAATCATTGTAAAACTTTTGTCATCAATTTTTTCTCGAATGAAGTGACGATCCACCTCAACGTGTTTAGTACGATCATGATGAACAGGATTATGAGCAATGCTTACGGCAGCCTTGTTGTCACAATATAACCGGGTCGGACCGTTGGACTCAACATGTAATTCTTCCAACAATCTTTTTAACCACAAACCTTCGCACATTCCGTGAGCCAATGCCCGGAATTCAGCTTCCGCGCTACTCCGTGCTACAACCGTCTGTTTTTTGCTGCGCCATGTAACCAAGTTTCCCCATACATAGGTGCAATATCCTGAGGTGGATCTCCTATCCACTAATGAACCTGCCCAATCTGCGTCGGTGTATACTTCTAGACTCCTATCGTCTCCTTTTTCGAAAAACAGTCCCTTACTGGGGGTTTTTTTCAAGTACCTTAGGATCCGAAGTACAGCCTCATGATGTTGCATTTTTGGTGCATGCATGAATTGGCTCACCATACTAACTGCAAAAGCAATATCTGGACGCGTATGTGACAAATAAATAAGCTTACCAACAAGTCGTTGATATTGTTCACGGTTCACATCCTCCCCTCCATCAAGGTCCAGTTTAGCGTTAGGTACAGTGGGCGTTGCCGAAGGTCTGCAGCCTAACATCCCCGTTTCCTGCAATAGGTCTAACACATACTTTCGTTGGGAGACAAAAATACCTGAGTGGTTTCGTGCTACTTCCATTCCTAAAAAATATCTTAATGAGCCCAAATCCTTCATCTCAAAACGGCTATTAAGATATTTCTTCAATGAGTCTATCTCACCCTGAGCATCTCCTGTTAAAATAATGTCATCAACATAAACAATGAGAATAGCACGAGTACCACTTGAAGTGTGTTTGTAAAATATAGTGTGATCAGCTTGAGACTGTTTAAAACCATGAGTTTTAACAGCTTGAGTGAACTTTCCAAACCATTCGCGAGGAGACTGTTTTAAACCGTACAATGATTTCTGTAGCCTGCAGACCAAATTACTCCCCCTGGAATATCCAGGCGGTAAGTCCATATACACTTCCTCATGAAGATCACCGTTTAAGAAAGCGTTTTTAACATCCAATTGTTGAAGTGGCCAATCTAAACATGCTGCTAGAGAGAGTAAAATTCTTACCGAGTTCAACTTAGCTACTGGAGCAAAAGTTTCATTATAGTCAATACCGGATACTTGAGTGAAACCTTTTGCTACCAGTCGTGCCTTATACCTGCTAACACTCCCATCTGCATTAAACTTTACTGAGAACACCCATTTACAACCAACTGGTCGTTTTCCTTCAGGCAGTTCTACCATTCTCCAAGTGTTGTTCCTTTCCAATGCTTTCAACTCCTCTTGAACAGCATTTCTCCAATCCTTATCAGCAAGTGCTTCCTCGATATTCTTAGGAACTTGGATATTTGCTACCTTTGCAGAAAATGCTGCAAACTTGGTTGACAGCTTAGCATTAGAAACAAAATTGGAAATAGGGTGTTGAGTACATACTCGTTTCCCTTTCCGTAGGGCTATAGGCAGATCCAAGTCAGTCGAAGTTTCCAACACCTCCTCCTCACTGCAGGAGACGGGAATCGGTTCTGAGGATTGGCATGCTGGAGAAATATCCGTTTCTTTATCAACTCGAGTTAGAGTTTTTCGTGAGTACACAATTATATTTGGTGTATTTGGGGGGTGCGGCTGACCCGGCTGAGGTGCCGGCTGAGGTGTTTCTTTCGAACTAGGCGGTTGGACCGGGTTTTCTTTTGGACTCGGCGGCTGAACCTGATAAGGTTTTCCGGACCCCTAACTTCGCCCCAAAAGCTAGCTCATAGGGGAAGGTTTGAACCCAACCTTATACACTAGTCCAGGATGTACTCCGCGGCCGATGTGGGACGCATCATCCCCACCCTCTTCAGGACCCGACTGCCTCAGTCGGCGTTCTGCCGAACCCCACGAGACACCGGCCTGACCGGAAGCCCAGAGCTCTGATACCAAATGATAAGGTTTTCCGGACCCCTAACTTCGCCCCAAAAGCTAGCTCATAGGGGAAGGTTTGAACCCAACCTTATACACTAGTCCAGGATGTACTCCGCGGCCGATGTGGGACGTATCATCCCCACCCTCTTCAGGACCCGACTGCCTCAGTCGGCGTTCTGCCGAACCCCACGAGACACCGGCCTAACCGGAAGCCCAGAGCTCTGATACCAAATGATAAGGTTTTCCGGACCCCTAACTTCGCCCCAAAAGCTAGCTCATAGGGGAAGGTTTGAACCCAACCTTATACACTAGTCCAGGATGTACTCCGCGGCCGATGTGGGACGCATCAGAACCGGCTGAACCGGATGGAGTTTTTGGGTGTTTTGGATTGGCGGCTGAGAGGGCAATTGTTCTCCCCCTGAACCGCTGACGGGAAACGTGGGCAGAGGCAGCGGTTCATGCCCGTGGGAAGGAGGTCGATCCTCAAGGCCGAAAGGATCATCCACATCCCTTTGGGACGGATGAAAGAAAGATTCATTTTCACGAAATAGAATGTCTAAGGTAATAAAAGTGCGGCGGAGAGTGGGAGAGTAGCACTTGTAGCCTTTTTGAGTAGAGGAATACCCAATGAAAACGCATTTATGTGACCGTGAGTCTAATTTTGAAGACATAGGATTACGAGAATGGACAAACACTACACATCCAAACACTTTGAGTGGTAGGGTAGAACCTCCTTGGAATAAGGGATATGTTTGGTGAAGAGTAGACATAGGCGATTTGTATTGAAGAGGTTTGGATGGAAGACGATTAATTAGGTGACACGCAGTGAGAATCGCTTCGCCCCAAAGATAGGTTGGAACATGCATTGTGAACATTAAAGCTCGAGCCACTTCTAGTAAATGCCGATTTTTGCGTTCAGCTACACCATTTTGTTGTGGTGTATCTGGACAAGAACTTTGGTGAATGATACCTTCGGAAGCTAGATATGAGTTTAGAGCATTGTTGAAATATTCAGTTCCATTATCAGTGCGAAGAACATGAATGGTGGTTTGAAACTGGGTTTTTATCATCGAATGAAAGTTTCGTATGATAGTTGTCACTTCGGTTTTGTCTTTTAGAAGATAAACCCAACATACTCTTGTATGATCATCTATGAATGTGATAAACCACTTTGCACCAGAAATATTTTTTACACGTGACGGACCCCAAAGGTCACTGTGTACGAGATGAAAAGGGGCGGACGCTTTGTATGCTTTGGGAGAATATGTGTGTCGAACTTGTTTAGCAAATATACATGCATCACAATTGAGAATAGATAACTGTTTATTATTCAGCGGAAACAATTGTTTGAGATAATTGAGACTAGGATGTCCTAGCCTTTGATGAAGTAGGAGTACATCAGTATTTTTGGGAACATGGGAGTCGCTAGATACTGGAATGGGAAGAGAAGTTTGAAGTACAATTTTTCCTGTGGCTGGGCGATAGTCTTCCTCCAGTTGATAAAGACCACTCTTTTCTCTAGCAATGCCAATCGTCTTCCCCGGCCCCTGCTCCTGCAGAATACAACATTGATTAGAAAACTTGGCCACACAACTCATATCCTTTGTGAGTTTGCTAATGGAAATTAAATTACACATTAACGTAGGAACATATAGTACTGATTCGAGAACGAGAGAAGGAGACACTTTTATTGAACCTCTACCAACAACCGTTGCATAGGTCCCATCAGCCACTCTCACTCTTAAGGCTCCAGAACTCGGTATATATGTTGTGAATAAAGACATATTACCTGTCATGTGATCAGTAGCTCCAGTGTCTACAATCCAAGGAGATGTTGCCACAAAATTAAGTGTACCTTGATAGGGTGCTGTATTATTCTGAGCCGGCACATCCGATCGGGTTTTTAAGAGTGCCATCAGTTGTTCGAGTTGTGCTTGGTTTAGTGTGACTTGTCCTGGATTAGTTGGTGGCGGATTGTCCTCGGCTATGGCAGCAAGGCTTCGGCCATAAGGTTGAGGTGCCTTTTTGTATTTCATGTCAGATAGTTTGCCATGTAAACTCCAACATTTGTCTTGGGTATGTCCAAGTTTGTTGCAGTGAGAACACCGGGGTCGATTTCCTGCACGAGGGCCAACACCTCTAACGGCTAGGGCAGAAGCATCGCCTAGTCGTTCAGCCTGTGGGATCGGTTGTGCATCCCTTCTCTCGCCAAGCATGACATGCCGCCTACTCTCCTCCCTACGTACCTCAGCGAACGCTTCACTTAGTGAGGGTAAAGGCCTCCTGCCTAATATACGACCCCTCACCTCATCCAATTGCTTGTTTAGTCCAGCAAGGAAGTCATACAGTCGTTCTTTTTCCAGATGTTCTTTGAATTTGATGTTTCCTTCAAGATCTCCCCAGTCAGCCTCATAGTGGAGATCAAGTTCCTGCCATAAGGTTTGCAAAGTATTGTAATATTCAGTTATACTCATACCTTCCTGACGAATCTCCTTGAGTCTGTTCTTGATCTCAAAGACTTGAGAAGCATTCTCAAGATCTGAATAGTGCTCATGTACAGCATCCCAAATGGCTTTAGCAGTACGCAAGAAAAGATAGGTTCGACTAATATGTGGCTCCATAGAGTTGATGAGCCATGGCATTACCAGTGAATTGTTCAGTTCCCAGGTTGGATAACGTGAATCATTTGCATCCGGCTTTACAGCTTGGCCGGATATGAAGGCTAGCTTTCCTTTGCCTCGCAGAACCATCAAAACGGATTGAGACCATAACAAGAAGTTTTTGCCATTCAATTTGTGATTAGTGATTTGGAGAGAGGAACTCTCACTAAGAGTTTGTTGAAGACTAGTGTCATTGTAAGGAGTGGTTGAGGTGGTGCCGCCGGCATTAGAAGAGGTGGTTGGTGAGGCGGCGGATGTGGGTGTTTGGGAGCTCATCTCCGGTATGGATGAGGAGGAATTTGGTTGGTTGAGTGTCTACTGCTTTGGCTCTGATACCATGTGATTTTCGGCCAGCAGGAAAGTGAGAGGGAAAAATCACTCGATATTTCATTTCCATAATTGTTTACATTTTATATCCTATTTCCTTCTATCCATCCCATTATTCAAGGGATATTCTATCACTACCTTGAATGTCATAAATACCGAAAATAATGCTACAATAACTCTCCTTACAAAACTGAAAATCTTGCTATTACTACACCTAATTATCCTCCTACAATTAGGTAACTCATTTACACCATATAATGAATACAAATCAACACATGTCCTAAAAATCTTGTAACCGCTGCATTGACTTCGGCTGGGAGCTGGCAGCGGCAATCTTGCTGCGGCAATATTGCAGTGAATATTCCCACTCTTTGTTTTTATATATATTTAATATGTAGGATAGCTGTTACATACTAGCTGTTATTATGTAAAATATAGTAATTTCGAAGTTTGCATTGTGGCCTTAACTAACTAGATAGTTCTCGATGCAATGGTTGTTGGAATGGACATGCTGATCAAAAAATTTGGGCCAACTATCAAGGGAAAGAAACGGCTACTTCTCATTACAAATGGTACTTCTCCAATTAAAGATCCATATGAAGGAACTAAGGAAGATCAAGTAAACACCATTGCTTCACAGATGATGGCTCATGGCATGAAAATGGAATGTATAATTGTCAGATGGAAACTAAATCTTGATGCAGTTAGCGGTATTATGGAAGAGAATGATGTTTTGTTTAATGTATTTTCAAATGCATCATGTACTAAAGCTGTGCACGTAGACAATCCGACAAAGTTATTGGGTGCCATTAGAACTCGCAATATATTACCTGTGACTATATTTAGAGGTGACTTTGAACTGAGCTCAAACATGAAAATCAAGGTGAGATTCCTAGACTTATTGCGTTGTCTTTGACCTTCTGCTGTTCTTTTTTCTTCTTTTATCTAATTTTTCCAATTCTTTTCGAGTCATTACTTACAGAATTTTCTTATAAAGAGGAATGAAACTTCTACTCCATTTAAAGATGACATAGTGAAGTTGTGTTGCCAAATCTCCTAATTTGCATGTCGGAGTTGCAGTTTTACTATTACCATTAGTAGTTTCTTACTTTGCATTATAGTTTCATTCCTTCTATTTAATGATTCACCACAATTTCAAAAGGTTCGCTTGAATGAGATCTATAGATGTTAGAAGCAATTTTTCCTTTTGGTATTTATTTTTTATTTTTTATTTTATGTGATGGAATAATATATCTCTAGTAATGTGGAGAATACGTCTTATCTCCAAAGGAGGACAAATATTTTCTATGTTATATGGTTTAATAATTAAGTTTCTTCTAGAACAGAAGTATGTTTTTGTTCTTCATTAACACTGCTATGTACTTACCGAACGACAACCACCAGTGCCAGAAGCATAACTTCAGATGAATCCTTTGTTTTCTTTCTGATGTTATAACCATACCTTTTATCTCAGATGCCGTCCTTGGTACGTGCTTAAGCATTTAAGCCTCACAGTGGACGCAATATGTAGTAGCTTTATCAGGCCAAAGTCATTGGTGGTTATGCACTACTGTATGTTAGTCTTCACATAGTGTGAAATAGTATGAAATAATGCAGGTAATAATGAGATGATATGTTTTGGAACTAACAGTCTCTCTCCTTATTAATGTACTATACTACTGATTTCAGTATCTGGTGCATTTTCCGAATTATTCGGGGTTAACTTCGTTCTGTACAATTTACATTCTTGTATCTTTCATACTGAAGTTCAAATGACTTACATGGTAAGTTCTTTGCTTTACAATTTGTTTTTTCTTTTTTAGGTATGGATCTACAAAAAAACATCCGAGGAAAAATTTCCTACCTTGAAGAAGTATTCTGATAAAGCACCTCCAACAGATAAATTTGCCACTCATGAAATTAAGGTTGACTATGAATATAAACGTATTGATGACTCTAATGTAGTTGTGCCACCAGAGCAAAGGATCAAAGGTTTTCGTTATGGACCTCAAGTTGTTCCTATATCATCAGCAGAGTGGGAAGCTGTGAAGTTTAAGCCTGAAAAGAGTGTGAAGCTCCTAGGATTCACTGACTCTTCCAATATAATGCGGTAAGCTATGTAGTTTCAAAAGCGTACGTAATTTTTTTTTAAAAGATATGTATGATGTCTTTACTAGTTGAATTGATTAACTAATCGCAAATTTCCTCGTTATCTATGTATGTACCCAACAAATTTGTGCACTCACAGACACTATTACATGAGAGATGTCAACCTCTTCATTGCTGAACCAGGAAATACAAAGGCCACTATTGCCGTTTCTGCTCTTGCTAGGGCGATGAAGGAAATGAACAAAGTCGCGATCGTGCGCTGTGTCTGGAGGCAAGGACAAGGGAATGTTGTTGTTGGTGTTCTAAGTCCTAGCATCTCTGACAATGAGAAGATTGTGAGTTTGTTGATTGTGTATCGACCTTTTCTTCGCGAATAGTGTGTTTCATATGACTTTGATTTATTTATTTTTTTTTCCTTGATTGCAGGCTGATTCATTCTACTTCAATGTACTTCCCTTTGCAGAAGATGTAAGGGAGTTTCAATTTCCATCTTTTGAGAAACTCCCATCTTCAGTTCAGCCAACTCAACAACAGCAGGAAGCAACAGACAAGTTTGTTGAAATGCTTGATCTTGCACCGACATGTCGGGAGGAAGCTTTGCAGCCAGAGTTCACACCTAATCCTACCCTTGAGGTACTTGGTTGTGAATTAGATTTACTACTTTTTGTGTAATTAACACAAAACATCACCTGATTGTGCGTTTATCTGGTAATCTAGGTGTAACCCTTCATCATGTGTTTGGCATGCATGCCAAGTGAAAGACCCTTCCTTTTTTTTTGTACAGATTGGTGCATTTGTTTTTCAATCTAAAATTCGTTTCAATTCTCTATAGCTTCATGTTGAAAATCTCAGATGGTAGCATGAGTATCTGATTTATGAAGCATCAAGTTTTATGTTTTTGGCTGACTCTTACTTTTTCAAAAAATATTCAGCGTTTTTATCGCTTTCTGGAAATAAAATCGAAGGATCCTGAAGCAGCTGTTCCTCCACTTGATGAAACTCTGAGGAAGATAACCGAGCCTGACCCTGAATTACTGTCACAGAACAAGTCTGTTCTTGATGAATTCTGTAGATGCTTTGAAGTCAAAGAAAATCCCAAGGTTCGTTCGATGAAATTAAATTTAAAGAAAAAAAAAAATCGAAGGTTCATCCTTTCGTTGTGTTGCTGCTAGATTTATTGCTTTTCATAATATTGTGAATTACCATTGCCATTCCTCTGCCTGAGCAGATTTGTTGATTTACTCTGCAGCTGAAGAAATCAACTAGAAGATTTTTGAAAGGGAACCCATCTGGATCAGATGAAGAAAGAGAAGATTTGGGTAACTATAATGATCCTCAACCGATGATTGCTATAGGGTACACATCTAAAGTCAAGGTTGAGAAGATTGGCGACTCCACTCCTGTTGAAGATTTTAAAGGGATGATGTGTAGAAGAGATGGTACAGAATGGGTCACTAAAGCAATACAGTCAATGACAAACAAAGTCTTTGATTTGGTCGAGAATTCTTGTGAAGGTGATACTTACCAGAAGGCAGTGGAATGTTTATTGGCTCTTCGTGAAGGTTGCATCCTTGAGCAGGTATGCATGTGTGCACATGCGTTAGGTCCCGGTGTTTTCTATATCTTTTTTTTACGTGTATTGCAATTTAGCGTGTTTCGTTTTCCATCATGGGTCATCGGGAAACAACCTCTGTGTGTTTTTAACACATGGGTATGGTTGCGTACATCTGACTCCCCATACCCCGCCATAGGCGGGAGCCTCTAAGACAATGGGGTAATGTTGTTGCTGTTGGTGTTCTCCATCATGGGTGGTGCATGTCATTCACGTTATGATTTGACAGTAAAATACATTAATCCAAAAGTTTGACATACCACAGCCAGGCAAATATCTAAATCTTTAGTGAGATGATCTGAGGATTTCTTAGCTCTTTGCCATAACCAAGTCCTCCAAAGTTCCACTTCGGACTATGATGCTAAAGAGCTCGCGCCAAAGTGGACAGGGTTAGAAGATGGATACAATATAAGAGCAGAAGTAGTAAAAGGTTGATGACTTGAGGCGTGTACAAACATTTTCAGTAAGGAATATTTGCCTGCACTAGTTGCTGTAGTTGTAGAAAAATCTTCTCTTAGGATACAACAGCCAAATGATCTCTTATCCGCAGCTATAAGGATAGAAATCCAATGAACTTTCAATTGAGAATGCTTTTGAAGAGGAAGAAGAATTTCAAAAATGCTAGAATAAACTAGAGCTTAAGATGTCTTGAAATGTGTTGCAATAGCGTTTTTATAGGCTCTTGAACATCATATCAGACCTTTTAGCTGTTGCATGGTGATTGGATATGTCCCTTGGTGCATAAGTTGCAACTTTAGATGAAAAGTCACTTATGTTGGGCACATCGATCGATGTCTCACAGTAAGCTCTAACTTCTTATCCAACCTATTTCGATCGATCTATGTATCGATCGATCCATATGATCGATCTATGTTGGACAGTGTACTCCAACTCGATCGATGTATCGATCGATGTATCGATCGATGCCATCGATCTACGTCTAACAGAATACTCAGCTTCATTTTTCAGCTACTTGGATCGATCTTAGTCACTTCGATCAATCGAATCCTGCGCAAGTTATTCTTGCTTTCTTTAAGCTCTAATTTACTTTTATTATTCTTTCCATTGTTTTTACAAACTATTATAACACATAGATCGTACCACGTCACTATAATATGCTGACCATCTGCTTTGTTCTTTGTAGGAATCAAAACAGTTCAACGATTTCCTAAAGCATCTAACAAAATTTTGCAAGAACAAGGATCTTAAGAGTTTTTGTGATTATCTTGCATCGCGTAAAATCACACTAATCAGCAAGACGGAAGCCATAGACAGGTCTATCTTCCAGCTACATGTCACTTTCCCTATCTTTGCGAAAAACCTTTAGGTCTAGCGGTTGAGTAGCATTTATTTCATTCCTGGGTCTCGAGTTCGATTCCCCTCCCCAATTTAAAAAAAAATTAAAAAAAAAAGCGCTTTCTCTATCTACGTGCTTATTTTTTTCTGTTATCTTTTTCTGTTTATTGCATCTTTCTCCACAACCACCTCATTGCTTATGGGTGCGTCGCAGCGAGTACAACGATGACGAGGCTCTGAAGTTTATGGTTAAGTCAGAGCCAAAGTCTGAGATGTGATCTGGAGAAATAGATGAAGGGCAGCTTGGTAAATACGCAAAAGGTCATTTTGGACCTTTGTTTTAGTAGCTGAAGGTGTAGGCACTAATTTGAAGAACATAAGATAACTGGTTTGGTTTTAGCAGAGGCTAAATGCTACGAGTTCCCAGAAACCAATAGCATCTTCGTCAAGGGCATAAAAGGGACTTTCGACAGCCATAGCCATGAGCTTCTGGAAATCAGAGAATGAAGTTAAAGTTGATGTTATTTTGGCTTTTGTATATGAGATGAATCTTATCATGTTTTGGGATAAAGACTGTCAGCTTAAAGGCTTCTGTTTATTTTGTTTTGATTGTCCTTTATGTTTCATCGGAAACAACCGATGTGTGTTTCTAACACATAGGTAAGGTTGCGTACAACCGACCCCCTAGACCCCGTTATAGGCGGGAGCTTCTAAGACAATGAGGTAATGTTGTTGCGGTTGTCCTCTATCATCGTATAGCCTTTAATAAGCGTTCTTTCTTCTTGCATCCATGCGTGCTGATCTAATTTGCAATCCAATTCAATTTTTTTCTTTCTTTTGAAACATTAATGGCTTAAATTTAATGCACCATTATGGTTAAGTTACCACAATATTAGCATATGCTGAAGTGATATATTGGGATTAGGCCGATTTTGGCGACGTAGTTGGGAAAAAAAAAAAAGAACAGAGTAGTTCCATTTGAAATTGTAAAATTGTTAATGTTGATGTTTTGTGACCTTGAGGTCACGAGTTTGAGGTACAGAAACAGCCTCTTGCATAAAATGTAAGGTAAGGTTGCATATATCAAATCGCAAAGCGATTCGTTTCTTTTCTAGACCTAGTGCAAACGAGGGAGCTTATTAAACCCAGAATGCCCTTTATCTCTACTTATAATTGTTTAAATTACGTCAATATATGTCTTGGAGTAATATGTAATGAATGATCTAGGACAAAATGAATTGTGATTTCAGTTATTATTTGCCTATGAAAATGTTCGACTCCACCCTGATTTGCATGGCAGAAAGTCTTTAGGTGTGATGGTGGTGTAACGGTTGGTTGGCATGTTTTCCATCCTAATTTGAATCATAAGATGTATACATTTGTTGATTAGGGGTATGGTTGCGTAGTATTTTCTCACTAAGCTATGCCTATGATTATGCATCCTTCTAAACAAAATATATGCTTTGGCGTTCCTAATTAGAGGACATGGGTTGGCATAATCTAGGGTTTTCATTCTTAGGTTGAAGGTTGAAATTAGGGTCAGAAGAAGGAAAAAAAAAAAAAAAGCCGAACTTCGAAGCATCCATCCCCCACCCCCGAAACCCTCGCCGCCATGACCATTCCTCCCGAACCCTCACCGGAAGAAATTGATCAACTAAGAAGGAGTACCAAGAAGAATAAGAGAGATACGAGCGGACAACTGGTGGACCGCGGAACTGAGAACCTACGTTCCCCGCCTCCATCCCTGGGCTGGGCCGGGACTTCCTTCGCGGCGGCGCTACGGTCGGAACAGCCAAAAAGACCCATATACACGGGAGTTGATGAGGATGACTCATGGGAGGTGGACTTGCTCGACCAACTGAGATCGGAGCGCATGCAAGAGGAGGACCGAGAATCTCCATGGCCTGAAATCGAAATCTCGATGAGCAGATGCATTGATTTGTGGATGCCCTGGCGGAAAGCGTTAATCATTAAGCTTCTTGGTAAGTCCATTTCATTCAAAGTTCTTACTGACAGACTTAAGGACCTTTGGCACCTTCAGTGTGGTATAGAACTGACAGATTTGGTTGATAATTACTACTTAGTTAGATTCTACTGTAAAGAGGATTATGAATATGTGCTCAACAAGGGGCCTTGGACTGTTATGGGGCATTATCTAACTATCTCCAAGTGGCACCCATATTTCAATCCGGCCGATGCTAAAATTAGAAAAACTATGGTTTGGGTTCGGTTCCCTGAGCTGCCAATGGAGTTTGTGGATACCGACTTATTGATGGAAATGGGTAGTTGTATTGGTAAGGCTATAAGAGTTGATGATCATACCCTCACTGCGCAAAGAGGGAAATACGCCCGGGTTTGCGTCGAAATTGACCTTGACAAACCCCTAGTCCCCCAAATAAAACTGAAGGGGCCTCAAAACCATCTACAGAGGGTTGAGTATGAGGGCTTATATGCTATTTGTTTCCACTGTGGTAGGTTCGGGCATAGCGATGGTGAGTGCGAGATGTTGAAAACAAATGTTCCTATGTCTGAGGGAAGTTTAGAACAAGGCCACAGTAATAAGATGACCTCCCCAACATCTGATTCCCCATTTGGACCTTGGCTCATTCCTTCTAACAACCGAAGGAGAAGAGTAGCAAACGTTAAATTATCGACGGACGTCGATCAGAGCAGAGGAAAAGTTCACGTGGGCGGAGACATAGGATCCAGTGCTGAGTTATTCAAAACACCCAAAGCCCAGCAGCATGTCCAGGGATTGGGGAACCTACCGCTGAGTGCCCGGTTTAATGCCCTGGAGGTTGATGAGGAGGAAGAACCCAGCCACCAAAATGCGAAGCTATCTGAAATGCAACGCATTTTTAGCCAAGGACTGCACAGCATAGCCCCAACATTTCTTACCACTGCAGATAAAACCAAGTTACCCTCTCGCGATCCTAAATCAAAAAAGCCTGTCCAGATTAAGATACAGCCGAAAGCTAAGTCCATCAAAACACATGTGAATAAAACCCAAAAGCAAGAAAATATCCATCCAAATCATACTCATAGCAACACTAACGCTCCATCAATAGTGATGTCGGATACTAACTGGCCCTCCCTGCCTTCAAAACAGGTTGCCGATGGGTCCCCTTCTAGGCTTATACATACACCCTATACAAAGCCTCACCAGCAAACTAACATACTGAACCCAACCAACAGCAATGATGTCAGCACAGTACTCCACGACTCAAACAGCCAAAGTTGCCCACCCGCATCTTCCAGGTGGAAGGAAGAACCGCCTGATTCATATATTCCACAGGACGGGGTGGTGCGAATGTTCGTAACAATTGCGGAGAATCCTGGCCCCAGACCAATGGAACCTGACGAAACCCATGTCATTTGCTCAGATGATGAAAATATGCATGACGAGAGCCACTTGCAGCAAGATCAGTTCGCTGCACCTAACAAGCCACCGTGTTAATGATGAGGATCTTAATATGGAATTGTCGAGGAGCGTCTTCCTCGAATTTTTTCCAAAATTTAAAGGAAATAATTAGGGAGAATGATCCAGTTATCCTGTGCTTGGTTGAAACCAGGACCGGTAGTTACAATGCAAGGAGAATTCTAAAACAGTTTCAATTCACCAACATGGCGGCAGTCGAAGCTCGGGGCTTCGCGGGTGGTATTTGGTGTTTCTGGAACGACGACATAGTCAAGCTTGAAGTTGTTAACTCTGATAACCAGTGTCTAAATATGGCCATTGCGGTGGGTAACCAGGTTCAGTGGATCATTTCTTTTATATACGCGTCGCCAAAAAAGATGTTAGACAGCAGCTCTGGGACTATCTTGCGAATGTTGGAAGGAATATTACCTTGCCGTGGCTTATCTTGGGCGACTGTAATGAACCTATCTCTCAAGCTGACAAGTTAGGGGGCAGAAGAATGAATCCTACTGGGGGGTCATAAATTGCAGGCCGCGTTAAATCAATGTGGTATGATCGATCTCGGCTTCACAGGGCCTGCATTTACGTGGACCAACCTTAGAAAGAATGAAGGCAACATTATGGAAAGGTTAGACAGGGCATGGGCGAATCGACAATGGGTGCTCAAATTCCCTGATGCCTTTGTCGAACATCTTCCTCGGACGCATTCCGATCACTATCCTGTGTGTGTATCTCTTGCTCAACAGGTGCCAAGGCCAACTACTAAAATTCTCCGCTTCCATCTTGCGTGGCTAACACATAAGGAGTTTGGAAATTTTGTCAAAGACAACTGGGAGAACAATCTTGAGCTGAAGGTTTGTTTGGATGAATTTATGAAGCAGGCACAATGGTGGAATACTAATGTCTTTGGCAACATCTTTATGCGAAAGAAAAAAATTGTGGCCCGCTTGGTTGGAATTCAAAGAGAGTTGGCAAAGAGAAAATCCTTCTTTTTGCAACAACTTGAGGACCAGTTAATAAAGGAATATAACCACACTCTGGAGCAAGAGGAAATCCATTGGTTCCAGAAATCACGGGCAGATTGGATCCAATGTGGCGACAGAAATACACAGTTCTTTCATCTTACTGCTCTCTGCCGTAAAAGGCGAAGTAGGATTGGAAGACTGAAAAACCGAGACGGTGACTGGACGGACAATCAAGAAGAACTTAAGAGCCTTGTATGGAAATTCTATGCTCACTTATTTACAGCTGAACCCGTTGATAGTCCCCCTCCGGAAGCATTGATTTTTCCCAAACTCAGTGACAACGACCGGCAAAGTCTAAATCAAACCATCCTGGATAAGGAAATCGAGCAAGCAGTGTTCAGTTTAGGGCCTCATAAAACTCCTGGGCCTGATGGATTTCCCCCGGCATTTTTCCAAAAGCATTGGGCAACTGTGGGTGGGTCTATCATCAGATTTGTGCAGAGGGCTTTCGAGCATAGTGAGTTTGATCCGGGCGTTAACAGGACTCTAATAACACTTATTCCCAAGCAAGTTGCTCCGGAGTCTATTAACCACTTTCGACCTATCTCACTCTGCAATGTTGTGGTGAAAACCATTTCCAAAGTTATAGCAAATCGACTAAAAAGATTCCTGCCTCATCTTATTGAGGAAAATCAAGGAGCATTCATACCTACGAGGCAAGGGATTAATAACGTGGTTATTATCCAAGAGATGATTCACTCTATGAAATTTAAAAAGGGCAAGAAGGGATGTATGGCGATTAAGATCGATCTTGAGAAAGCTTATGACCGTATTGAATGGACGTTTCTTTCGGAGGTTCTCAGAAGCATTGGATTGGAGGACAAGTTATGCGCATTGATTCTATATTGTCTACGGTCTGCCACGCTTTCAATTCTTTGGAACGGGGAGATGCTTGAGGATATTCAACCAACGCGTGGTATTCGCCAAGGGGATCCGGTAGCACCATACCTCTTTGTTCTTTGCATGGAGGTGTTGGGGATATGGATTAGACATCATGTAAAAAGTAAGCTGTGGAAGCCGGTGAAAGTCACTCGCAAGGGACCGGAGCTCTCCTACCTTATGTTTGCGGATGACTTAATCCTGTTCGGGGAAGCTTCTGAGCCTCAAGCCCGCGTGATGCAGAAGGTGCTCCATGATTTTTGTAGGTGGTCTGGACAGAAAGTTAATACGGCGAAATCCCGGGTGGTCTTTTCCTCAAATACTCCTCACACGACTAAAACCTATCTTAGTCAGATCTTCGACATCGGGGAGGCAGACGACTTTGGGAAATATCTGGGCTTCCCAATTATCCACGGCAGAGCCACAGCATCTACATTTCAACCAATCCTTGACAAAGTCAGACAAAAACTTTCAGGGTGGAAGATGAATTCCCTCTCACAGGCGGGGAGGTTGACTCTCATTCAGTCAGTGACTTCGGCTATTCCCGCATACTATATGCAAACACTTCGACTTCCGGAGAGTACGTTGAACAACATTGAAAGGCTGAACCGGAGTTTTCTATGGGGGGAATCCGATGGGTCCAAAAAGATGCATCACGTGGCATGGAAAACCGTTTGTAGGCCTAAGGAGATGGGGGGTCTGGGGCTGCGTAAACTGAGCCTACTCAATAAAGCTCTTTTTGTTAAACTTGGATGGATGATGATACAAGAAAGAAATTCACTTTGGGCCCGGGTCCTGTGGGAAAAATACGGTGATCCAATGAGCGATAGCAGAGTGAATCATAAACCTTCCTACATTTGGCGAAGTGTGAAATATGCCTTTCATTTACTCAAGGAAGGTTGTGCCAGAACACAGTTTGCCCAGTCTAACACTAGTGTGACGGATTTTGAGTGGTGCACCAAATCGAACGGGAAATTCAATGCCAAAGCTGTCTATCAACTACAACTGGTGCCGTATGATCTCGGACAGGATAAGAAATGGCAGGAAATTTGGAAACTGAAGGGTCCCCAGAGAGGAAATTTCTTCCTTTGGCAGGTTAGACAGGGTCGTCTCCCAACCGCGGATAAGCTCCACCGTCTGGGTATCATTGACACGGATACTTGTGTGGTTTGCAATAAAGATAAGGAAACGATTACTCATGTCCTTAGAGACTGTAGCTGGTTGTCAAGAATTTGGAAACACTTTTTACCACCGGACCAATGGCAAAGATTCTTCACTTTGCGATACCCACAGGAATGGATCGATCAAAATCTGGAGTATAATTTCGGCAGGACTGATGAGGGCGTTAGATGGAGCTACATCTTCAGAGAGGTGGTCAATAGCGCGTGGTACTGGAGAAATGTGGTTTTGCACAATAACAGGGAGCCCCCTCCGGGTTCAACTGAATTAATCAAAAGGATTAAGGGCAACGT
The DNA here is from genome assembly GCA_036186865.1 of Eustoma russellianum. Lineage (NCBI taxonomy): Eukaryota > Viridiplantae > Streptophyta > Magnoliopsida > Gentianales > Gentianaceae > Eustoma > Eustoma russellianum. Next base: position 36,624,164 of record AP025049.1, on the reverse strand, counting down.
TAGTCTCCTCTGTGTTTTGTTTAATAGAAGTGGCATTGGCTAGGGGGTCTGATTCTGGCAATATAGGTATTACTTTGTAAGTTATTGCTAGGTATTTGATTTATTGTAACACTTTTACCATATTATTAATGAGATCAGCTTCAGAGAGAAAAAAAAAATTAGGGTCAGAAGATCATATGGCTCAAGCTCCAGTTTGATCCTTAAGCATTTGGTGTGGATCATTAGGTAATGCTTAAGCTTTGCTCTCAACTTTTAAGTTTTAGCTTTAAAGCTAACATGAACATTCAACTTCATTCTGTATCTGATTCTATACAAATTTAGTATAGTCACATATAAACAACATCATCAATCATACACAGTATATCACAACGACACCAAAATGTAGGACCTGCAAGGCACCACTAGAAGAGGGGGGTTGAATAGTGGGTGCGGAAAATTTGGGTTTTAAAATTGTTTTAAACCAAAAACCCAACTTCTGAAAGCAGTTTCTGTTTTCAGGTCTTGTTTTGCAACGTTTGAAAAACTAGGTTACAGGCCTTTAAAAATTCTGAAATTTGGAGATATTGTAGTCTCAGATGTTCTGAGTATCTCCTAAAAATTTCAGATCAAAATTCAACCTTTAACCCTTTGAAAAATCGTTTGTGCTCAGTTTGCGCAAATCTTCAATTTGTTGCCTTTGTGCCTTCTCTAAATATATCACCATTTAATGAAGGTTAATTTATCTAAGTGCTTCACTTAGTGAACTAGTTTAGTTCATTAATTATGGCACCTGAAAATAGTTCAAACACAACAAATGTTCGCCATTTGATGTAAGCTTTAAGGCTTCATAGCTCGTTACTACGACAACATTATATATGAACTATATAAGGCAGGTTTCATGCAAAAACGTGTCATGCGTTTCTTTAGTACACGTTATTTAAATCATGCATTTTGTAATCACTCAAACCCCTTTTTCTCAACACAAAAGCTATCACTAAGGTGTGGGGAGGGTATCGGGGTGTTAACAAACCGAGTCGAACCGAATACTAAGTTTTCGAATTCGGAATCGTTTGGCTAAACGAACTCTTTGGCTCGATTCGTTTAGTTAAAAGAACTTTAAAATTGGTTCGAGTTTGGCTCGATAACTCTTTAATTGTTTAAACGAGCCGAATAGTTCACGAATAGTTTGGCTCGTTTTAGTAAACAAACCCAAATAGCTGTTTGAATTCGGCTCGTTTACCAACCATTAACAAACGAATACGAATCGAACACGAACCGAATTGAACAGTTCGCGAATTGTTCGGTTCGTTGAACAGCCCTCGGAGGGTGAGAGGCGGGCAAACAATACATGCATCCCAAGGGATAGAGAGTTTGATTCTGGTGAGACTTTTGGCTCTATATGTAGATGCATAAATAACACAATAATATGAAAATAATTTTATTAAACATAAATAGAAATTTAGAAACAAATAAAATATGTATATTTTCGACCTGTGGCATGCGTAATCACTCTTATGTGCTTCTTTCTGGCAATGTTCACAAACAAATAACATCTTTCACAAACATGTTTGACATGTTATCCACAATTCTCTACTAGTTTGCTTTTATGAAGTTAAGCTTGTTATGTATTAAAATAAAAGTCATATATTCTCGATCAGTATGTCATTGACATTTGACAATGATTCTCACGATTGATATCTTTAATTTAAGTTAGTTATTAGCTACAATACAACAACAACAATATTACTCATTGCCTTAGAAGCTCTCGCCTATGGCGGGGTATAGGAGAGTCGGATGTACGCAATCATATCCTGAAACACACAGAGGTTGTTTCTCGATGACCCATAATAAAAATTGTTTGTCGATCAACTCTTACTTCACAATATAAGAAGTCAACCATTTAGTGAGTCGTTTTGCTTATTCTATCATATTCCAAAGTCAAGAAAGATGGTATTCTTGACTCTGTTGGAAATGGAAACAAAGTTATTAGCTACAATTAGATTGGTATATTTATTATTTACAATTCATGTGGCATTGACAAATGACACCGGTTCTCACGCTTATTTTCTTTTATATATTAAACTTTAATTTTTATCAACATTATAGATTGAAACAAACAACTTTCACAAAACAAAGGAAGAGCGTCGAAAAGTGATACTTCAGGTAGAATACCGCAAGACGTTATTAGATATATCACAACGACGCATTCTTTTTTGATTTTGAAATATGATAGAATAAAACAAAATGACTAACTAAATTGGATGCGCCTCTGTGTGTTTCTAACACATAGGTAAGTTTGCGTATATCCAATCTCTCATATTCTGCCATAGACATGAACGTCAATATGATAATGTTGTTGTATGATATCTGTCTAATTGCTAATCGTTCTTGAGAATGACATGTACTAGCTACCCTGAAAAAGAGAAAAGTATATGTCATTACGCCTAACAGCTAAACCGAAAATGACAAAAGAAGAGTCTTCGATGGATTAAAGGACAAGAAAATCAACTGTCAGCATTGCTACCAAATTGCAAAAAAGAAAAATTCTTTTAATGATAATGAATCTGGAACACCTTAATTACATCGAAAACAACCTAAATCTGTCTGTCTATAATTGTTAATTTCGAAGTCAATTAGCTTTTTTCATAGTCGGGCAACACACTTCCATGTCTTTTATAATTATACTAATTTTTTACAATATGTCTGAAGTGACAACTACTTTTTTCAATTTTTAATTTTTAATTTTTACAATTATCTTAATTTTGTTTTACAAGAAAATTTTCGAATTAGGCCTTCCCAAAAGGAACCCATTTACGTTGTCCTTTGAAATTATACTCGAGAATACTATTATTTGATCATTAATCAATGATGAGGTCGTATCCTCACCAGGTGGATCAGAGGTGATCCTTATGGTACGCCGTCAGTGTCTCGTTAGGGTCTTTGTATGCAACCTGAGAGGGAAAGAAAATGTTAGAGGCTCAGGGTCAATACTCTGGGAAAAACCCTCCGACGCTCAAGTCAGTTATGAGCATATTTGTATATGTGAATGCTGAAAACAAAGGTTAGAGTAACCTGTGTAGAGCTCTCTTTTTGAGAGGGTAGCTGTTTTGTGTGAATGAGCTCAGGCTTAGTTCTGACCGAGCTTAAGACACTTTTGAGTCTGGAAGTGGACTTAGTTGGCTTCAGCTGAGGAATCTCTTATTTATATCTGTTGAAGGTGAAGGCTACGTGGCCTAGAGCAAAAATGGTGATGACACCTGCTGTCCTGGTGGCAGTTCTTGTTGCATGGCTGCCACGTGACAACAGATGGCTGGGGTGCTGGCAACTCTCCTCTGCATGGTTGGCAGGTGTGGATAGATAACTGCACTGCTGTCAATCTCATGCTAAATGAAGACCAAGTATCGCCACGTGTCCGGCCGGGAGGCCAAGCTTGCTGAGTGGCAGTACTCTGCCTAAGCATACTGTGGCCGAGCTGAGGTGCTTCGTATGAAGTTTAGCCAGAATACTGAGGCAATGGCGGCTAGATGGCCTAACGAGCTGAGCTGAACAGTTTGACAAGACCAGGCTAAGCTCCCTATTTGTACTCTGCGCTGACCAAACAATGGCCGTGCTGACATGACTTCGGCCCCGGCCGAGCTGAACTGAGGCTAAAGCAGAGCTTAAATCTTGGTCATGTGATCCTGTCTAGTAACTCTTCGGGTGGAACTGAGGCTGACTAATCAAAGTCTGCTGGGATGACAATCCTGGGCCAAGCCTTAATGAACAGAGTTTGAGCTAGCCGAGCTTGACTTACGTTGACTGTTGTCGACTAACAGGAAAGTCCTTTGTCGTATTCAACAGCTGAGTTCTGGGTTTATCAATCAATTGAAACCATTTTGACATATGCTGTTGACTCAACACGAAAGTCTCGAGATTTTGTTATGTTCGTACATGTGCTCTTTTGGAAAGTATGTGATGTAAATTTAAGAGATGTATTCTAATAAACGGGGAGGGAAAAAAAAAAGAAAACCGAAGGATAAAGTTTCCCACTTCATAAAAGAAGACGTCAAAATTAAATCGTCGAGTTAACAACGACAATCATACTCAGTATATCCCAACGACAATAAATGTTATCGCTAGGGTTTGGGAAGGGTGAACAATATCTCCATCTCAAGTGAATAGAGAGTTTTTCCAGTGAGACTCCGTCTCTATATGTACCTGTATAGATGACACAACAACAAAAATATGGTGTGTTTGTGCGTATATATACACAAATAATGAAATAGAAACATAAAAACAAAAAATTGCAAAGTCAATCTAGAATGTATAGAATATCTAAACCTCTAAGTATACTCTAAGGTGCCACTAAACATACTCTAAGCTCCTATGTATACACAAATAGTAGAGCTAACAAGATTAATTTTATCTTTAAATATTCTGCTCATAATTATTGGATTGTGTCGGAGCAATTCAACAACAAGCATACCCATTATATCTCTACGACAACAAAAGATATCGCTAAGGTATGGAAAACTCACCAACAAAATGTAAAACTATTTGCACTTTTGAGCCAACTGACTAATTTAATGTTTTTTTTCTACATATATTCATTCTATTGAAATTCAATTAGCTTTGAAAATGTGACACCATTGATTACCAATCATGACTAATGCTTATATTGTCTTAAAGTTAAAAGAATGGATGCCTTTCATCTTTGTCCCAACAAATGATTGTGCCTTGAGAAGTGATGTATGCCGAAATGAAGGTTTATAGTATTTTTTCCCCCTTTACACCAACCAATAATGGCTAATGATGGAAATAAATATCCAGGATTAGGTAAAGTGCTTAATCTAACACTTACTGAAATCCACTTCTATTTGGGTAAGCATTTGGTCAAATCATCTCAAGAAACTCAATTGGACCTGGAGGAGTCGGATCGTTTCTGTATTTATTTTGTCTTGATTGTATTTTATGGGTAATCGAAAAAAAATCTCTGTGTGTTTCTAACACATAGGTAAGGTTACGTACATCCAACCTCCCGTATTCCGCCTCTAAGGCAATGAGGTAATGTTGTTGTTATCCTTTTATCGTCGTATCATCTTTAAGAAGCGTTCTTTCTTCCTGCATGCATGCGTGCTGATCTAATTTGCAATCCAATTTAATTTTTTCCCCTTCTTTTGAAACATCAATGGCTTAAGTTTAATGCACCATTATCGTTAAGTTACCACAATATTAGCATATGCTGAGGTGTTATATTGGGATTAGGTCGATTTTGGCGAGGTAGTTGGAAAAAAAAAAAAAAAAGGATAGTTCCATTTGAAATGTAAAATAGTTAATGTTGATGTTTTGTGACCTTGAGGTCACGGGTTCGAGACACAGAAACAGCCTTTTGCACAAAGTGTAAGGTAAGACTGCGTAGATCAGATCGCGAAGCGATCCGGTCTTTCTCTGGGCTCTGTGCAAACGCGAGGGCCTAGTGCACCAGAACGCCCTTTATCTCTACTTATAATTGATTAAATTACGTCAATATATGTCTTGGAGTAACGTCTAATGAATGGATCTTGGAGAAAATGAGCTGTGATTTCAGTTATTATTTGCCTATGAAAATGTTCGACTCCACCCTGATTTGAATGGCAGAAAGTCTTTAGGTATGATGGTGGTGTAACGGTTGGTTAGCATGTTTTCCATCCTAATTTTGAATCATAAGATGTATAAATTCGTTGATTGGGGATATAGTTGCGTACATCCGACCCTCTATATCCCGCTATCGGAGCCTCTAAGGCAATAGGGTAACGTTGCTGTATGAAATCAAATGTGTACTTCATCAGGAAAATTGAAACAAAAATGTGTAGGTCATGGGTTTATGATTTCCTACGTGCGAACTTCCTCTGCCTCCAACAGTTTTGTGGGCATCATTCTTACATAAAAAGGGTTACATCCCAACCCCAACATCTCCGTTGTCTTGTTTATAGAGCTTTATAGATGATATAAACTTGATAGATGTTTCTACATTAAGAGCTTTTCAAAACTTACTTCGCAAATCTACAACAACAACAATCATACCTAGTATATTCCAATGACAGCAAAAGCTAGCGCTAGGGTTTGGAGAGGGTGAGAGGCAGGCAAACAATACATTCATCCCAGTGGATAGAGAGTTTGCTTCTAGTGAGATCTCCGGCTCTATAGGTACCTGCATAGATAACACAATAATAGGAATATGTACTGGTGAAGGGATTTTATTAAACATAAACAGCAATCTTCCGAAATTAAAATAGTCATAACAGTAGATACGCAAAAATACTTGAAAGACAAATACCGGAACAAAAAAGTGCAAAGTCAACTTACAGTGTAAATGCTATCTAATCCTCTATGTATGCTCTAAGGTGCCCATGTATCTTGCCTACCCCTCCTTAACCTTAATCATCTGCCTCCATGAACTCCTATCCTGGACTATGTCCTCAGAGAGGTGCAACTCTAGTAAGTCATGTCTAATCTGCTCATCCCACGTTAGTTTGAGCCTGTCTTTACGCCTCTTCCCTTCTCCAGTGAGGCTTTCAATTGCTCTGACAGATGTCATTGTATGTCTCCTCTTGACATGCCCAAGATATACTACCTAATCATAATCTTAAAATCCGCCGTCTAAGGTAGCGTATTGATGAACGAACTCATACAACAAAGTAATAATCTTATCTTCTTCAACGTAATACAATACATTTTGTTACTTTATTTTTCTTTCAATATATATTTTGCTTAATCATCTCTTTAAACCAACAAAATAAACCAAGAACCTAGTATTCAAATCACTTGACTGCCAGGATCTCTCTAACTGTACTAATGCAATTTTGATAGACATATGTGCAAGCCAACATTAGTATGTATGTTTTATACCTCGAACCTGGTGTTCAAAATAACTTGAACATTAACAACATTAGTGTGGGTATTATTGGAATCTCTTGTAGCAAAAAAAGGTTGATCCCCAACCTCAAGGACCCCTCTTCCCCCGACATGCTGTCTGACAAGGTAGTTGGAAGGATGTAAATCAGGTATTCAGCGGCTCGCTAAAGGAGAGACACATACCTACAAGGAGCTCACCTTCAAAGCCCCCCATTGTAGTCTGAAGATGTTGCTCCCACACTGCAGGCTGCAAGACTCGAACCTTGCACCTTGTAGCAAATCTCCCCTTTCAGAACTAACTGAGCTATGTTATGCGGGTATTTTTACTTGAATCTCTTTTCAACATTGATTTATCGTCAAATTGCCAATTAATTAACATCAAGAATTAATTTGTCAATAAGCAATTAAAGAAGTGTTATGCATATCTGTCTAATGGCTAATCATTCTTGAGAGTGAGATCTACTAGCTATAGCGTGCAAAAGAGAAAACAAGTACATGTCACTATGTCTAACAGCTAAACCGAAAATGACAAAAGAAGAGTCTTCCATGGATTAAAGGACAAGAAAACCGTCAGCATTGCTACCAAATTGCAATATATATATATATATATATATATATATATATATATATATATATATATATATATATATATATTATGTTAATGAATCTGGAACTCCTTAATTACATCGAAAAAAACCTAAATCTGTCTGTTTATAATTGTTAATTTGGACGTCAATTAGCTTTTCTCATAGTCGGGCAACACACTTCCATGTCTTTTATAACTATACTAGTTTTTTACAATATGTCTGAAGTGACAGCTACTTTTTTTATTTTTTTTATTTTTACAATTATCATAATTTTTTTTTCCGAGGAAAGGATCGATTTATTATATAAATATCAAATCAACGTTTACATGAAATAGCAACTATGTACATCTCAAGCTACTACAATGCTCGTGTCATCTCTTGCATTACAACCAACGGCGCTTTCTATAGTATAAGCTCTACGCGCTATCTCACTCGAGACAGCTACTGGTGGAGGGAGATCTGTAATGTTACAATTATCATAATTTTGTTTGAAAAGAAAATTTTCGCAGTAGGCTTCCAAAAGGAACCCATTTACGTTGTCCTTTAAAATTATACTCGAGAATACTATTATTTTATCATTAATCAATAAAGTGAAACCATTTTGACATATGCTGTTGATTCAACATGAAAGTCTCGAGATTTTGTTATGTTCGTACATGTGCTCTGTCAAGAAAATGGAGTGCAACGTGGGCAAAGCAACGTGCATGGGAAATAACCGAATGATGAGAAAAGATCACGTTGAGGGTGATGAAGTTGGGAGGTTATCAGCAAAGGAGGATGACGTGAATGGGCATGTGGTAACCGAAACAGAGAGTATCATGGTGAGTCAAGGTGGTCCCATGCGGTTGAGATGGAAGACTAGGAAGAAGGCACATGTATAGTTAGTTAGAGGTTAAAATAGTAAAATGTAGCTGATAGTTTTTGTTTTTATACGTGTATATATATTCATTAAAAGCAATGTAATGAAAAAAAAGAGAAAATTTTCCTGAGCAAAAGCAATTCTTCTTCCTTTGCAGTTCTTCTCTGGTTTTTTGCAATTTGGGCAGTTCAGTAGCTGCTGCAACTGATATGCAGGAGTTGCTTACTTGCATTTTTTCTCATGGTATCAGAGCGATAGGCCATAATTCTTTGTGTTTATTGATCTAATCGATCATTTCTTCATCTGATTTGTCATTTTTCACTTTTTCGGCTTGAATCATGTCAACTGCATCGTCTTCTTCGACTGTCACCGAAATAACACCATCAAGTCCATATTATCTTCATCCAAATGAAAATCCATCTATTGTTCTGGTTCAACCAGTTTTGAATGGAAGTAATCATGGCCAAAAGGGCATAAGTCAGAGTCAGTATGATCAATTGGTGAAACTACTGCAGGCCAACCAAGTACAGGAGCCTATTGCTGGTTCGAAAGATTTTACTCCCCAAGTCCATCAAGTCCAGGTTCTGAAACCCAATTTTGCATTAGCTGAATCACAGGTATCATGTTCAGGTAAAGACTCAAGTTATATTAAATGGCTTTTGGATTCAGGTGCCAGTCATCATATCACTAATTCATTGTCCCATTTTGTTTCATATAAGCCTGTTAAATACTTATCCGTCCGCTTACCAAATGGAGCCTCTATACCCGTAACACATATTGGAGAAATACATTTGACACCACAGCTCAGGTTGCATGATGTATTGTGTGTGCCATCTTTCACTTTGAATCTGATATCCCTAAGTAAGTTAGTTCAATCCGAGGATTACATTGTCAGTTTTTTATCCAATGTTTGTATTATTCAGGAAAGGAGGAGTTTGAGGATGATTGGTTCAGTTGAGGTCTCCAACGGATTATATGAAATGCAGACTTCGAGAGAGCGAATGCTGGCTGGTGCTGCAAGAATAGAAGACGTGAATCTTTGGCATTTTAGGTTAGGTCACCCATCTGAGAAAGTTTACAAACTCTTATGTAAAGAAGTTCCAGACATGACTAGCTTAGGAAAATCAACTTTATGTCCCGTATGTCCATTGGCTAAACAAAAGAGATTAGCATTTCCAGTGCAAGGATCAGAAAGTAGAAATTGTTTTGACATTATTCACGTTGATATTTGGGGGCCATATAAATTACCTACAGTTCATGGGCATAGTTATTTTCTTACTATTGTTGATGGTTGTTCTAGATTCACATGGATTTATCTTATGAAACTGAAGTCAGAGGCATCTGGTTTGCTTATATCTTTCGTTAAAATGATTGAAACACAGTTTGAAACAAAGGTAAAAGTGGTAAGGTCTGATAATGGTCCAGAGTTTAATGTGCCGAAGTTTTATAATGACAGAGGGATAATACATCAGACAAGTTGCGTAAATACACCTGAGCAAAATGGATTAGTTGAAAGGAAGCATCAACACATTTTGAACGTAGCAAGGGCATTGAGACTGCAGTCTAATGTTCCTATTAAGTATTGGGGTTATTGTGTTGGGCATGCTGTTTATTTGATCAATAGAATGCCAACACCTGTCTTGAATGGTAAGACGCCATTTGAAGTCTTGTATAAGAGACAAGTAGACTATTCTGCATTAAGAGTATTTGGTTGTCTTGTGTATGGTTGCACGTTATCAAGTAACAGGGGAAAGTTTGATGATAGGAGTGTGGAGTGTGTGTTTTTGGGAGTGTCAGCAACAACAAAGGGATATATACTAGTGACACATAGGACAGGGAAAATATTTGTTACAAGGGATGTTAAATTTTGTGAAACAGAGTTCCCTTTTCAAGGTCATCATACCCATCCTAATCCAAGTATTCCAGTTCCTGTCATTCCCATTACAGAGACTGAAATTGTTGACAAACCTACCACCAATGTAAATTTTGATACTTCTGTTAATACAAACGTGAACCCAGGAAATTTTTCAGAAACAGCCGCTGAAGATGATCAGGATGATACTGTGATGCCAGTAGAAGGAGAAATACATACCGATCAGGATCTGGGTATGGGTCTTAGGAGATCTACCAGGATAAAACAGCCACCTAAACGATTGCAGAATTATGTTTGTCAAACCTCATATCCTATTCAAAATTACATGTCATATGATGAATGTGCACCTCAATTCAAGGCATTTAATATTAACGTTAGTTCTTTGCTTGAACCTAATACCTTTGATGAGGCTGTGCAGAAACAGGAATGGAGAGCAGCAATGGAGGCAGAAGTCAAGGCGTTGGAAGAAAACCAAACATGGAGAATTGTAAAGTTGCCACCAGGAAAGCATGCTATAGGTTGCAAATGGGTGTACAAACTGAAGTTTAAGCCAAATGGGGAGGTTGATAGATACAAGGCACGTTTAGTGGCAAAGGGATACACGCAGCAAGAAGGTGTGGACTATACGGACACTTTTTCACCCGTTGCAAAACTTACTACCATAAGGATTCTTTTGGCTTTGGCATCATCCCAAGGTTGGTATATTCAACAACTCGATATAAACAATGCGTTTTTGCACGGAGATTTGAAGGAGGAAATTTATATGTCATTGCCTCAAGGTTTTCAGACGCAGGAGGAGAATTTGGTTTGTAGACTTAACAAATCATTATATGGATTGAAGCAATCGAGTAGGCAATGGAATGCCAAACTAAGTGATGCATTGATACAAAAGGGATTCCAAAGATCGTATCATGATTATAGTCTTTATGTGTATAAGGATGGTGGAGCTGTTACGTACTTGGTAGTGTATGTTGATGACATAGTATTGACAGGCAATGACATGGAAATGATTGAATCTGTTAAGCAATATTTGGACCAGCAGTTTAGCATCAAGGATCTAGGCAATTTGAGATATTTCTTGGGGATGGAGGTTGCTAGATCTAAGGAAGGGATTGTGTTGTCACAAAGAAAATACACTGCTGATTTGCTAAATGCGTATGGGATGATGGGTTGTAAGCCAGCCTCATCACCTATGGATTCGTCGGTTAAACTGAGGAAAGGAGATTCACAGATGCTAGAAAGTAATACTTATTACAGAAGAATGGTGGGAAAATTAATTTATCTGACGCTCACAAGACCAGACATCAGCTATGCAACACAGCAATTAAGTCAATATCTTGATTGTCCGACAGTCTTGCATCTTGAAGCTGCGTTTAGAGTTCTGAGGTATTTAAAAGGCAGTATTGGACAGGGATTGTTGTATCCGTCAGAAAATGATATGCAGTTGAGAATATACACGGACTCAGATTGGGCTGGTTGTAAGGATAGCAGGAGATCAATATCCGGGTATTGTGTATTCATTGGAAAATCATTAGTATCGTGGAAGTCTAAGAAACAGCCCACAGTTTCAAGAAGTTCGGCTGAAGCAGAGTATAGGTGTATGGCACTTGGAGCATGCGAGATCCAATGGATTCAATACGTGTTTAATGATTTGAAGGTGAACTTTAAGATGCCAGTGCCAATGTACTGTGATAACAAGAGTGCGTTGTATTTGACAGAGAATCCGGTATTTCATGAACGCACTAAGCACGTTGAAATAGATTGCCATTTTGTTAGGGAGAAAGTTCAATCCGGCTTGATCCAACCATGTGGAATATCAACGTCAGATCAGCCTGCTGACTTATTTACAAAAGCCTTGGATACTAAGAGATTCTTTAAGTTGCTGTGCACGCTTGGAACTTATAATTTGTTCAGGGAAGCCGGATTGAGGGGGACTGTCAAGAAAATGGAGTGCAACGTGGGCAAAGCAACGTGCATGGGAAATAACCGAATGATGAGAAAAGATCACGTTGAGGGTGATGAAGTTGGGAGGTTATCAGCAAAGGAGGATGACGTGAATGGGCATGTGGTAACCGAAACAGAGAGTATCATGGTGAGTCAAGGTGGTCCCATGCGGTTGAGATGGAAGACTAGGAAGAAGGCACATGTATAGTTAGTTAGAGGTTAAAATAGTAAAATGTAGCTGATAGTTTTTGTTTTTATACGTGTATATATATTCATTAAAAGCAATGTAATGAAAAAAAAGAGAAAATTTTCCTGAGCAAAAGCAATTCTTCTTCCTTTGCAGTTCTTCTCTGGTTTTTTGCAATTTGGGCAGTTCAGTAGCTGCTGCAACTGATATGCAGGAGTTGCTTACTTGCATTTTTTCTCATGCTCTTTTGGAACGTATGTGATGTAAATTTCTGAGATGCATGCTAATAAACATAGAAAGAAATAAGACAGAGTTCAAACCGAATAATAAGACTTCCCGCTCATAGAAGAAGACTTCAGAATTAAAGCATCGTGCTAACAACAATAAACATACTCAATATATTCTAACAAAAACAAAAGCATTCATTAGGGTTTGGAGAAGGTGAGAGGCAGGCAAAATAACTTCATCCTAAGGGATAGAGAGTTTGCTTCCAGTGAGACCTTGCCTATATATGTACATCCATAGATGACACAATAATAAGAATATAATGTAATAGTGTACTAGTGAATGGATTTAGTAAACACAGATAGAAAACTTTCGATATTAAAATAATCAGAACCGTATATATGCACAAATAATAAAACATAAAGATAAAAATAAAAAGCTTACAAAGTCAATCTAAAATGTATAGAGCATCTGAACCTCTAACTATACTATAAGACACCCTTAAATATACTCTAAGGGCGCACAAATGGTCGAGCTAACAAGAATAATGTTATCTTTAAATATTCTGCTCATAATTATTGGATTGTGTCGGGGCAACTCAACAACAAAACGTAAAACTATTTACACTTTTGAGTCAACTGACTACTTTAATGGGTTTTTTCTAGATATATTCATTCTATTAAGAATCAATTAGCATTGAAAATGTTGTTGGAGAAAAAGGGAAGATAGTGTAATTGGGCCAAGTTGCAAAGTGAGGTAGCAACGTATTTTGAGCTAGTATTACGATTAGTTCCACTAGTGCTAAGTGGAAACTAATGAGTCCTTGATTATCTACACAATGAGTAGATGATTGTAGGCTTTTGAATCACTCGATTTCGATACCGGATGAATGAGAAATTAATGTTCAAAGTAAAAGGGGAAGTCAGCTCAGCCCAGAACTGGGCGTGGGCTTAGGTAGCAGACTGAGCTGCCAACTCAAAGGCTCAGATTGTGGACTGGGCTACAGGCCGGACTGCGGGATGCTGACTGCGGGCCGAGTCATGTAGCACCAGGTCGGATCTTAACCGTCCGGATGGAGTTTGTTATTTTCAAACTCGGCAGGTTGTTGAGATATGATGGCGGTTAAATTTGAAAAGGTGGTTCAGATTTAATCGGCCGAGCTGACCTGAAGTTGTTATGACCTGACGGCTCAGATTGAACAGTTAATTGATCTGACGGCTGAGAGGCGGACCCGCTGCGGTTTTGATTCAACGGTTCAGGCCGAGCCGGTATCTGATCCTACGGTTGATATTAGAGCAATTGCAACAGCTGATCTCGGAGTTTCCCTATAAATAGTGGCTGAGTGTGATCTCTGTGAACACACCTACAAGAATTCACGAGTTCTTCTGTTCTCTGCAATCTCTCTTTGCATCTTCATTCTTCCCAAACATTCTGCATTCCAGTATATCGAGAAGGTGAGGACACTCCTAAAGGTTCGTGGAGTTCAGCGCTGCAGTGCCGCATGTCTGAACTGGTCTCCGTTGTATCCTGGGAGACGGTTGCTCCTCTGGTTGGACACAGTGTACCGGAGTAATAACGTGTTAAGGACAGAATCCTGGACTCACCTCGGATCTCTGCTCTGATGAGCTGAGAAGGTTATTGCCAAACCGAGTTCTGCTGTGTGCCGAGCTCAGCTATCTGTGGGAAGAACGCAACACTAGTATAGTGTTGCCGAGCGGAGCTCTGCTGAGTGCTGAGCGTTGCTGTTGTGCTGAGAACATTCGTTGTTCTGAAGCATCATCTTGTTGAGCTCTGCTTTGTGCTGAGTTCTGCTGTTCGGCTGAGGACATCCGTTGTTCTGCAGCTCTGTCGTGCTGAGCTCTGCTCGGCTGAAGCGGCTAAAAGCACAACTCTCGATTATTGTGCTGAGGTGCCGAGATCGGCAAGTCAGTGATAAGCCCAAAACGCAAATACAATTGCGCTACCTAAACTAATCTATCCAGTCTACTCAGATCTCGGTTCAGGTTGGCCGTTATTGTATAGAAGTCAATTAGTCTAAATTATTTCCAACAAATGTGACACTATTGATTACCGATCACGACTAATGATTATATTGTCTTAAAGTAGGGGGGAAAATGGATGGCCTTCATCTTTGTCCCAACAAATGATTGTGCCTTCAGAAGTGAGGTACGCCGACATGAAGGTTTATAGCATTTTTTCCTCCTTGACAGCAACCAATAATGGCTAATGATGGGAACAAATTTCCTGATTTAGGTAAAGTGCTTAATCTAACACATACTGAAATCCACTTCTATTTGGGTAAGCATTCGGTCAAATCATCTCAAGAAACTCTTTGGAGCAAAAAGACATTTTCTAGTCCCGAGGGTCCTCACTCCCCAACCCCAAAGAGCATTGTGAAAGATACAAATCAGGAGCTTAGCAGCCTCTTAAGTTAGGTGAAGACTTACACAATGACCCACACAAGATGTCTTCCCGCAAACCAGGTCTGCGGCCTGACAACAGTGGAACATCCACAGTACGTATCCCTGAATTCGAACTCTTGACCTCTTAAAGCAAATCTCAACCCGAGTACCAAGCTACGCCCTAAGGCATCTCAGGAACACTCAATTGGGCTTAGGTTATGATACTAAACATGCTTATACTGCTCAGTAGTTTCAGCATACAAATATGTAACTAGCATTACACTAAGTCAATTTGATGCTATTCAAATATATGATGAATTATTTTATTTGTATAATACAGTATTGTACATCTTTGAACTTTTAGATTATTGTTTTAATGTGTTATCTGACCTTATACTTCGTCCTTTCTAGCTCATATTGTTGGTTTATTTTACGTGCTTAGTATATATCATATTCATACCATGTATTTTATACTTTGTATAGCATATATCTTGTGACATGTATTATATCAATTGTTATATTGTTACCATATTTACATTAAATATTTCCTTGAAACTGTGAACTACTACTATAATAACATATACGAAATAAACATAATGTGAAATATTACAACAAATAAAAGATGTAAGGAAACAAAATTATTGTTGGATTTGATCCAGTGGCGGAGCACATGGGAACAAGGGTGTGCACTTGAATTTCATTAAAAAAATTATATATGCATATGAATTTTGATTCAAATAGCCCACATGGATTTCTAACTTAATTTTTTTAAGGGAAAAAAACCTAAATAGAAAGTAAAAGCTTCCAGAAAGTGATGATGGTTAGGAACCTTTTAGAAAATAAAACCCGCTCAAACAATTTGTAATTTGATTTGTACATATAATAATTTTAACTTGTTTTGGATTCTAAAAATAATTCGAAATTCAAAGGGGTGAATGTGGGTTGGTCTATTTTCTAAGCCGAATTTGCTCGGATGAGATCTTAGGAGGCTAAAAGTGAGGCTAAAAATGAGGCATTCAATTACGCGTCACGTGTACAAAAGCAAGGGGGTGCTGCAATTTTTTTTTTGAAAAAAAAATGATTTTGTACACGTGGCGACGCGTGATTGCAACGTGACAACTTGTGTGTATCATTGCGTAAGTCCTCACACAACCTAAAAGGCCGCTGAGTTTCTGATTTGTATAGCCTCCACAATGCTGTTCGAGGCTGAAAGAACACTGCTGCTAGTCTAAATGCCTAGTTTGCGAAGAGACAACTTGTGTGGGTCACTGCGTAAGTCCTCATCCAACCTAAAAGGCTACTGACTTCCTGATTTGTATATCCTCCACAATGTTGTTCCTCACCCAGTTGTTCATTACTCCTGCTTCTCTTTACATACAAACTGCATAGTCAATTATATTTAAACCATAACTCAGTTGGTATTCAGATTGAGATATTGCTTCAAAACATGTCAATTATCTTTCTTCTAAACCACTCTAGTGAAAGAGGGATTGATTATTTTAAGGTATTTATTAAAAAGTCCAACTTTTAACTTTCAAAACTTGTATAACGAAGCATAATATAAAACCTTTCCCATGTTCAAATTAGTTGGATGACATGAAATCCATGTTAATAATGCATCACACTCGCATAATATCTAGTTCGTTAAACTTGTTTATGAACCGTGTTTATAGTTCACCATGTATAATCTTTGTTAATTATGATCATCTCTGTATTCTATTATGTACCTTAGTCTTATTTATGTTGCTACAATATGTGAATTTACATATTTTCTAAAACGGATATTGGTATTGTTATAATAGTTTGTAAAGGAAATGGAAGGAAGAATAGTGGTGAATTGGAGTTTAAGAAAGTAAGAACAACTTGGCGCATGACTACATAGATCGATCGATGTAAACTTCGATCGATCGATATAATTGATAGAAGTGACATGAATCGATCCAATTGCCCTGAAAATGAAGATGAGTATTCTATTGGACATAGATCGATCACATTAATCGATCGATGTCAAGTAGATCGATGACTTCGATCCATCGATGTACCCTGAGTGCAAAGTTGAAGTTCACTGTCCAACATAGATCGATCACTTCGATCGATGTGACTTCGATCGATACATAGATCCATCGAAGTAGCTTGGTTAAAAACCTGGAGCACACTGTGAGACATCAATCGATACTTCGATCGATTGATGTCACTTAGATGGAAAAGTTGAAGCTCTCTGTGAGACATTGATCAATGTCATATCGATTGATCACATCGATCGATCGATGTGCTCGACAGATATGACTCTTCATCTAAAGTTGCAACTTATGCACCAAGGGACATATCCAATCACCATGCAATGGCTACAAACGTTTGAAATGAAGTTCAAGTGCCTATAAAAAGGCTATTGCAACACATTTCAAGACATCTTGATCACAAGTTAATCATAGCATTCAAAGTTCCTCTTCCTACTCAAAATCACTCTCAATTTGAAAGTTCATTTGATTTCTTGTCTTATTGCTGAGGTTTGAAACTTGTTGGCTGGTGTATCCTAGGAGGAAACTTGCCTACAACGTTGCAGCAACTAGTAGGGGCAAATATTCCGTGTCAAACTTGTTGGCTGTTGTATCTTAAAGTGTATGCAGGCCAAACTCGAACAAAAAATTTGACACGGAATTAGTAACTACAAGTCATCCCCAGGGCATAACTCAGTTGATACTCAGGTTAGGATTTGCTTTAAGAGATCAAGAGTTCAAATTCAGGGACACGCACAGTGGGTGTTCCACTGCTGCTAGGCCGAAGGCCTGGTTTTGCGAGAGGACACCTTGTGTGGGTCACTGCGTAAGTCCTCACCCGACTTAAGAGGCCACTAGACTCCTGATTTGCATCCTCCACAATGCTCCTTAAAGCTGAGACGTTGAAAATCTCTAGAGCCATGGAATGACATTTTGCTCTAAGTAACTACAAGTCAAAAACATATATGCCGTGTCTTAGGGGTAATGCATTAAATGACTAGAAAAGACATCTACTTCCTTTTTTCTCCAATTTTGCCCCCTTAAAACATAACACACAGCCAAACACGTCTTCAACGGCTCAACCTTTCAATTTGGTCCCAAATGAAAAGTATTCATCACTAATAGCTATAAAGACCGGATCCTAAATTCCTATGTTCTACGTAGTTAACTTCACCTTCTTACAATAGTCTAGCACCGCCACCATTTCTGTGGTGAGAAAGGAGTATATAAGTCTGACTTTGATTTTATTTTTCATCCCCCATATTGACTCCAAATCCATGTGGAAGAAGAATCACACTGGCATTTAGTTCGTTAGGCTTGTTTGTATACCATTTTTTGGTCATCTTCTATGGCCTTATACACATTCGCCTCGTTTACGATTGTCTGTGTTTTTTCTGGATAGATTATGCGAGTTTACATATTTTTTTATGTTGTTACGGTTATAAGATTATTACCAAATCAATTAGTTACAATTATGGAATCAATCACAGATTGTGATTAGTAATTAGGTATTTATACACATAATTATTATTACATTTAGATAAGACGATGTATAAGTAAAGAGACACGTAATATAAAAAATGTGAATGAAAGAGATTTGTTCTTCTTTCACCAATTCTAACTTCAGTCAGATTAAGTTTTGTAATCCTTTGAGAAAAACAAAATCACCATCGTCTAAATCATCTTTCCTGGTCTATTGAACATCTCACACCAGTTTCAACTCGTATTTTAAAATTTAGCTCGTGAGGGTATGAAGGTGAAACTTTGAGTCTGACTCGTTTTCTAATTACTTTTAGTTTAACAAACAAGAAAGACAGGAATTTTTTGAATTCAAATTGATTGTATTTTCCTCTTCTTAATATAAAACGATTAAGCAATTCCCAAATATAGTCTTTACAGGTCGAATCCTTTACATAATATACAAAAAGAAACTCCAACTCAAAGATTGAGCGACTACAATGGAAAATATGCATCATGAAGGGAGCACGATATGGAAAGCAGAATTATATGGCAACTTATCAACGTACTATATACGATTATGTCTATTTTAATATCGGAACCTTTATATTTGTGTTTACTAAATTCCTTCACTAGTAAACTACCGCAATATATTCTTATTATTGTGCCATCTATGCAGGTACATATAGAGACGATGGTCTCACAGGAAGCAATCTCTCTATCCCTTGAGATGTAGCTATTGGCTGCATGCCTTTCACCCTCCTCAGACCCTAGCGATAGCTTTTTCTGTCATTGAAATATCGTCTTTATGGTTAAAGTTGTTGTAATTTAAGTTTTAGCATGATTACGAACTAAGACATCCAATATCAATGTGTTAAAGATTAGTTTTAATCGAGGTTAGCCGACTTTGATCTCGGGCTTATTCGAATCTAACTAGTCGAGAAAAAATTTGAACTGAGTTTGATCAGTTCACGAACTGCTTAGCTCATTTGAACACTTATTTAGAGTTATACGTTCATAGAATTGAAAAAGAAAACCGGAATAGCATAGTCTAGTGAAAAGTATCAGAATAATTAGCTCAGGTGCTGGTGACATGCATTGTGGATATTCAAATCCAACTAAATACCGGTGTGTATTGCTAGCACATAGGTATGATTGTATATATTTGACCTTCTATATACCTCGCCATAAGTAGGAGATTCTAAGGTAACGGGGTGATGTTGTTATAGCTTACCAGCAGAAAAACTGTGACGACTGTTATGTTCATTTGCGTTCTTCATAAATCATGACGGGTAAGACAGTAGGATACTTAGAGTTAATATTTTGAAAAAGAGTATTTATTCTCTGCAGGTGTGCTTCAGATAAAGATCTCTCTTGTTTATCTTGTGGTATATTCTTTTCACAACTTTACCGATTATATCGATGAAATAAATTCTTGTAGTTAGAGATAAAGTTACTGGACTTTTAAAATATCAACGTTTGGTGAAAGCATGATATGGGTTCAAGAGGGTGCAAGATTTTGAGAATATATGTAACTTTCATCAGAAATGTAAGATTGGATATGTTTGCCTTAAGAGTATAGTATAATTGGTACTCGAGTTAGGATTTATTCTAAGATGTCAAGAGTTCGATTTTAAAGACGTGCGGCTTCAAGAGGTCAAGAGTTTGATTCTATGGACGTGCACAGTGTTGGCGTTTCTCTGATGCTAGGCCAAAGGTCTAGTTTGTAGAGGGTCAACTTGTGTGGGTCACTGCGTAAGATCTCATCCAATCTAAGATGCCGCTAGGCTCATAATTTGCATCGTCCACATATGCTCTTTGTGAGTCAAACGATGAAGATCCTAAGATAAAGGATTTCAACTTTTGGTGGGGTTTTGATTGCTAGAAATTCAAATCAAGTTAAACCACTGGCGAAACCATTTTCTTGGTCCAGTTTGGTTGGACGCGATTTTAGCTTTTTCTGCTTTCTCAAGTTACCTCAAATTGTTGGCTAAAAACCACCGTGGACATCCCGGAGGACACCAGCACTAGCGTCGGCATCCCCAAGAACGGCAGCAGAATGGCCAGTGGCGGCGATATGAGTAGGGACGGATAAAACGGAGATGAAGGAGAAAAGGGAATCAGAAATAGGCGTGTCAATTTCATACACGATACGAAAACACGACCCAAACCTGATACGATTTTCGCAGGTATGAGTATGACTTTGGCGGGTTTCGTGTACAAATCGGGTAAGACCTGAAAGATACCCGCTAAAAGCGGGTCGTATCCGGGTATACCCGCGGGTTACCGGTTTATACCTGAAATACTCGAAAATTTAAAAATATAATTTAAATAAAAATCTATAATTAATAAAGTAAAAATAAATAAATTTTCCCAAAAAATACTATCCTAATTGCTAACCCCTTCCCGCGGTTCGCCCTTCCGCCATTCCCAAAATCCTAATCCCAAAATCCTAATCCGCATTCCCAAATCAAAATCTCATTTCCCCCTTCGATAATCTTTAAACTTTGGTTATGTACTTATTGTTGTTTCATACATTATAACAGTAGTCGTTTAAGTACATGAAACCCTGAAAAATACACGAAACTTGAAAATACCTGAAAATTACATGAAATGCCCGTACACGACTTGAAATATTTGTACTTGTCAAGTTCGTGGGTATACACGATACACGACACGAAATCTGACATGTACGGGTTTGGGTATCTACATCCATACACGTGAAGCAAACGGGTAAGGTATGGGTATAACAATTTGATACATGAAACCCGAAAAACACGAAACACAAAATACGATACACGACCTGTTTGACACCCCTAATGAGAAAGGGGCGGCCGAGTACACAGTATAGGAGGTAGGATTGCGGTTTTTATGTTTTAGCCCAAATTTATTATATTGTGCATTTAGAACTCCTAATGTTTATGAATTTACACAAATGCCTCAACGGGCTATGGAAACCACATATCTACCTCGTAAATTTTCCAAAAATTACAGAGTCAGCCCTAAATTTCTCTAAAATTACACATTTGTCCCCTAGTTTCTTAGAAATTCCAGATTTACCCCTGAACTCACAAAACCCAAAAAAGTACCCAAAGTCCTTAAAATCAAAACCAGCGCCTCTCCACTTCATACAAATCCACCAAGTGAATCTTCAATTGCGGAGCTACTGATACTATGAGGAACGACCCTAATGACTTTGTACAACTCTCCTAACCCACAAAACCACATATTGAAACCACCAACGGAGAGTTAGTTCCGGTACAAGGCGGAGGACCCATTATGATTTCCTCAAGCATGCAATTAGATAACTGTCTTTATGTTCTTACATTGTCATTGAAATTGTTATCACTTAACCATGTCATGCGGGAACTCAAATGGGTGGTGCTCATATATCCTCCTTTTTTGCCTTCTGCAAGACATACGTACGAAGGAGATAATTAGGCATGACACTGAGCGAGGAGGCATGTACTATGTTGACGAGGTTGTTCAACAAAGTCGGTCTATGCTCACTCAAGGAACAGTTAATCAGCAGTTGTGGCGACATTTAGGTGACACATCCTTCAGTTACCTTAAACTTTTATTTTCTAGTTTATTTATCAATGAAACAGCTCATGTGCCTTATGAGACGTGTATACATCCAAAAAGTCACAGGGGTACTTTTAGTTAAATAACACTCGTGTTAGAAGTAATTTTTTGTTTTTACATTCTGGTGTGTGAGGGTCGGCGCATGTGCCTAATCATAGCCAGTTCTAGTATTTTCTGTTATTCATTGATGCTTTTTCTTGTATGACATAGGTACACTTCTTGGAAAAAAAATCCGAAGTCCCTGAAAGATTCTCCCATTTCTTTCACATTGTTTAGACATATTATAAGCCTAGATTCTTTGTTCCGTTAATGGCAGTGAATATGTTAACCAGGCAATACAATTTTCTTTCAAAACAATGGCCTCATTCACAAAACCATTTGTCTAAATTCACCATAACAGAAAAGAGTAACTATACGGAAAAAACATATAATCCTTGAAATAACCCGAGGCATGATGTTCGAGCCTCATATTCTCCAATACTTCTGGCCAAAGCTGTTGCTACCTTGGTTTAAACTTCACCAAAAAAAATCCCGTTACAAACTCTCGCCACTCAAAAAATTATTATGTCAGTTTTATCCTTCCACCTTGAATTTTTAGTTGCTCTGTGTTTATACATATTCAAAAAATTTGTCATTCTAAAATAGATCTGTATGCCAAGAAATGTGTACTTATTGGTTATGCTACTCATCAGAAAGGTTACTAGTGTTAAAATCCTGTCATCCGTCGAATCTATCTCATAATGGATCCTGTATTTCTTGAGTATAGTATTTTGTCGGTACCTAACCTAAGGCTCAGTTTCGGAGCAATTGAGTTAACCACTAGATTGGTTACATAGCATCAAGTGCATAGAGACTATACTAATAGATTGAGTAGATGGTGTCACTGAGCATACCTCGCCCGACAAATGAAGGGCTGACGAATCAGTACTTACTACCAGTGAATCTCCTTTTTTTTAATATGTAGCAAGAGGTAAGTGATGTAAATACTGAGACCAAACCTTCTGTGTTGCATAGTGTGGATGATACTGATACTCTGAAAGAACAAATGTTCTTTTGCTGAGAATGAATATGGGTGTACCACCAGAAAGGTACTTACCCGAATGGGTGTCTCGATCTTTCAAGTACCCAGTCAATATATATAGGAGAAGAATTGGAGAGTGTGCAAAGGGTTTTTTGCACCCCTGTGCTTAGAATCCATTCTGCGTATAGTTCAGAGGCTAGTGAGAAAGTAGGATGGTGGGAAGCAATTAAAATAGAAATGGAAGCTCTGGAAAAAAATGAAACGTGGGAGAAGTGTGTCTGGCCATAAGGAAAGAAACTAGTGGGTTGTTGCTAGATGTTCACCATCAAATATAAAGCAGACGGGAGGGTTAAGCGATATAAGGCTTGGCTTGTGGAAAAAGGGTACACATAGGCTTATAGGATCGACCACTTCGAGACTCTCTCTGGCTGCAAAAATCAATATCATCATAAGGATGTTTTCACTAGCAGCAGACATAGATTGAATGCTTCGTCAGTTTGACATTACAAATGCTTTCTTACATAGAAAACTGAAAGAAGAGGTGTATATAGAAGCTCCAAAAAAAATTTCTAGTGAGTTTCAGAACGATAAATTGTGTAGGTTCAGAAAGGCCCTCTATGATTTAAAACCGTCTCCATAAGAGTAGTTTGGAAGGTTTACAGTCATCATGAAAGAAAATAGATACATACAGAGTAATGTCGATCATACTCTTTTCTTTAAGAAAAAAGAGACCGAATCACGTGTCTGGTTGTGGTCAATTTGATTATCATAGGAGGTGATAAGGAAGAAACCACACGACTTCGGAAGAATCTGTTCACAGAATTTTAGATGGATTTAGGAATACTAAAGTACTTTCTCGGGATTGAACTTCTCCGATCGAATAAAGGAATACTTATATCTCAACGAAAGTAGATTCTGGACATGTTGATGGAGGTTGGCATGATAGACTGTAGAATGAATGACACTTCGATAGTTGTGAATCATAAGCTGCAAATCCAAGAAGGGGCTTCAATGGAAGATCGAGAACAATATTAAAGTCTTGCAGGGAAATTGATATATCTTTCATATACCAGACCTGACATTTCTTATGCTACCGGAGTAGTGAGTTAGTTCATGGATAATCTTCCGGAAGAATACATGGATGTGGCCATGAGGATAGTGAGGTACTTGGAAGGGACAACAAGAAGGGGAACATTATTTAGAAAATGTAGACACTTAAAATTGAAGTGTATACTGATGCCGATTGGACAGACAATCCTAATGACAGAAGGTCCATTTTAGGTTACTTCGCATTAGTCTGGGAAAATTTGGTCACATGGAGGAGCAAGAAAAAGAACATAGTGGTGCTATGAAGTGCGGAATAAGAGTTTAGAGGAATCACAAAGGGTGTTATGAAGATTCTTTGGTTAAAGAAGTTGATGCATGAGATTGGGTTCCCTATAAGACTATCAATGCAGTTAAGGTGTGACAACAGGGCAGCAATATGTATTTTTGAGAATTCAATACAGCTCAACAGAACCAAACATATTGAAGTAGATAGACATTTTATCAAAGAAAAGCTCAAAGAAGATGTC
Source organism: Eustoma russellianum (assembly GCA_036186865.1). Lineage (NCBI taxonomy): Eukaryota > Viridiplantae > Streptophyta > Magnoliopsida > Gentianales > Gentianaceae > Eustoma > Eustoma russellianum. Next base: position 36,599,600 of record AP025049.1, on the reverse strand, counting down.
ATTGAGCTCCGATTTGTAAAGCCTAAAGGTCAGCTGACATATATTCTACAAAGATAGTCACTAGAAGAGTTTTGATTCGACATTGTGCATATTGGATATTGGTGAACTTGAGGAGAGTGTTAGACCATATTAATCATGTCACGTAGATCAAGTGATTCGATATTAGTCAAATCCCAATTGTATCTCAATCATATCATTGTATTTTTTGTATTATATATGAGCTTACTATAAATAGGACAGTATATGTATACATAAAATTAATGAAATACGATTTTCATTCCAAACATAAAAAATACACTAATAACTGAAATTCCGTTTCTTTAATCATTTAGCATATTGTTCGTATCGAAACGTTCCAAAAGATTTGGAAAGTATGTCAATCTATCATAATTAAAGTTAATTTATTATGTTCGTTTCTTCGGTTTTTCTGATTTTTCTTCCTTTCGTTTTTTTCCTTAAGAAGGTTAGAAGAAATTTCTAAACATGCCAAAATAGAAGATGTTACATCCTTCTCGATTATCACAATGAATTTTAGTTAATTTTCCAAAAAACGGTCTCCTTTGATAAATAATCATAATAACTATATATTATTCTATGTGTATATTCTCCGAATAAGGAATTTAGACTAATTTAGACGGCAAATCAGTAATCCCAATTACTTTTTTTTGTGGAAAACAAAACACTTTTCATTACAAGCTGGCAAAAAACAACGTGTACATATCATGTTGCATCCGCCATTATAGAGGAGTGATGAAATCTAATGGAAATAACCTCTGTGTGTTTCTAATTCATGGGTATGGTTGCGTACATCTGACTTTGGCAGGAGCTTCTAAGACAATAAGGTAATGTTGTTGTTGTTGAAATCTAATAGAACATCCATACTAATACATCATCGACACTTGTCTTTGCAAAGCTGACTATAGTATATTTGACCATGTATAGACAATAATCCAATTAACTCGATGTTTTTTATGGTTTGATTTAAGAATAAAATTCAACATAAATCAATGAAACCCTAGAAGACTAACACATACCCATTGGATCACTAACCTACTAGCGGTTCAACTTATATATTCAGGTTCAATGTCGTCTATACAAGTTAAACTAAAAATGTCAATTATTAAATTTGGCACAAACTTTAATACGTGTAAAAGCACATTCACATATCAACTCTTTATTTATAATTGACTATATATACACATGTTAATATGCATATATTTATAATTTAAACACTCTTCCTTCACTTTGGAATATGATGGAATAGAACAAAATGACTCACTAAATTAGCTGCACTTCTTACATTGTGAAGTAGCAATTGATCGAAATAACTTGACGCTTCATTATAGGTCATCGGGAAACAAGCTCTGTGTTTCTACCACGTGGATATGGTTGCGTACATTCGACCCTTCATACTCTACTAAACAAATATCTTAAATGACAAAAAAAAATCCCACTATTCAGCTAATATGAACTTCGTGTATGATATAAATCAGTATCACTTGACGATCTTTTAGGTGAAAGGTCTGGAACATAATACACACATGGAACCCAGACCAAGCCTGCTCTGTAATAAGGATCTGACAACATGACTCAAACACACATATTACGGCTGTCAAGATTCGAAACCATAGCCACCAACAACAACAACAATGTTCTCTCATTGCCTTAGAGGCTTCCGTCTATGGCGGGATATGGAGGGTCGAATGTATGCAATTATTCCAATGTGTTAGAAATAAACAGAGGTTGTTTTGCGATGACCTATAATGAAAATTGCGTCAAGCTGTGTCGATCCACTGCTACTTCACAATTTAAGAAGTGCAACTAATTTAATTCATCTTGCTTTATTCCATCATATTTAAAAGTCAAAAAAAATGTTTTATTGAACTGTAATTTATAACCATGAACTGTAATCTACTACTCAAATACCAACGGGACTACGTCTGATGACGAAATGTCTTTCTCCTAGACAATACGACAGTTTAGTAGATGATGTACTTACACCAACTTCCTTTGGTTTTTGCTTCAAAGAAAGACACCCGCAGTACTTAAAGCTCAAACTTCTATTATGGGTCCCATCAAAATTTAATCATGAGTTTTAGGTATACAGACGTTATCCAGTAGGTACAAATACAGAAATTCTAGCCCCAGCTGATGCCGATGAGATGATACGAGACTAAAAGTGAGGTAGAATATGAGATCTTCAATCACGCATCGCTACGTGTACAAAAGCAAAAGGGTGCTGCAATTTTTTTTTTAAAAAAAACTGCTTTTGAACACGTGGCAACGCATGATTAGAGACCCCATATTCTGCCTCACTTTTAGCTTCCTAGGATCTATTCCGCAGCTGCTGACCAGCATTTACGTGGTCATGGAGAAGTAAATCATACTTATAGCAGGCTCTGACAAATAAATATCTATAATTCGTCAAAAAATTAAAATATCCATAATTAATTTATTGATCTGGGGGTCGATTATATAAACTTATATGATCTAATTGCCTAATTATTAATGAATCATTCAGTCCAAGCGAAGACATGAGCATGTGCAGATGTTGCTATTGTTTTTCCTTTGGTAACTCTACATGTCAAATTTGGAAAGTGTTACATGTAAATCCGTTAAAATTCAGTAGCACAAGAATGCAAAATAAAAGTAAAACATATGGAAACAAATATGACAACATTTATAAATATTATATGCCTCAGAATTCATCTATGCATGTACATATAGAGTCGGAAGTGTCACTGGAAGCAAGCTCTCTATCTTTTGAAATGGAAGTGTTGTTTGTCTGCCTCTCACTTTTCCAGACTCTAGCGATAGCTTTTACTGTTATTGAGATATACTGGGTATAATTGTTGTTATTGTATGTGACTCAAAACTTGCACGGGTGTAGTAGCAGACTGCCAGATTGAGATTATTACTCTAGATGCAACAACATTTGATATGTAGATGCAACCTGTTTTAAATGTTTGTGACTATAAGTATTCGATAAATGAAAATACCATTATATTACATGGTTAACTAAGTTTGAATTTGAGTTCGAACCGTTTATTTATATAATGTGTAAAGCTAATTTCCAAATTGTTCTATGAACAAACATCACCAATTGTTTCTTAATCAACCTTTCTTATACCCTTTTTTTTTGGTTAATTAGAAATTGCAGCTCGGTTGTTGCTTTGTGATCTTGAGGTCACGGGTTCGAACTGTAAAAGAAGCCTATTGCATAAAGTGTAGAATAAGACTGTGTACATCAGTTCGCAGAACGATCTGTATCTTTTTCAAACCATGCACAAATACAAGAGACTAATACACCAAAAACGTCATTTAAAAATGGTAGCTCGGACTGAAGCTGCTCATGTCAGATACAAAAAGAAGCTCATTCAGCTTTTTCATTAACTAACTCCCTGTACAATGCCGGTGCGCTCCATTTTCTTTTAAATTTTAAACATATTAAAACACGCACCTAGAGAAAAAAATGAATTTCTAACTATGGTTTTCGCTAGAGTTGTAAATGAACCAAGCCGTTCGGTTGTTCGGTTTGTTTTGGTTCGAGCTCGAGCTCAAGCTTGGCTCGGATAAAAGGTTAAATGGTTAATGAACAGAGCTTGAACACTTTTTTCTGTTCAAACTCGGTAAGTGGCACTGTTCGTTTAAAGTGTTTGGCTCGTTAATGTTGTTCGTGAGTTAAATGAACCAAGCTTGAACAATTAAATATGTTCGTTTAAATAAACGAACAAGCTCAGCTCATTCGCTAAGTTAAATGAACCGAGCTTAAACAACGCAATGCTCGACTCGTCCGGCTCGTTTACCGTCCTAGTTTTCGCTAAGAATTATACTCAGCTTTATATTAAGCTAGTTTATATTATTACTAAATCAGTTCGAATTTTCAAGCACAGGTTTGCTTCATAATGCAATCTTTTATAATTATCCCCAACAATCACCAACCCCATCTTTTTGATATGAATCATTCGGAAGATCGAATTAGAAGATCCACTTTTTCAGAATTATCGCTTTCGAGAAAAGAACTTGAAACTATGTAAAAAATTGCATATTTTAGACGAGTCTAACCGATTTCTTTTAAACCTACGTATTTTTTTATCGAACTCACTCAACATATCTTGTCGTTTTTGTTCCTTTTCCTTTTTTTACTCTTAAACCTATTTTTCCAAATCTTCTAGTAACATTTTGATAGAGATCAAAACAAGAACGTTACATAAATTCCAGAAATTATATCGGGGATATTGCCTTGATCTCTCTTCCCTCCATTTAAGAATAACCAAAATTTGAAGATTAGGGTTCATAATTCTATGACCACAGAAATAATTGTGATTTTAGTGCTTCCTCATTCTATGTGTCAAACGTTCCTTCGAAGACATCCGATAAAATTGGAACAATACAGAATCTATGTGTCAAACATATAACAACGTTCATGAAAAACAAAAATAATGTGATCAATTAGACTATATTTTAAAGTTCATAGAAAATAAGGATCCAACAAAATAAGAATAATATTTCCCAACCCCAAAACACCCCAATTTCTCAGGTATTTGTTTCAAAACTATACGGAGAAATACAAAGGGTAAAGAAGGGGAAAAAACTGAGGGCAAAACCGTACTTCCACTGTTATCGACATATATAGTAGCCGGCACCGGGATCAACGGTTGTGACGAGACCTGCCGAAGTCCGTCAGCTTTCTAGAACGGTTCTTGCTCAGAGCCGCAACGTCAGACGGCGGGGGCTTAACCGGCACCACCCTAATGTCGCCGGAGACTATCATGTCCGGTGGAATCCCTTTCTGCTTCCAGTTCCAACTAGGACTAGCGCGAACTAAAGGACTCAAACAGAATCCAAACCTGGAAATATTCCGGCAATTACTCGAACTCCCGTTTCCTCTTCTCCCCGGAGCAACCCACGCCGGCGTTCTCCTCGGCGTCTCATTCCACTGCCTCAAACACTCCGACGAGGATCCACTTGACCTATGGTTATTATTCCAATGATCATCTTCCTCGTCGGAGTATCTCACCGGAGACATTCCTTTATCAGAAATTTGAACGGACCCACGATCGGATTTCACCGTCGAGTCATCCACCGATGATGTCCGCCGTCGACTGTGGAATATTTTCCCAAACCACACTGGAGAAGGCCTAGGAGAGGGCCCCACATGTGAGGTGTAATCCACGGCATTCGGGTCTTGGGCCGACCGAGGAAGACTCGGGTTTTGTTTCTCCGATTTGGATCTAAAGAATTTTGCAAAAAAAGAATTCCGAATCCCATTTCTCTTCTTCCGGTAAGACAAATCTCCCCCGTTGATGACAAATAACTTCCCGTTGGGCCCCACTTGAGGGGTGCTAAAGAACCGCTGATCTGAGAACTCCCTGCTATCAGGCTTAACTCCGATGCCGCAGTCGGACTTCCGGCGAGAAGCATAAGGAGAAGAAACTGAGCGAGGAGGAAAATCCGGGGGTGGAGAGTCGGTGTCTGCATTATCCTCGGCATCGGAATCAGCTCGCAGGCGATCTTGATGGTGTTGATGATATCTAGTCTGGACGGCGATAAGAACAAATAGCTTCTCCCGGAGACAAGAAGCACAAACTCCGATATCGCTACTGTAATCGCCGGCGTGATTTTTGCACCTCATTTCATCAGCTCAAGAACTTCAAGATCTATTATTTTCTTGATCTAGATGTCAATTTGAATTTTCTTCATGGGTTATTCATAATTCTTGATCCTGTAACGTATTCAAACCAAAGAATTTGAAATCTTGAAATGCTGCCGGATTTTTTCTTTAAGTGATGAATTTCAGAGAGGGGGATGACTACAGATAAAACAAAGAGAACTTGGATAAATAAAAAACAGAGTAAAGGAGGTAGGAGGAGAAGATAGAATGGTGACACGAGGTTTAATAAAGGAATTGAATCAGAGAGCGGCGAGGGGGAGAGGGAGAGCATTTAATTTTGGTTTGACGAGAGGAAATATGAAATCACGATGCTCTGACTGATGCAATAGTTTTGGCAGTTAATTATGGTTTACTTCTCCTCTGCTTTCAATTTTTAAGCGGGTCCGGGTCCGGGTCCTCTGTTGAGAAAAATAAAATAAAGGTAAGTTACTATGCGAGACTATTATTTTTTCTAACTCAGCATGAAGATCAACAAAACAATCATATGCATCATATCACAATAATAATAAAAGCTATCGTTAGGATCTGGGGAGGGTGAAAGGTAGACAAACAATACATCCATCTAAGAGATGAGAGTTTGATTCGAGTGAGACTGCGACTCTATATGTACCTGCATATATAGCACAATAATAAGAATTTGTACTAGTGAATGTATTTTATTAAACATAAACAGAAATCTTCCGATAATAAAATAGTCATAACAGTGATATGCACAGATAGTTGAAAGACAAAGACCGAAAACAAAAATGTGCAGAGTCAACCTAAAGTTTAAATACTATCTAATTCTCTAAGCATGCTCTAAGGTGTCCCTATATCCTGCGTACCTCTCCTTAACCTTAATCATCTGCCTCTATGAACCTCTATCCTGGATCATGTTCTCAGAGAGGTGAAACTCTATTAAGTCATGCCTAATTTACTCATCTCACGTCAGTTTGAGCCTGCCTTTGCTCCTCTTCCCTTCTACAGTGAGACTTTTAATTGCTCTAACACACGCCATTGTCTATCTCCTCTTGACATGCCCAAGCCATCTTAGTCTTCTCTCTCTTATCTTATCTGCTACACTAGCCACCCCTAACCTTTCTCTGTATACCTCATTTCTTATCATGTCTAGCCTTGTATGATCCACTTCAATATCCTCATCTCTGTCACTTCCATCTTCTATGACTGTGTCTTTTTGATGCCCAGCATTCTGTTCCATATAACATTGCCGGCTGCACTGTCACCCTATAAAATGTTCTATTTAATTTAGTTGGAAAATTTTTGTCATACAGCAACCCTGATGACGCCCTCCACCTACACCAAGCTGCCTTAAGTCGGCGTGCTACGTCACTCTCTGTGTTCCTATCTTTCTGTACAAATGATCTTAGGTACTTGAACTTACTTACCTTTGGGACCACTTGACCCTTGATGGTGAGTTGACTATTATCATCGTTCGCTGCGGCGCTGAAGTCATAGTGCAGATACTCAGTCTTAGAACGACTAATCCTTAGGGCTTTCTCTCTAAAGCACCTCGTCACTCCTCTACTCTCATACTCAGTTTATGTCTACTTTCCGCGACTAATATAATATCGTCAGCAAAAAACATACACCATGGGACTGTCTCTTGGATCGGCTTTGACAACTCGTCTAGGACAACTACAAAAAGAAATTTGCTCAAAGCGGACCCTTGATGGAGGCCTATCTACACCGGAAAGAAGTCCGTATTTCCTACAGGCGTATGAATGGTTGTTTTCGTCCTAGCATACATATCCCTAATTATGTATATATACTTCTAATGAACCCCTCTTCCATCCAGACTATTCCATATTAGTCTACGTGGCACACTATCATACGTTTTTTCAAGGTCAATAAAAACCATACGTAGATCGCGCTTCTTCTCCCTATACTTCTCCATCAATCTCCTTAAAATGTGTATTGCCTCCGTAGTTGACCGTCCTGACATAAAATCAAATTGGTTTACTGTAACTTACGTTTCTCCCCTAATTCTAGTGTCGATTACTCACTCTCATAACTTCATATATGACTTAGCAATTTAATCCCCTTGTAACCCATCATTAAATTAGTACTAATTGTTTTGTATTATATTAAATGACGCTTATTTTAAAAAGCATAGTTTTTTTCCTTTTTTTTTGGAAAATAGGTTGAATTTCTTCTAAGCGAGAATGAGGTTATACCTTAAAAAATTTCTTCCGTTTGTAAAGTCTAGTGGTCAAATAATTTTAACAATGAAAATATCCATATATTAGTAACTATATATCGGAATATTCATCATGCTGCACTTTTGCTTCATAGTACAAACCAGCAGGTTCCTCTCTAAAAATAGTAGTATCCGATTTCATGTCCATTGATAAAACAATGCATTTTTATTTATTTAGTTATTTATTTGTTTACATGACGTGACTTGGACTAACTGATAATGTTACTTTTTTGTGACCTTGCGGTCACAGATTCGAGCCACGAGAATAGCCTGTTACACAAAACATTGTAAGGTATGATTGCGTACATTAGACCGCGAAGCGATCTGACCCATTCCTGGACTTTGTCCAAACATAGGAGTCTAGTGCACCAAGAACGTTATTTATTTATTAAAAAAACACTACATTTAAGGGATGTGTAACACACAACCCAAGCAATGAGTATGTTCTTAAACAAAATATGTTCTTAAACAAAACCTTATCGTTTTGTTGCTAACCGCCGACTTGGACACCGTTAGCTAGCAGAAGATCGAGGTTCTTCTTCTTCTTCTTTTTTTTTTTAGGAAATTTGTAAAGTGATATTAGAGTTAGCGTTATTATCTATTTTTTATTAAAAATGTGTAAAATATATATAGTTATAGCTTGAGAATATTTATGTTGTTGATTACTCTTTTACAAAATATTGGAAAATTTATTTACTAATTGATAAACCATAATTAATCGTCCGTTAGCCAGCAATAGTTAACAGTTCGACTTCAGTAGCTCAGCACTCAAAGTACTGCAGTTCAGCAAGTACCGCAGTTCAGTGGTTCAGTACCCAAGCATGGCTGATCATCCTTGGTTGCACCTCACCAGGACAATACAACGCCTTTATAACATCGAAAAATATGTCAAGGGTTGCACCTCAGCATCAACTTCGGTATATGTTCAAATGCTGCGCTTCGGACCACTTCATTTAGGCACTGCTTAATCATGCACTTCGAAGAGACCTATTCACACACTTCGGCAAAATTCAGCTGTGTACCACAGCAAGTCACGCACTTCGGCAGGGTTCAGCTGTGTACCACAGCAAATGAACCCATTACGATGATACTTCGTGGGACCCTCGGACAGAGATGCAATTCAAATATAGTGACTACAGCTGGGTATTCTTCCTGAACACGCCAATGTCACAACAGCCGGCCTATTGATCACATCAGTCAGCCTATTGATCACATCAGTAGACCTATTACGTCTTAGGCTCTCTGCCCTAAACAAAGCGTCTTCTCCAAGCTACTATCAGGGTCTTAAAGCTGGAAAAAGATCTATAAAGGCAAGCCAACCAAGACAAAGAAAAAGGAGCCCAGATCCGGAATTCAATCTTTCATACCTTAAATCTAACTCATACACTCTGCTCCTCGGCAAATACTGTGAGAAATTCCTAACTCACTCTTTAAATTATAATCTCAGTGAGATATGACCCAAACTGACTTGAGCGTCGGAGGGTTTTTTCCGGGGCCAACCCCCCGGGACCTCTGACTTGTGCTTCTTTGTGCAGGGTATTTGGCGCTATTCCAGCTACATAATCATTTCAATTCCAGTTAACAGTTCTTCACGTTAACTGACGAAGCTTATTTGAGGTCGTCTAGACCCTTGGTGAAGATCCGGCTTCATCACTAATCTATATCCATTTCTCGCTATCTTAAGTAAATATATCTTATTGGACAACTAAGGCCCATAGAAAAGATTATAATCATAATTGAAATCATATGGCTTAAACAAAACAATAACAAAAAGAATGTACACAAAAATGCTCCCAGGGGCATAGTCCAGTGGTAAGTGGTAAAGGTGATTGGGGCTAGAACCCCAACGTCCCGAGTTCGAGTCCGTGTGGAGACAATCCTTGTTGAAATATTACAAGGGTTGCTTCTGGGCTGGCTGAGTCTCGTGTGTCCTCTCCCTTTGCAGGGCTGCCGGTGGAGCACATCCTTCGATTTACATCCCACCTGGCTAAGAGGCCTCTGGTACAGGTGGGGGAGAACCCACTCCCTCATTAAAGAATGTACACAAAAATATATAAGTCTTTCTAGTGTCATAAATTACTATCTTGTTTGACCTTTTTTCCGTTTCCTTAATTGATTATATTTTATTGGACTGCTAAAAGTCTATTTTGAAAATGATATTCCTTTCTTTTTCAATTTAATAATCCTATTTTGTAGAACTAATTTGTTAAAAGAACGTCATTTATTAACTCAACAAAAACAATCATACCCAATATATCCCGACGACAGCACAATCTATCGCCAAGGTCTGGGAAGGGTGAGAGGCAGGCAAACAATACATCCATCCTAAGAGATAAAGAGTTTGCTTCCATTGAGACCCCGTCAACATCATTTATTAACTCGTGTATTTTTGGTCAAAAACTCATGTGTATTTAAATATCATGATAATTTTCTAGTTTTATCTTGGTTTTCTCTTATATCACTATTTCTGTTCATTGCAAGGATAATTGAAGAATAACGCAATAAGGCTGTAAAAAAAATTTTAAAAAAACGTGGCCATCATTTTTGAGACAACCAGAAATAGTATACTAGACTATTAAATTAGAATGGAGTAAATAACAATCATAACTTAAATTGTCAGACTTAAACTATAACTATATTTTAACCAATAAAATATAGATATACTAATTACCATTATAGCATTTTCTTTCCTTAAATGATTATATCTTGTTGGATCATTAGCCTATGGAAAGCCATTATCCTCATGTCTGAAATCATCTGACTTAATTAAAATTTAATTTATCTTTTACTTAAAACATCTGACTCGATTATTTGACAAAAAGTATTAGTATAATATTTAATTTAATAAACCAATTGATTAGTATATATAATGTTAGTATTCTACGAGAATATTTTTCTCCTGTATGATGAAAAAACATGGTAGAGAACTTGGATACCGTTTGTAGTAAAAATTGTAACTTCGCGCACTCCAACAAAATTTTAACTATGTATTTTCTCTCGTATTTTTTTACTTTACTTGGAAATAATTTTAAAATAAAATAGTGACTTTATTTGTAAAAGAAAATTAACTTGCATTGAAATGAATAAAAAAGGCTCTGTATTAAATATTTAATACTAACTGTAATGATATTATATTATATCAATTTTTTGGACTCATAGAATTTACCAAAAATAAATCCAACCAAAATAATACTAATTTTTTTAAGTAATTATAATAAAGAGTTAGAAATCACTCTTATAATATAGTCCCAAACGGTAGATCAGTAACCAAATGTGTTCTGATCTAAATTATTATTTAAATGATATAATCAAGCACAAATTAATCATTAAAAAAAGACATTTCCGGTGCACTAAGCTTTCGCGTTTATACAGAATCTGAAGAGGGGTCAGATCGCAAAGATGTACGCAGTCTTATCCTACACTTAATGCAAAAAACTATTTCCACGTTTGAACATGTGACATTAAAATTATAAAGCAATAGTCTTACTGGTGGTTTCTATTATCCGAAACAATTATTTAGGTTGTTTCAGAAACATAAAGGTTGGTGCGCTCCAAAGTCCTGAGTTTGAAAATTGTATCCTAAGCTTCTTTACAAGCGTGTCAAGGAACAATCATATTTCTGTAGTACTCAAGCTGCATGTTAAATATCATCCTAGGAGGTGAAAAATGAGGCTAAAAGTGAGGCCTCCAATCAAGTGCCGTTACGTGTACAAAATCAATTTTTTAAAAAGAAAATTGCAGCACCTCTTGCTTTTGTATACGTGACGACGCTTGATTGGAGACCTCACTTTTAGCCTCTTAGGATCTCATCCAAGATCTTATGCCCGTCCATATACTCTTCCTTGTACCACCACCAATCAAAAATTACAACTTGTCTCTTTTTAAGAATGAATGCTCTTTGGAGCTAGAGTATTGTGGGCTCCAGTGTGAGAGATTTTACCTTTTGCTCCAAGAATGAAGTGGTTTTGCAAATAATTATACATACGTTAAAATTGACGAAAATTAAAAAAACACGTAACAATTGTTGATTGACGATAAATAGAAAGGTACACGGAAGAGACATAGATTCTTTTTTCCAAGATGCATGATAGGAGTCAAGTACGGATGTTAATCGAACCGAATGGTTTACGAACTATTCGAGTTTAATTCGTATTTGGTTCGAATTTGTTGGTCAATTTTACTTAAACAAGCCGAATTGGAACACCTATTTGGGTTCGTTTAGTTAAACAAGCCGAACATTTTGCGAATAATTTGGCTCCTTAAACAGTTATAGTGTTATCGAAGCGAACTCGAACCAATTTTAAAGTTTGTTTAGCTAGACGAACTGAGCCGAATAGTTCATTTAGCTAAACGAATCCAAATTCAAAAATCTATTATTCAACTCGACTCGGTTCGTAACACACCTAGAATCAAGACACTATTATGAGTTTATGTTATTGGGTGCGTATCAAAAAGGCCTACACATAGACAACGAGTTGTTTATGATTTATGTAAAAAAACACACATAAACTTGTTTATATGCCGTTCTTCCTTTTCAATTGACTCATAACAGTGAATTGTCTATTAATTTACAACTCCAAATGATCTGCAAATTTTATGATATGACTCTTAAGATATGTACTTTAAAGTATTGAAACAGGTTTTCAAAATTCCTTTGACAAGTTTGTCAAATACATTGATGTTCTCAACCTTTGTAACTCTGAATTCAGATTGCACTAGTCTCAGAACTATCAATGTTTGATTGATTTATACTTATCCAAATGGGATGAAACTTACGCCAAATGAAAACTAGGAGGTGTGGATATGTTGTCGCATTAGACAAAAGCAAAGCAATATAATTATGGATTTAAGTAATAAATAACAAATTAGTTATCATTTTAGATTAACATAGAATTAGTCTAAAAATGTGAGGAGTAATGTTGTTAGAACAATAATTGTGTCATCAGACCTAAGTTATCCGACGTTACAATATAATATCAAAACCGATTAGTAAACAACTTAAAAGTCTAATAAGAAGATCATGAATGAACGAACTTAAGAATCTGACTAAGAGTACCTATGTGGCTCACAAGGGCGTTGGTCCTTTTAAATTTACCCATTGGAAAAATGAAGTAAATCAAAGCATGCTATATAAGTATAACACTAAGTATTAAACGATAACCTTGGAGTACATTTTGGGTCAGGAGATTCTAAATACCTTGGACTACCCTTCATGATTGGAAGATCCAAAAACCAAATATTCCAATTCCTAGAGAATCGCATCCACAAAAAACTTTCTGGCTGGAAAGAGAAGTTTCTAACCTCGGCAGGAAAGGAAATACTTATAAAATCGGTTCTTCAAGCCATACCAACCTATGCAATGCAATACTTCATCCTTCCTATCTCAGTTTGCAACAAAATCACTTCTCTCATTCGGGATTTCTGGTGGAGCAGCAAAGGAACGGGGAAGACAATCTATTGAAAATCTTGGGAATTTCTAAATCTTGCAAAACAAGATGGGGGAATTGGATTCAGAGATATACGAGGTTTCAACCTATCATTATTAGCAAAACAAGGGTGGCGTATTGTGCAACATCCGGATTCTTTCGTCTCAAGGATCCTCAAATCCAAATATTTCCAAGCTGGTGATTTCCTTTCAGCTAAACTGGGTGCGCGTCCTTCTTTCTTATGGAGAAGCTTACTTGAAGGCAGGCAGATTCTACACCTTGGCCTAAGAATGCGAATTGGAGATGGTAGCAACACAAAAATCTGGGATGACCCGTGGCTCCCAACAACAGGATCTTTCAAACCATACCCTGCCTTTCGGGACAGGCTACCAGCAGGAAAAGTCTCCGATCTAATTGATCCACACTCCACCAGTTGGAACGAAGAAACCTTGAATTCTCTATTTCTTGCGCATGAAGCAGAGGCAATCAAGCAAATTTGTTTATCATCAGAAGGAGGCCTTGACAGATACATATGGCATTACACACACAATGGTGAATTCACAGTCAAATCGGGTTACAAAACCTTCATGCAGGAACAGAGGCGAATACAAGGAGGAGAGGGTCCATCCAATCCAGCACCAAACCACTCTCTCTGGAAAAAGATATGGAAGCAGAACACCCTGCCAAAAATCAAACACTTCCTATGGCGAGCACTTAACAACTCCCTACCTGTAAAGGCGAACTTGGCTTACAGACTACCGAATGTCACTCCAATATGTCCACTATGTGGTATACAGAAAGAGACCGTACAACACTGCCTACTTGAATGTACATGGACAACAAGAATTTGGCAACAAACTGCGCTACCCCAAAACATTCTACAAAGCCCTTTAACTGATATTATTCAGTGGACACACAATCATTGCAATGAAGAAACCCAACTGCATGTACCGATATTACTATGGTGGATATGGAAGGAAAGGTGTGAAATCGTCTTCGAACGAAATGACCAGAAGCCAAATAATGTGAAGGTATGGAATTCTACCACAAGCCTACTACAGACACTTCAACAAGAGAGCATTTGTACTACGGCACCATTATGGCAATCGCCATCGCACCAAGGAAAGTGGACACCACCAACGGGGACAGAAACCGCAATTAATGTTGATGCCTCTTTCGGAGAAGATGGGGGTAGAGCTGCCGGATTAGTGATGCGTCTAGCCGACGGTAATGTTGCATGGTCCGAAACATATCTATTAGAAAAGAACATAGACGTTGTACAAGGGGAACTTCAAGCATTGCTGTATGGATTAAAATTTCTACAAACATGTGGACTGAACCAAGTAACGATATGGTCGGACAGTATGACATCCATCAATCTGCTCAAAGGAGAAGATGACCCTCTACATCCACTTCGGCACTTGATACTGGATTGCAAACATTTGCTAGATTCTCTCACAGATTGTCATTTGGCTTTTACAAAACGTGACGGCAATATGCCGGCTCACTACTTGGCTAAGATAGGATTACAATATGCTGCGCATATTGTATGGGGACCCCATCCCCCTCCTATTGTACTATCTACTGCATTTGCAGACTTGAAGAATGAATAAATACCTTTTCATTTCAAAAAAAAAAAAAAAAAAAGATAACCTGTGTTAACATTTTTTATATCAACAAGAACGATATCTGAAAAGGTGTCATTTAGTGCTATCAGAACCAGAATAACACCGCTAGACTACTGCTATTCTGTTGTTAAATTAGTTATTTGTAAGACAATTATAGTCCCGTTACTTAATCGTCTAATTGGAGTCAATGTTTGTATTACAGTCTTTTGATTGTTGTATTAATAAATTATATATAATAAATTAGGGATATACATAGTCTTAATGACGTAAAAGGTTGTTTGCGAATGTCTAGACCATATATATTATGAATATATGGGAAGAAACTCAGGAAAACTACATTTATATTGGGAAACTCACTTTTGTCCTAAAAATATTGTTTTAAATATATATTTGGTCAAATTTTTTTATAATAAAATCAAATTGTTAAAGTATTTTACAAACTTTTGAATAGAATTTAGTTTTAAATGGTAGGGAGACTATTTTGAGAAACTATATTACATTAGATACTTTGAAATTTTGATTTTAGTTTATGTTTAATGAAACTGGCTATGTTTTTGACACGTAGGAAGTATCTCGTATAAAAAAGAAGCAGTTTTCTATATGTAAAAAGATCGTGAAGAATCAAAACAGGTGTCTATTTGGAAAAAAATCGGGAGAATTCAAAAAAAATTCTCCAGATATCTTGCTTTTAGACTAAAGAAAAATTAATACAATATATATCCGAATTAATTTGCCTAATTGATTCAGCACCCGAAAAAAGAACATTGGAAATAAATTTGCTTAGTTGTTGTTTAGACAATTATTAATGTGGTTCAGAATCTAACAACGCCGGCTTTGGAAATGCAGCCACGTGTATGATTTCCATACGTTAATAGTATCATTAGCCTATTATTACTGCTATTAATTTTATTCACACCTTTTGGGAAAAGCAATTGATAGTACATTATTTTAAGATAAACTTCTTAAGAGGCGTTTGGATTGATATTGAACGTCGGTATCAGAATCGGAATGATAGATAATGAAATTGGAACGGGTTTGAGCTATAAACCTTTATGCATTTGATATAGAAGCTAGAATAAGTATCATTACCATATAAACCGTTTGGAAAACATTTGAGATTTGGTGAGAATTAAAGCGGACGCAGACATACGGTGATGGCCTGGTGGTGACACATGGTAGTGGGATAGTGGTGGCATGTGGTGGAGCGGTGGTGGCCTGCTGGTGGAGCGATGGTGTCGCAGTGGCAGCGGTGGTGACGCACTGGGGCCGAGTGGCAGAGTGGTTGGGTGGGAATGGCAGTGACGGCATGGTGGTGGCAATGACGCTATGGAGGCGGAGTGGTGGCATCGAGGTGGTGGCACGTGGTAACACGGTGGTGGTAAGAGGTGGCACGGTATTAGTACGAGGTGGGGTAATGGCGTCTCGCTGTAGCGCACCAAAATGGAGAGATATGTTTTGATATCCGAATGGTTTCACTTGGTTATCAATCTATAAGTTTGGAAGGTTTCATATATATATATATATATATATATATATATATATATATATATATATATATATATATATATATATATATATTGATTCTCACCTTCCAAATAAGCACAAAAAATAGATGCATTCCTTAATTACAAAACTCATCAATCAAATGTCTCTTTAAGATTTTGTTCGTAAAATAAAATATTTAATATTTTTGTTTAAGTAGTAAATAAAAGATCCAGACAAGTGATCTATGTTAAACATATCGTCCCACTACCTTTGACAATGTTTCTCTTGAGTTGACTAACTAGACAGTATACATTCATTTTTTATTTTCTTTTATTTTATTGAAAAACAAATAAAACGTTTGAAAATTTGTCAGTCATTACCAAAAAGTTTTCCATAACATTTGTTAGATCAATCTAATAGGACTTTAAAGACTTAAAAGCATTATTCCCTAGAGAACTTTATAAAAAAAGTTTAAAAAAAAAAAAGAGAAAGACAAAGAAAGATTATGTAACGGTTAAATAAGTAAAACAATCAGAACAACGTATTTTGATAATTACTTATGCACGTTACATGTTTAGATAATAAACTGAATAATTCTCCGTGCCAATTTTTTTTTTAGATAAAAGGATCGTATTTTATTATCTTATATAATCAAATTTACATCTAAGAGAAAGTAGCTAACCACTATCTAGTGGCATGGTTTTCTATCAAACTACTGTAATTACATAAAACTGCCGCCTCTTGCTGCTTTGTTCTTTAAAGAATTTCATTACGAATATGGCGAAAGAAACTTCCTTCTCTTAAATTAACGTTATTTTACACACTGAAAAGAACATATATTCTTTGTTCTCTATATATACTTTTATCATTTTTTTTCCTGAGACATACTTTTATTATTTTTATTGGAATGTTTAGAAATTGTGACAATCACAAAACCCTACAAAATTCTTATATAGTTCCAAAATTATATTTAAATAATTAAATGAATGGACTATTTCATTCAATAAGGTGAAATTGATAACTGACGACATTCTAAACGATTATAGTACATAAAATTATATCTGTAAACTATAGCTAAAATTCTATTTGCTTTTTTGAAGGAAAAAGTTCTATATGTGAATGAATCAATTATAATACATAAAATTATATTTGTTAACTATATCAAAGATTATATCTGTTAATGAATCGAATTTGAATAAATGACTTTTTTTGGAGCACTGATATTTAAATAAGATGTAAGGCATGATAGTGATGGAAAACATTCGGGAGGAGATTTTATACGACACAGTTTGACATAATTTTTATTATAGGTTATTTAGAAACAACCTCTGTGTGTTTTTAATACATGAGTACGGTTGCATATATAAGACCCTTTCATAACCCGCTATAGAAGAAAACCTCTAAAATAATAGGTAATGTTGTTGTTGTTTTGAAAGTAAAAGAAAAAAAGGAGAGAAAAAATAGTCATATTAAAAAAAAAATTGAAAGAGAATTGTAATAGTCATATTTGTGCCTACATCTAGGGCTGTAAACGAGCTGAACGAGCCGAGCATCGAGTTGTTCCAGTTCAGTTCATTTAACTTAGCGAACGAGTCGAGCTTGCTCGTTTATTTAAACGAACATATTTAATTGTTCAAGCTCGGTTAGTTTAACTCACGAACAACATTAACGAGCCGAACAAACGACCGGTGTCACTTACCGAGTTCAAATAGAAAAAAGTGGTTCAAGCTCGATTCATTAACCCTTTAACCGAGCCGAACTCAAGCCGAACATAACGAACGGCTCGGTTCATTTACATGCGTACCTACATCAGCATTAGAAAAAGGAAAAGACAAAAATGTTGTTTAGTATAATACAGAAGAAAGTTTTGTAAAAGTTATATCATGCCTATATCAGCATTAGAAAAAAGAAAATGGAAAAGACAAATATGTTAATTGATGGAGTATATAATACAGGAAAAATAAACGGTATAATAGCTGACTATACTTTTACGCGTTTGCCTAGAATATTTATTGAAATACAGAATAATATGGAAACACTTATCAAGTTATTAATTTCTCTTTTAACTAATATTAACGCTCTTTCTTCCGATAATCCCAATTTTGGGATAATATCAACTATAATATATATATATATATATATATATATATATATATATATATGTATATATATATACACACACTCACACACACACGAAATACTAACATTTTGTCCATTTTAAAAGGGCTTTATGTCTTCATCTCTCCTTTTTTCCTCTTGTGAAAAAGCCCATTTTCTTTTTCCCTTCTGTTATTTCTCTCTGAGGACATGGTTCAGGATAGAAGTTCATGAAGACAAGTGATTAATGTTAAGAAGGGATAGACATGATATAGGGGCACATTAGAGCATACTTAGAGGATTAGATAATATTTACACTTTAGGTTGGCTTTGCACATTTTTGTTTCGGTTTTTGTCTTTCAACTATTTATGCATATCCAATGTTATGACTATTTGAATATTGGAAGACTTCTGTTTATGTTTAATAAAATCTCTTCACTAGTACATATCTCTATTATTGTGATATCTGTGCAGGTACATATAAAGCTGGAGGTTTCACTAGAATCAAACTCTCTGTCCCTTGGGATGGAGGTATTGTTTATCTGTTTCTCACCCTCTCCAGACTCCAACGATAGCTTATGCTGTCGTTGAGATATACTGGGTATGATTATTGTTGTTGTTATTTCACTCCCATCCCAACCAATCCAATGGAGTTCAACAGACTTGATAAATATATTTTCTAATATACGGAACATATATATACACACACATGACACATGTGATGGATACTGTATCAATATAGTATATATTTTATTCGTATCAAAAATTATTGTCACATTTAAATTTAAATTATGTTCAAGTCAAAATATATACTAAGTAAAAAAGAATGCACACTTACTAAGGTTTGAAAGCATGGCCACATCATCTTGAAATCTCGTATCTAAACATTTGAAGTCGGCCCCATTAGTGAGTTGATAAAAATATTTAGATATGATCAACAGGCCGATCAAAATAAAAGTCTTTTGAAATAATGTCATCGATTGTTTTAAAAATGATATATATATATATATATATATATATATATATATATATATATATATATATAAAAATCAAATACTCACTGCGAAAGTATAAACAAATATTGTATTACAGAACGTGTTATATGCTGATCAAACTAGGATCTGTTCATGGCGGCAATAGCGTGTTTTAAATTTTTTTTTTTTTTTTACAAATAATCTATCACAAAACGTGTTGTTTTAATTAATTGTATGCAAATAATCCATCACAAAATGTGCAGAAAATAAGGAACATCAAAAAGAGAGATGGTACCAAATGCAGTGGTATAGAAGAATACAAACAGGAAGCAAAAGATTTCTTCCAGCAATTATTTACAAAGGAAGAAACAAAGGACCACCAACAAATACTGAAGGAAATACCTAAAACCATCAGTGACACAGACAACCAAATGCTAACAAAGCTACCTACAATAGAAGAGGTAAAGCAAGCAGTTTGGGACCTGAACCCCAACAGCTCTGCAGGACCAGATGGATTCAATGGGAATTTCTACAGATACTGCTGGGACATAATCAAACATGACATACTCATGGCATCACAAGAATTTTTCCTAGGATTCCCTCCACCCAAAGAAATGGCAAAAACTGCAATCACCCTTATACCAAAGATAGACAGCCCAAAGAGCTACTCAGATTACAGACCTATTAGCTTATCAAACTTCATCAGCAAGATAAACACAAGAATAATTGCTACCAGACTCAACAGCGTACTTCCAAAGATTATCTCAGAGGAACAGGCAGGGTTCATGAAAGGGAAAGAGATAGCAGACCAAGTCCTAATGGCAAGCGAACTGATGCACCACATAGACAAAAAATACAGAGGATCAAATGTCATAATAAAGCTAGATATGACAAAGGCATTCGACAGAGTGGATTGGGAATACCTCAGGCTGATACTAGAGAATTTTGGCTTCTCAAAAAAACTGATCATATTGATATTCAACCACCTAGAAACAACACAGCTATCAGTACTAGTAAACGGAAGCCCTACAGAATACTTCAAGCCAACAAGAGGGGTAAAGCAAGGGGACCCACTATCTCCACTCCTATTCATCATTGCAGCAGAGGGTTTTAGTAGAGGGATGAAAGCACATACAGATAAGGGGACAATAAAGGCATATGAGGTTGGAAAAGGAATCAAAACACCATCCCATCTAGCCTTTGCAGACGACCTACTAGTATTCACAAACGGGACAAAACAAAACATAAGGCAGCTGAAAGAATTTTTCCAACAATATCAAACGGCATCAGGCCAAAAAATTAACTTCGCAAAAAGCCAATTGCTAACAAGCACAAAGATGTCAGAAAAAAGAAGAAAAAACATACAACATACGCTGGAAATGCAGCTAAGCAAACCACCGATGAAATACTTGGGATGCTACATACACAAGGGAATCAACAGAACAAAGTACTGCCAACCAATCCTCAACCACTTTGACAGAAAGCTAAATCAATGGAGCAACAGAATGCTCAACATAGCCTCAAAATTAGTACTGATAAAACACGTGCTAACAACAATACCTCTGCATACTCTAGCGGTCTCAACACTACCAAGGGAAGTAATAAAGGACCTAGAAAGAAAGATGGCACGATTCCTATGGGGAGAAAGACACCACTGGCAAGAGTGGAAAAAGCTCACAATGCCCACAACAGAAGGAGGACTAGGCATCAGAGACATCAATGCACTACAAAAAGCATACTCATGCAAACTGTGGGCAAGATACAAAAAGAAAGAAAGCCTGTGGAGCAGATATATGAACCAAAAATATGGAGCACAACGCAATTATCAATACAAGACAGCAGACACCCCCATCTGGAAAAGAATTTGTCAAATACACAACCTCTGTGCAGATAACTGGAAAAACGAAGAAGAAAAGATAACCTTGAAAGAAGCATATGACAAATGCAGAAGGAGCAGAAATATATTACTATCTCATAAATTCATATGGCACAGATATCAAACAGGGACAATCAAAATCTTCCTATGGAAGCTTCTACATAAATCTCTCCCCACCAAAGACAACCTACAAAAATTTATAACAATCTCACCCACAATTTGCCCTTTTTGCAGGGAGGATGAAGCAGAAGAGAGACACATATTTATACACTGCAAGGAAATAAAGGGGATCTGGGCAAAATATGCATACCTACTAGAAGGACCAATGACAACACAAGAACAAATCAAACAGCACCTAATGGCTTGGTGGATTAAAGGGTCAGAAAGAACAATAGCTGGAGCCCTCAAAATCATAACTCCAGGAATCATAATATGGCACATCTGGAAAGCATACAACAAAATCATACAAGAAGATTCAGAATGGAAACCACAAATACTAGAAGAACAGATCAAAACACACATCTACAACTGGAGCAAGACCAAGCACACGACAAGAATGGCAAAAAACAATAAAATGCTCCAACAAGCAGGAATAATTGCAAGCATGCAGCCGAGATCAGCAAAAATACTAAAATGGAAAGCACCCCCAAAGGGGAGACTAAAACTAAACACGGATGCAGCTATTGGAAGAAAAACAGCAGCAGGGGGGGCAATCATCAGAGACGAGGAAGGAAAACTCAAACATGCAATAAGCTTCCAACTGCCAGTCACAACCCCACTTCAAGCAGAAATTCAAGCGATGCTCATAGCAATATGCTACTACAACATACACAGCACAAAGCTCAACATCCAGATGCAAGGGATAGAAATCCAAACAGACTGCAAAAGAATCATAGACATCATCCAAGAACAGAAAGCACCCGCGAAGAACCAGGAGCAAATAAAATGGATTGAGGAAATAATAAGAAAAAATAGCGGGACAATCAGCCACAGCCCAAGAGAAACAAACTCAGTGGCTCACAATCTAGCCCAACATGGAATGATGAAGCAGGAATTCACAGAGTTCAAAGAAATCAAAGACCTACCGCCATACATCAAAGGATGTATAAAAACAGATGTAAGTACATCCTACATCAGAATATAAAAGAGAAGAAGAAATGCGTAAGAGAGAAGCACAAGAAGCAAAAAGCAAAATAGCCGAGGAGAAGCCCAAAAATGAAGAAGAAAGCGGAAAAACGAAGAAATAGCAGAGGGAACGAAAAGCCAAGACAAAAAAATCTGCTCAGCACTCAAAAAGAAAACCCCCCTCCCCAAAATGTAAAATCCCAAGAGAGAAATGAAACTCTCAAGATGACAACACGTGGAAACGTGCATGTCAAAAGTATGTAATACCTTTAGCAATTTTAAATAAAAAATAAAAGATAGTGCTTTTTCAAAAAAAAAAAAATTAATTGTATGCAAATTTAAAACTAAAGACTTTCTAATGAGAAACTAAAATTTTATTTATAAGCGTGATATGAAAACCATTTAGAATAGAGTTAGCTAATTGCAATGGTCAAACTTGGAACCATTTTCACCTAAACGTTTACTTTCTTCTCTGCTATTCCAACATGTCCTTCTTAGCTAGGTTTAAATATTGTTAAACCTACTCAAATATTCTATTGGTCAAACTCCATTTAAAATCAAATTAGTAACACATACAACAACAACATTACCCCATTGTCTTAGAGGCTCCTATCTATGGCAGCATTACCCCAATGCCTTAGAGCCTTCCGTCTATGGCGAGGTATGGATGGATCGGATGTATGCAACCATACCCTTGTGTTAGAAACACACAGAGGTTGTTTCCCGATGACTCGTAATGAGCGTCAAGCTGTGTCGGTCAACTGCTACTTCACAATATAAGAAGCGCAACCAATTTAGTGAGTAATTTTGTTTTACTCCATCATATTCCAAAGTCAAAAAAGTGTGTGTCTTTGACTCCATTGGAAATAGAAAGATTAAAATCAAATTAGTAAAATATTTTAAACATATTTTATTGGAATCTGGTATTAAATGGCGTGAATTACGATTTTGATAAGCTATTTTATTAAATACTTTGAAAGTTTGGTTTTAATTCACGTTTCATCATACATGAGTTTGACCATGCATGCCAATAATTTTAGCGTGTAAATATTTCCGCTTCTTTACCTGCAGAACCCAATGCTATGAATTCGGATTCCATTGTAGAATGAGTTATGCATGTCTGTTTCTTTGAAGCCCAAGAAACAGCACCACTACCCAATGTAAATATTCAATCCGTAGTAGACTTGTTATCACCAACACTAGTTATCCAGCTAGCATCAGTATAACCTTCTAACACGGCTGGGAAATTATTATAAAACAACCCGTAACTCATAGTCCTCTTCAAGTACCCAAGTACTCGTCCGATTGCCTTCCAATGGTCTATACTAGGATTACTAGTATACCTTGATAATTTACACACCGCAAAGGCAATATCCGGTCTAGTGCAATGCATAGCATACATTACACTACCAATTGCACTAGCATATTCTAATTTTGCTATAGCTCTACCGGTATGTCCAGTCAATTTGTATGAGGCATCGAATGGTGTGTTTGCTTCTTTGATCTCCAAGTGTTTCAACTTATTCAACATTTTATTTATGTAATGAGATTGACAAAGAGCAAAACCCCCCACTATGTTTGGACACCTTAATCCCTAAGATAGTATCTACCTCACCCAAATCTTTCATTTAGACTTGTGAAGTTAAATACTTCTTAGTCTCATTTACTCCTTCCATATTAGTACCGATAATGAGCATATCATCCACGTACAAAAAAATAATGACACCATATTTGTCTGTAAACTTGGAATATACACACTTATCTGCACCATTATGTCGGAAACCATCCTTTAAAATGGTAGTGTCAAACTTTTCATGCCATTGTTTCGGTGCTTGTTTCAATCCATACAATGACCTTATCAACTTGCACACTTTGTGCTCATTCCCCGGAAGTACAAAACCTTCCGGTTGTTCCATATAGACCTCTTCGTCTAAATCACCATTGAGAAATGCAGTCTTAACATGTATTTGATGAATAACCAAGTTATTTATGGATGCTAACGCTATCAACACGCTAATGGATGTTATTCTCGCAACAGGAGCATATGTATCAAAATAGTCTATCCCTTCTCGTTGTCTAAAGCCTTTGGCTACTAATCTAGCCTTGAAAGTTTGAAGTGAACCATCCGTATTGTATTTTCTTCTAAATACCCATTTACATCCAATAGCTTTGGAACTTGGAGGCAAATCAGCAATAATCCACGTATTGTTAGACAATAACGAATTCATCTCATCTCAATAGCTTCCTTCCAAAATGATGCATCTCTCGATTGCATCGCCTCCTTATAGGATTTCGGATCATCTTCAACGCTTAGTACAATAGGTATTTGATTGAACACCTTTGTCCTATTACCTTCAACTAAGAAAGTAATAGATTGCGAAGAAATGAAGTCCGGATGTAAATACTTTTCCTTTCTAGCACGTTGACTTCTCCTAACCTCAGTTGATGAATCTTGATTTTGATCATCAACACTAGAAGGATCATTGGAGAAATCTCCAACAATAGGTTCATTCAAACTCTCACTTGTTGAACTTTGATTTGAATCTGTTCTCAAGAATTTATTCTCAAGAAATTCAACATCTCTAGATTCAACAACCGCATTGGATTCTAAATCTAGAATCCTATACGCCTTAGAGTTTTTGGCATATCCAATAAAGATACCTTTAAGAGCTCTTGGCCCCAACTTAGTCCTTTTCGGATCCGGAACTCTATAATAGGCTAGACAACCCCAAACTCTAAGATAACTTAGATTTGGTTTTCGTTTCTTCCATAATTCGTATGGAGAAACCTTAAACTTCTTAGAAAGAATTCTATTATGAATATGACAAGCCGTCAACAAGGCTTCTCCCTACAAATTCTTTGGCAAACCAGAGTTTATTAACATTGCATTTAGCATGTCAACTAAACTTCTATTCTTTCTTTCAGCCAAACCGTTTTGTTGGCGTGTATAAGGAGCACTTTTCTGGTGTATGATACCATTCTCCTCACAGAATTGATTAAATTCAAGAGGAAAGTATTCACCACCACGATCACTTCTTAGAACTTTGATTTTCAATCCTGATTGATTTTCATCTTCCATTATATAGACTTTGAACATGTCAAAGGCTTCATCTCTATGCCTTAGTAAATATACATAAGTATATCTAGAGGCATCATCAATGAAAGTAATGAAATATCGATTGCCACCACGGGTTAAAACACCATTCAATTCACAAATATCCGAATGAACAAGTTCTAAGAGTTCAGTTTTCCGTTCTACTTTCGGAAACGGTTTCTTTGTCATCTTAGCTTGTATGCATACTTCACATGCTCTTTCATTTTCATCTTTACAAGAAATTAAGGCATGCTTAGACATGAACTTAATAGTAGTATTACTAACATGTGCAAGTCTATCATGCCACAATGAAAAGGAAGAATCAACAGAGTAAACAGAAACCGCAGAATTTTTATTGATACTCAATTTGAACATCCCGTCGCAAGCATAACCCTTGCCGACAAAGATACCATTCTTGGACAATATAATTTTGTCCCCTCCACTACAATCTTGAATCTACTCTTACAAACAAGACTAGCAGAAACAAGATTCTTAGAAATCTCGGGTACATGTAGTACGTTGACTAATAACAACTTCTTACCAGAAGTAAAGTCTAACTCTACACTACCTATACCCAAGGCTCTTGTGGCACTGCGGTTTCCCATAAGAACCTGCTGGCTATCATCCACAACACGATAGGTCTTGAATAGATCCTTGTTGTTGCATACGTGCACTGTTGCACCCGAATCGAACCACCAATCTCTTGTGATTTCATTCATAGCCATATGCAGTTCCGTTACCATGCCAATATGCAATTCGGAGACCATTGCAACCAGTTGATCGGTTCCAACGTCTACCATATTCGCATTGTTGACATTTTGAGAACTACCGCCCTGTTTTAGTTTATTCCGAAACCAACAGTCTTTCTTGAGATGTCCTTTCTTTCCACAATTATAACATCTCTTGCCTTTCTTGGATTCTGCTCTGTCTGTGGATTCAGTATAATCGGAGTTCTTCCTTTTGTTTCCAACCGAACTTCATGTTTTCTCTTTAACATAATGCACTCTAGGTGCATCGTCAGAGACATGTCTTTTTACAAGACTCCTTGTCTCTTCTTCAATTCGCAGATGCTTTTGAAGTTGTTCAAGGGAAAAGGATTCGGTTGAGTGCAGTAATTTCTTCCTGTAGTCATTCCAACTAGGGGGAAGCTTAGCAATGATCCCTCCTACTTGTAATGCCTCAGAAACTTCTACACCCAACTCTTTCAGTTTGGACACAATGACCTGCAACTCATGCACTTGGTCCATGATTGACAAATTTTCAACCATTTTAAAATTAAAATACCTCATCACCTGGAATTTATCCGCGCCTTGTTTTTCATTGTTGTACTTGAACTCCAAGGCGTTCCATATCTCCTTTGGTGATGAAGTTGCAGTAAACAGGTCGTAGATACGATCTGACAAGTTGTTGAGGATATGCCCTCGGCAAAGCATATTATCCTCATGTCTCTTCCTCCAAGCAGCTTTCACCTCCTCGGAGTCATCTTCTTGTGGGGTCGGCAGGTCCTTCAAATTTGGATCTAGACAATACCCAATTTGAAGTGCAGTCAGGAGGAACAACATCTTGTCCTTCCATCGAAGATAGTTGGTGCCATCAAATCGGTGAAGCTTCATGCTCTCTTGATTCAAGAATGCCTTTGAATCCATCTCAAATATTCCTTACGATTGTTAATAAAAGTAGGAAACAAGACAACAAACTAAAGAGCAAGAACAATCAAGTAACTTGGCATGAGGCGTGAAATCACTCTCCGTAAGGAATATTTGCCCCCACTAGATGCTGCATGGTTATAGGCAAACTTCCTCCTATGATACAACAGCCAACAATCTCTAATCCTCAGCAAATAGGATTGAGAAACTATGAACTTTTTGAAAACAAGAGTGTATTTGTGAAGGAAAAAGAATATGGAATGCTAGATTAATCTATATTGCCAGATTTTTCTTCTAATGGGTGTTAATAGCCTATTTATAGGCTCTTAAACTCCAAGAAGACGTTGGAGGTCGTTGCATCGTGATTGGGCATGTCTCTTGGTGCATAAGATGTGATTTTCCATGAAAAGTCACCTTTGTCAGGACATCCATCGATCGATGTGATCGATCGATGTCTCACAGTAAGCTCCAATTCCATTTTGACCAACATCGATCTGTCATATCGATCGATCGAAGTCACTTCGATCGATCTATGTGATCGATCTATGTTGGACAGAAAGTTTCAGCTTTGCACCCAGGACACATCGATCGATCGATCGATGTGATCAATCTATGTGACATCGATCGATCGATGTCATTGATCTATGTCCGGCAGAATACTCAACTTCATTTCCAAGCCACATGGGTCTATCCATTTGATACATGGATCGATCCAAGTCATGAGTCAATCTATTCTTGCTTATTTCAACACCATTTCACCTTCATCTTTGATCACAAAGCACATATCTTTGTCAGGTCCAGAATTTGAGACGTAATAAATAATAAAATACAGGATGAAATTAAAAAGAATTTGAGACGTAATAAATAATAAAATACAGGATGAAATTAAAACAACGAACTTATACAAAGTAATTTAGGTATATATGCACAATTTGATTTGACCACATAATACTTTTATATGTTTCTAATGATTTTGATTGACAAATGATAAGTGCGTATACTATCTTGATAAAAATACATACTTTTTATTTCAATACCACTGATTTAAATTTTGTTATCATTCTTGCAACTAATCAAACAAAAAGAGTATGTATTTTATCAAATGTGCTGTTACTAATTGTAATCTGATTTATGTAACATCGATTAGGATTCCAAACCTTATATTGGAAATAAATATATGGTAAGACTGCGTACATCAGATCTCAAAGTGATCCGGTTTCTTTTTAGATCCTGTGTAAATATGGGAGTCTATTACACGCCGGAACACCTTTTTATATTGGAAATAAGTAAGGTAATTTTACCGGTGGGTGAAAAAATAATTGGGGGAATCAAGTTCGCTCTAACAACTTACCTTTTGCATGATGATTCAACAAGAAAATGGAAAAGTCGGTTAAACTATTAGGTGGAGATGCACTCTTTAAGTGAAACTTTCTAGTTGTTATTTTTTTTGGAGCAAAAGGCCATATCTTGGCTGTGAGTACCTCACAGCCTCAGTCTTAAGGAGTACTGTAGAGGATGTAAATCATGAGTCAGCGGCCTCCTAGGTTGGGTGAAGACTTACGCAGTCACTCATACAAGGTGTCCCGTAAATCAGGCCTTCGACCTAGCAGCAGTGGAACACACACAATGTGTGTATCTTTGAATTCGAACTCTTGGCCTCTTAGAACAAATCCTAACTCAAATACGAACTGAGCTATTTTTTGAAGGGAGCAGTTGTTATTTCTTATTTGACTCAAAATCGATCGAGCAGAACAGTTCTAAAAAGATAAACGAACTGTTTGCTCTTCTGCATTAGCAAACTCCAAAAGTCTGTTTAGTTTTTCTTGGGGTGATGTCGTCAAGATGTTCAGTTGATTCCTTCAAAAAAAAATAAAAATAAAAAGATGTTTAGGTGGTAATGTTGGGACTTTGGTCTGCCCATATAATAATTGAAGGGTAAATTACATGCTAATTAAGTGAGTATATCTTGATCGGATAATTGGTTGTAAGATTGAGGTCATAAAATTTAAAAGTCTTCCATTAAAAAAAATAATAATACAACAACATTACCTCATTGTTTTAGAGGCTTCCACTTATGACAGGATATGAGGATCGGAACGCAACCATATTCATGTGTTAGAAAAATACCAAGGTTGTTTTCCGATGACGCATAGTGAAAATTGCGTCAATCTGTATCGATCAACTGTTTCTTCACAATATAGGAAACGCAACCAATTTAGTGAGTCATTTTGGTTTATTTCATCATATTCTAAAGTCAAAAAAGAGTTCGTCGTTGACTCCATTGAAAATGGAAAGATAAAAAATATTCAGATTCCGAGTTATTTTTATCAGTTGTCCGTCTAACCAAAATTTAATCTCAGAGCAATGGATTATTATGACAACATGTGAAGCAATGGCAGGAATCATTGGCAAAATGCAAATATCATAAACACATAAAAGCTTGTAATGGCAGGAATCATGATCTTCTAATATTGATGCCTTGTCCTCAGGACATAGCCCAACTGGTTCCGAGTAGGAGTTCTCGAAAGGGAGGTCAGGGATTCAATTCTTGCCAAAGACAAGAGAGCCCCTTTCCAGCAAGTGCATTGTGTAAGAGCTTCCTTGGCCTGTAGGCTTGCCTGCAATGCTGGGAGCTCCTAATGCAGACTACTGTGTATATGACCAAGCTTCTGCTAGCAGGCTGTTGGATACCTGATTTACATCCCTACAATACCTTCGAGACTGGGTGTGGCAGAGACCCTTACTGGCTGGGGTTCAACCTTTTTTATTTTATTTTAATATTGATGCCTTGACTCGCCTGTCATTGGGAAAACGAGCATCATAAATTCGAGACACAGGCCTTTGTCTCATAAATGAGATAGAACATTATAACACATGCCTGTTGCTATTAATTGCCATACAACTAGGATGACGTTTCTTTTGTTGTTTTGGGTACGTCATACAGTGCATCTTCCGTTTCTTATAGTACAAAAAAGGTCATACCACCTGGGGACCGTTACCAACTCAGCTTCAAAGAGCTCGTTAAGTATGTAAATTAGAAAATTAAGAGCTTTACAGATTAATAAGGTTTTCACCAGACAACCTATCTTTCTAGATTGATAAGGTTTTCACCATACAACCTATATAAGTTGTCAACGGCAAATTGGACCATCAATCTTTTGTTCTAATTGGGCCGGGTACTACAGTCTAAGTAGTAGTGATCCAGATAAATATAACACCCACGTTGTTCGTGTTCTGGTTCGAAGATACATCCTTCTAATTACAATGTCTCAACCCGAATACTAATTTAGCTATATAATTAGAGCACCCTCTTCCGTTTCTTTTATAACAAAATGACATGCACAATAATTTAAGGGGCATTTTAGAAGTTAAAGTTTCGTCTTGATTTTTTTTTCTCAGAATTTGAAGTTAACTAGGGGTGACAATCTCAGACACGATAAGAAAACACGATCCGAAACTGACACGCTCTTCGCAGGTATAAGTATGGCCTTGGCGAGTTTCGTGTATAAATCAGGTAAGACTTGAAAGCTACACGTTAAGAGCGGGTCGTATCCGGGTATACCTGAGGGTTACCCATTTATACCCACCATACCTGATTTTTTAAAAATATATTTTAAATATAAATTATAAATTAATAAAGTAAAAAAACTCATACCTAAAAAATAAAAACCTAATTTAACCTCCCCCATTCCATTCCCTATTTCCCTTCTTTGCTGCCCCGTCGTCCCCCTTCCTTTTAGTTCTTCCATTCCACTCTGCAAATGAAAATGTTGCGATTGCCCTTACCTCCGCCGCCGCTACCTCATAAGCCATAACACATCATCCTGTTGACTTGCTACTGTTAACTGGTGAATACTCTTGTTATAGCAATAGTGTCAACCACTCCCAATCGAATTTAGTAACTTCTTTATTTGGAAGTTCGTCATCTCCAATGTTCAAATATTGGAGTCTTTTGTGCTGGGATAATTGTAACTGCACCCTATTCCTCACCCCTACAACTTTCTTTTGGGCGTTGAATCCGGTTTACTCTTATTACATGCATATCAACTATTAGCGCAGAGTATCATGACAACCGAGTATCCGTTGTTGTCATTGCATATTGGTTCACCTGATTATCCAAGAGTAGATTCTCAAATATAGCAAAACATCATGATAAAGTTTTTCGTGTAGCTTCTTCTACATGTATGGTTAGGTACATAAATCATGTACTAAATTGAGCTCACTGTAAGTGTTTTGAGTGTACCAAGCTGGTCAGGCTCGTCCTTGTCTAAGATATAATGTGATCTTAACAAATATCTGTTTGAATTTTTTGCTGGAGAAAATGCCTTTGGGTCTCATATTTCTTCATAGAAATAGGTATATTTAGGTCTATTACAATTCCTGAAAATACACAAAACCTGAAAATACCTAAAACATACATGAAATGATTCGTACACGACCTGAATATTTGTACTTGTCAAGTTCGTGGGTATACCCGATACACGATACGAAACCTGACATGCATAGGTTTGGGTATCTACTTCCATACACGCAAAGCAAATGGATAAGATATGAGTCTATTACTTGGATACCTATGAAGATTCAAGAGACTGAATAAAACCTTTTTCATTGATTTCTTTTGTGTATACAACATTGCACTTATAGCACACACTCTACTCCTAATCAGGGAATTTCCTAATCATACGATTTGATATGATACGCCCTACATAATTACAATATCTTTGAATTAATTCCTGTGCTATACAAGGTATTCTATATACGGTATGATCTGATTATTCAAGGCATGATTCGATTTTCCATCAACCTGAAACCTGAGATACACGAAACACGACTTGTTTGACACCCCTAAAGTTAACGGTCTCACTAGTGATCTCTAAATGTTAGATTTTCAAGTTTCATCTTGATATTTTTTATTTAACTTTTTGCCTCATAAGTTTGAAAGGCTTTCCGGACATATATAATTACGATTATTGTAATGTCCCATGCACTTGAAGTTGATGACGCTATTGTGCGTTACACATACTTCTTCCGTCAAAAAAATATTGTCATAATTTTTATTTTTGACTGTTTCAAAAATAATAATTACTTTTCAAAAGTAGTAATAATTAGTAGTAAAAGTTTCATACTGGCCTCTTAATTAACATTAGAAATGATTTTTCTTTTTTTTCTTTCAACTAATTAACTAAAGCTATAATAAAAATATTGATTAAAATAGTTTGACTTTCTTAAATTATTCAAATTATTATAATATTTCTAGAATGAAAGAAGTAAATGATATCTATGTTCATTCATTTAATACTCTAGCGATAGCTTTTAGTGACGTTGAGATATAGTAGATATGGCTGTCGTTGTTCATCCATTTAACAGGAGCAGTGCCTTATTTCCTTTAAAATAATTAACACTACTTGATTTTAGATACTCAGACTATCACGATAACTGTGTATGATCTACAAGTCTAAAAAACAAGGGTCATCACGTATAAAGCTATATAGCTTTCCTTTTTCACGTACAACAATAACATTATCTTATTGTATTAGAAGCTCCAGCTTATGACAGAGTATGTGAAGGTCAAATGTACGTAACCAATCCTATATGTTAGAAACACACAGATGATGTTTTGCGCTGGCGCATAATGAAAATTGCTCTAATCCCAAAAGAAAAACATGAAGTCCTAAGTTGAAGCATGCAGCTCACATGAGAGCCCCAAAATCCACTTCTTATGTTAGTTCAACGAGTAATTTCCCAAGCTCTTACAGACGAAAGTCCACTTCTTATCTTGCAAATTATTAATGTTTTTTATGACCCACGACCTCTTGATTCTTTGATTTCTCTGGTTATTATTAACATTTTAACAAAAAAAAAATCATTATTATAATCATCAAACAAATCCTATTACGCTTAGTTTGAATGCTTAAAGCTCTGATGAAAAAGGATCATATGATCGCAATATGCTGATCTTGTCTGCAAACATAACCTTTTGAGTGACTTATTTCTCTAAGGCTTTGCCATTACTTTAGGAAACTTCACCTGCACAAAACAGAGCATTTGTATTTGGTAGCAATCCATAAGTAAAACATCCTATTCATAAAGCCGACCATGTTGTTTTCATTTACAATGGAGTTAAAGACATTCTTCTTTAACTTTGGAATATGTAGAATAAAGCAAAATGACTCTTTAAATTAGCTGCGCTCCTTATATTGTGAAGTAGCAGTTGATCGACACAACTTGACGCAATTTTCATTATAGGTTATCGGAAAACAACCTCCATGTGTTTCTAACACATGTGTATAGAGAATTGTGTACATCCGACCCTCCATACCCTCATAGGCGGGAGCCTCGAAGGCAATGGGGTAATGTTGTTTTTGTATAAAGCCCACCATGTAAAAATAAGATCAAATTCTTCATATTTATTCCTTGAAACAAAGTACAAATCCACGTCAGAGCACGATACAAAGCTAACTTAGGTCAACACCATCTTCAGTAAGTTCTTGATTTTTGGCATCAAACATCCATCATGAGGGGTTGATGAGGCTTTGTACATTCAATCCACCCAGAAATGCAAGTCGAAAACCAGTAGAAGCCCATTTGACATCATCAAGCGTCAATCTTTATGGAAAGGATACGCCGGTCAGGTGCACAAAAAAGATGAGGCAGATGGATCAAGAACACAAGAACGCACCTCTAGTCTTCTACTCCGTAGGGCAAAATTGCAGCAGCCACAATCCTGCCTTCTTCATTTAGTATGTTATAGGTTGTTGCAGCACTTCTCTGCAATAGGAGTAACATAAGGAAACCACAGAAAGATTACACAAGCAGTAAATATGGACACAGGTAGATGACGAGACAATCGAACAGGAAACAAAACAACAACAACATTACCCATTGTCTTAGAGGCTTCTGCCTCTGGTGAGGTATGGAGGATCGAATGTACGCAACTATACCATGTGTTAGAAACACAAAGATGTTTTCCGATGATCCATAATGAAAATTGCGTAAAGATGTGTTATACTTCACAATATAAGAAACGCATAGACACCATCTGGAAGAGACATACAACAGACATATGCATGTGTATTAGGCCAACCTATATCTCACATAAATATTTTCCATTTCCAAGGGAGTTAAGGACACGCCCTTCATTGGCTTTGGAATATGATGGAATAAACCAAAATGGCTAATTAAATTGGCTGCGCTTCTTATATTATGAAATTACAGTTGATCGACATGCAATTTTCATTATGAGTCATCTGGAAACAACCTGTATGTGTTTCTAACACATGTATATGGTTGCGTACATCCGACCCCTATACCCCGCCATAGGATAGAGTATTTAAGGCAATGTAATGTTGTTGTTCTATCTCACATAAATGGGATCAGTATTGCACATTGTACGGCGATAGCTGTATCTAAAATGCATTTTCTGGAATATAACTGGACAACTATGATGCTTGGAAACGGTAAGGGTACCAGCTAAGTCATGGAACAGCTTGCATGAGAAACTTAGGTTACAGAAATGGCTACGTATAACTTAAACAGGATTCTTGCCATGTAAAGCTAGAATAGAAGGACCCTGGTGTGACAGGCACCTCAAAGGAATCTATTTTTAGGTTTGACTTTACAATTGTTTGTTTATGTTTTACTATTGTTTTGCATTATATGTACATATACACGTTATGTGCATTTTAATATCGAAAGCATCTTCCTTGTATTTTTTTGAATTCCCTTACTAACACACTAGCACATCATATCTCTATTATTATATCATTTATGCAGGTACATCTAGAGCCGGGGGTCTCACTAGAAGCAGACTCTCTATCCCTTGGGACAGATGAATTGTTTGCCTACCACTTACTCTCCCCAGACCCTAGCGATAGCTTTTGCTGACGTTGGGATATACTGGATACGGATGATGATGATGCATGTGGCAGAGAAACCTGAAAACAATCGACCTTCGAACTCAAAACAACTGTGTTTATGTTTAACCTATTAGCCTCTTAGACAAGCAGAATGTTTTTACAACTTCAAGCTAAAAGGACAAAATATGAACTTACAGAATCAACTGCTTCTAGTTTCATGCCTGTGGAACGAATGAAGCCACGGAGCTGCGGACTCACAGGATGAATATGCCTTCCACAACCAAGGACTAGGATCTCTGATAGAAGAGAATGATAATAAATAACACTGAAAAAATGTACCAACTATAAGAACGGAAATGAATGCAAATGTTGGGTGGACATTTTGACAGGTTTAATCATTAAACATAAAACACACCATGCAACAAAAAGAGTATACCAGACTACATCTCCTGGCTTTCACTTTCATCCCAAAATCACAATGGACAATTAAAGGAGAAAGGAAAAAAATGCAAAAGTATCCCATTGTTCGGTAAGATTATTTATATGTAATCCTCCAAGAAAGACAGACAGAATCTACAGAACAGTATCCTATAGTAAAGCTGCAACAAAAGTAGGTTGCACCAGTTGATCCTCAATTCACAATCTCCCCAACACGGTTTTTCGTTTTTCCAGTTTCTCCCCCAACCAGCCCCAGCCCCCCACCCCTCACCATTCCTTCAAAAAAAAGGGGAAGAGAAAAGAAAAAGCAGCGGGTAAAAGAGGCAACTGACCAAAATCAACATGAACATTGACTTTAAAACAGATTATGACATATGCAGCCTGTAATTTTACGGGCCTTCAAGTAAAACTGAGACAGGATTATCAATTCCAGAAACGAATGCAATACTCGAAAATGAAGCCAAATTTAGTAAATCTGGACCAGTGAAAAGCCTAAAGAAGATATGGAACTGTCAGTCAAGATTCTTAAAGTTCAAAATATTCATTCCGAGGGCTTGAGCACATGAAACACAATGCACTTTGCATCCTTGAAGCAAGTTTACAAAAAGAAATGGAGACAGTGCCTTCATTTACATCGAAGGTGACATATCTTGCCTTCAAATGCTATGAAGGCAAAATTAGAAATCCATACTACAAGTTATATGCCAACAATATGAAGCCCAATTAAAGAAGACTAACCAAGGGCTGATCAACTTTTCCCTTCTAAGGCCATCTTATGCGAAGAGCTAAAGTACAAAATTTTACAGCAAAGCATAATCTCAAATCAGGGAAAACGACACCTAAGACATTCAACTTACAGAAACCTCACTCACTACTCGATAGAATCAAGGTCTTTCAAGGACTGGTCAAGTTGGCCTGAATTTATTGTCAAAAGAGGGATGAGAGACATGCGCCAAAACGTATAGATAAGCTCATCCGTGATCAAATAAGACATGGTATGCCATGCGTTCAACATCTTATTGGAGATCTACTGATCTAGAACACAGAAATGCTAAAGGGAAGTAATGCAAACTGTATCTTATATGCAAGAAGTGAAGCCTACGAAAGAAAGGCAGAAAAGAGTGGACATAATTGCCTACAAAACCTACACTAAATACAGAGACAAAATATCAACATCCAAAGAGAAACTGCACTAAACCCTGTAAGAAAAAATATTGGGATTCTCAGCATAAATTTTGAAGGATATCAGATCATGTCAATAGAAGTTAAAACTTTATCAGCTAATGCTCCTTAAGGGTCTTCTGAAGGCAGAGTACTCTACAAAACAAAAGAGGAAAGAAAAACATACACAATAATATTTGGACTTTCCTTCAAGAAATAGATAGCTCTCTCCAGAAAATAACAAAGGGATGTCATGGATGAACTTATAAATGATGGATGTGGAAACTATGAGGCAGTTCTGGGGACAGCCCAAAAAAAAAAAAAAAAAAAAAACAGAAGCTATGTAATAGCCAGATATTTAACTAGCTAAAACACTGGAACAGATCACACCTTTGACCTCAATGAATCTGGTGCTAAGAGACAAACTTACTACCTCACCTGGTATTGGACGCATGGTCTTGAAGATAGATAAGCTGCACCAAACACATAAATGTGAGGATTAGAGCAGTCCAAATCATATAGGGTGATTTTTCTTCTCTCCCTCTCTCTCTTTTTGTTGGGGTGCGTTCTCAATGGCATACGTATATAGAACTAAAACTCTGGTCATAAAACCAGTTCCCAGAATGCAATAACTAGCTCATAAATCATGTGGTTGTAAAATAAAAACTAAATTCACATAACAGCAGCAACAAAAAACGAGATAAATTTGAAACAGGGAAGAGAAGATAGCCAATAACATCCGAAAGGATCCAAGATAAAGCTAAAGGTCAAAATTTCTGAAGTAAACAACCATTTGCTTACTAAAACTTGCTACTGGAATTAGTGAGTGCAAACATACTTTTAGCACCGAATATCATAATCTAACACACCCTAATCTTCATGTATAAATGCAACATAAAGAGGGACATATTTCTCAGAACCAAAATAAATGTGCCACATCTTAGAACCAGAGCCCTAAACGACCTAACACTAAACAACTTATTTTGCGTAACTTTGTCAATTATGCAAAAAAAAAAAAAAAAATCCGGCAGATGGAAGTCAAAACTGTTTACCTCTCAGCATTAATCTCGGAGAATTTCTTCGGGCTCCAGGACATCAGCAAGTTCCCGACACAAAGCAAGCTGCCTTCATACTGAACCCCATTAACGGTAAAACCAGTATCTGAAAACCTACAAGTAACCATATGAAAAATGAGAATCCTCCAAGATGGTAAAACATTTCAACCTCCCCAATACTTTTCTTTAAGGGGTGAGGGCAGGAGAGAGGTTGTTTGGTGGTCTTAAAAATCACCATAACCCCATGATAAGTCACTCAGCAAACTTCACTATGGTCAAAGGTGAGTACTGGTTGGATCCGCTCACCACATGGGAGGGGAGAGGGGAGGGTGACAGATCCACCGGGTGACACATGAAACATAGAAGCGGGGATGGTGAGGCTGGGTGAAAAGTGTGTTAGCAAAGAACGTGAGACTGGGTGAGGCCGGATCACGCTCACCTGCGATGAGCGGATCTCATTCCATCTGAACATGCTAGTAACAACCATTAAAACATGGGCATGCGTTTAAAACAGGGGGCATAGCCCCATTTGTCTATTTCTACCAGTTAAGGAGTAACTACTAGATTGCTTATTGACCATAACAAATTTGCTTAAATCAGTAAGGCAAAATACCCAAATTCTTTGATGGTGGAAATTCAACAAAATTTCGAGTCAGAATATACAAGAGCAAACAAATATTCACATGGTAAAATGGCGAAACGAATACAAAATGTATATGTCAAATTCCCAGCTCAAATTTAAATAAATACCAGAAACTCAAGAAAAAAGGTAATCGAAAAATTAATTCTTGACAACAACAAAATAAAGCTTTACTGCTGGAAGCGTAATTGATCTTCAGGAACATTGTCGATGAGATTGATTTGATCATAGAGAGAAAAAGCCCGTCGAAGGGAAGGCAATGGCTGCTGGGGTCGTGCACCGAGATTCCTGGGTTTTAAAGAATCCTTCTTTAGGGCTCGCATCAACGTCGGCAGCGTCAGCAGCGCTTTCTGCCGTCCGGCCATTTCTGTCTCCTCCTTTGCTTTGTCTTTGATTGTGTACTACGAGCATTGCAAATTTGCAATTCCATGAAATTTTGCAGTATATACGAGGAAAAACAATTTGCTGTTTGGTCCCAATTGTTCATTGTAATGAGAAATTGGTCCTTTCTAATTTACAACCCCAACCACCCAGAAAAAAAAAGGCAAAAGCAATTCTTTTGTGTAGTATATTTATATTGTTTATATATAATATAGATTTGAATAGAGCCGGATGTCTCATGGGAAGTAAACTCTCTATTTCTTAGGTTAGAAGTACTATTTGTTTACTGTCCATCTTCTCTAGCCGTTGAGATATATTAAGTATGATTGATTGTGATATTTAATATAGATTTGAATTGATTCACTAAGTAAGATGATTAGCTTTTGATAGATTTTCATATTAATATTTGATCGTTTCTCAACCTTCAATATTAATAACCTTTCTTTACGACTAAATTTAAGCTCATTAAAAATTAAATCAAACAAATCATTAGTCAAACTCAATAAAAATTAAATCGTTAAAATATTTTATATATTATTTATTTAATTTGGTCATAAAAGATGTGAAATACAACAACAACATTACCACATTATTTTAGAGGCCCCGCCTATGACGGGTATGAAAAATCAGATGTACACAACTATACCCATATGTTAAAAACATACAGATATTGTTTTCGGATCACAAACATATAGGTCATAAAAGATGTGAAATACGATTTTGATTTAATAATTCTATTAAATACTTTAAAAGTTTGGGGTTAATTGATTTAATCAAATACTGAAATGTCAACCAATATGAGAAGAGGGACCAAAAATGACTAGTTCATACAAAAAAAACTAGACCTCAAACGACAACTTGGTCCCTCATGGATAACAGTAAAAACGTAACGTTGACTTCAAAGGTGAAACGTATACTCCATGCTGGTGCGCTATATATATGCTTTGTAAAACTGAAAAAGTTGGAGGAAATTTCTCTAACTTGCCTGTAAACTTGAGTCGTTCAAAACGCGTAGCTTCCGAAGATCACGTAAAATTTCTCCTCCTTGCTTATATAATTTCTCCATTTATTCTGAGAACTTTGTTTTGTTTATGTTTTTGAGTATTTATTTTGATTCGACTTAGTAGAATCCTTGGACAGGGTTTCGTATAGTGGTAGCTTGGAGTGGATAAATTTAACTTTTTAGTTGATTGAATTTATGGTTTCAGCTATTAGAAACAGGAGGAAAATCGATTTTTTTTTTCAAGTCAACTCTCGGTTTATGTGGTGCACTTCTTGAAGAGGAATATAAGTTTCTATTTGATTTTTGTAGTAAGAAATTTAACATACACTGCAAAGTGAAGAGCTATGAAATTAATGAGTGTTTGAACTTATTTTAGTTTAATTTTGAGATTCTTTTGAAGTTTGATGCCTGAGATTTAGAGTATTGAGTTCCTTAAATTTGTGATAATTTTTGGTGTTCCACTGCTGCTTTATATCAGATTTGTTTTGTTTGGATAGTATTTTGGTATGTTTTGTAAGAAGCATACGCTATAGCCATAAGG
The DNA here is from genome assembly GCA_036186865.1 of Eustoma russellianum. Lineage (NCBI taxonomy): Eukaryota > Viridiplantae > Streptophyta > Magnoliopsida > Gentianales > Gentianaceae > Eustoma > Eustoma russellianum. The sequence continues at coordinate 36,559,303 of AP025049.1, read as the reverse complement.
GGGGTGTTTTAGTGAAAGCAAATTTAGGGTATTTAGAGGTTTAGAGCAGTTACATGAGTATGCCTCTACGATTTTGCTGCGGTACATCTCTCAATTGAAATTTAATTTGTCGTTTCAAATTTCAAATTTCTTCAGATTCTAGTTGATTATTTTGTTCTTTATTGTGTTATGTTCTAAGAACTATTGAAACCATGCCTTTTCATCTTCCACTTCGAATTGAGACGGTTGAACCATGTAAATGATTTCGTCGAGTTCTCCGTTTGAGAATGCAGTCTTGACATCCATCTGATGTAGCTCAAGATCTAAGTGCGCCCTACAGGCATGATTATCCAGAAGGAATCATTCGTCGATACTGGAGAGAAGGTTTCTGTATAGTCTATGCTCTCCTTTTGGATAAACCCTTTAGTAACAAGTCGGGTCTTATATCGTTCTACGTTGACTTTTGAATCCTGTTTGGTTTTAAATATCGATTTACAACCAACGAGTTTCGAACCTTTAGGCAACAAGACGACTTCCATACTTTGTTGTCGTGCATATACTTAATTTCTTCTTTCATGACCTTTATCCACTTTTCTGAGTTTCGATATTGTAGTGCTTGTTGGACGTTTTCGGGGTCATCGTCCAACATGCCAACATCGAATTCGTGTTCTTGGAGATACACCACAAAATCACTAGGTATGGGGTTTCTCCTTTCATGAGTGGATCTCCTTAGGGGCACTTGTTCTTGTGATACTGTAGGTTTCCGAACTGCATTAGTAGGCAATTCTTCTTATTCTTGAGTGACTTCCTTGGGAACTTGTTCCCGTGGAGCGTCACTACTGAGATGAGGTATCTCAGGTGCGGGTATCGCTGATGCTATCTCCCCAAAAGTTGGTTCGATTCGTATTTTTGTCGCATCTGAGTGACTCTCATCTAACTCAATGATCTGCTGATGCAAATCATTCCCTCCGGAACCAAAATATCCTCAAAGAACTTTACTGAATTTGTCTCGAAATAGTATTATTTAGTAGGGGAACAGTCATGGGAATCCTTCAATTCCTTTCTTCAACAGCCAGTTTTTAAGCTGAAGGGGGGAATAAAAGAAACAGTGTTCAAAGAAATGACTAGGCTTCTTATATTTGGCAGACTTGGTGAGTAGAAACGAATGGAAAAGAAGGGGCATTTGAGATCTATTAAGTTTCCAGATGAGTTTTTTTACTTCCTGGTGAGGAGCAAGTGGAAGGAAAGGAACCTTTGCCATATTACATGAGATACATGTGCCGAAATGGAAGTCTTTAAATGATATTTTGAGGATCTGGTGGTCGAATAACTTTTTTAACATTATCTCTTCCATTAATCCCTTCCCCCCCATATCTAACTCATCCTTCTTGATGATAAATTTGGTTTAGGTTACAAGAGAAAGGAAATAGGTCTTTAGGTGAAAGTGAAAGTAAATGCTCCATTGCACACGACTGGTATGAGGGGAGAAGGTTGGTAAGAGTGAGGGCTTCACTCTTTCTGTTCCATGTGTACTTTCTTCCACTCCCGAAATAGATTGGTTAGATAGAAAAAAGAGTAGATGTCAAATGACTTCCTTTTTTTCCTCTGACTTCTTTACTTTTGGTTGTATTGGGGTATGATCTCCAAGTCATTTCCTGTCCTGTGTTGCTTTTTGAAATGGTCAGTTGAGTGGAAGCATTGCAGAGTTGCTTTCTTTCTATTGCACCAAACAAAATTAAGTGAAATATATTACTTCCACTAGGAAAATTATGGACATTCCATCCCTTTACCCTCCTGTTATGCCTTCTCTTCCATGAATCAATATTGTTAAGCTTGTATACTAGCCTCAAATAATCCAGAAATACCTTGAGCTTCTATCCAAACCTACTTATATTTTGCTATTCTCGCTCTCCCTCTCTCTTTATCTGTCCGGAATATACAGGTTTGCTATCTGTTTTCTGTTGCTTGCATGGTTCTGCTAGGTCCATCCAAGTTGTTTTTATGTTGTCAAGTGCTTTACCCTGCACCTTTAAACGTGCAAGCAAACTATTTCAGGTGGCACCTGGATGATTTATCTTGTTGAAACTTCTTAGTTTAATTGTATATATTGTTGCCCTGTTATTTCAGGGAGATCAATCTTACTTGGATTGCTTATCAATGTGATTTATGTGCTTAGTGCTGCAGTTTGATATATATAGTTAAAGGAGTAGTTCTTTGCAATTGAGGTCATTTTTTCTTTGCTTATTTGAAAGTGCACATTTTTTAAGGGAATTTATGATTCTCCTAGTATTATGTCTGTAAATTTATCAATCTTTTCACTTAAATAATGCTAATATATTTAGTCACTCCTTCCATATGCGCATATTTAGATACTTAGTTAGAGCGAGTCTTTACCCAGGCTAGGAAAGAAACCTTGTTTGCGACCTTAATGCAGGAGCTTGGCATCTTGCTTGATCATGAATCTTGATCTTATTTGGTGTTTTAGGCCAACCACAACTCTTATGTCATTCGTTGTTTCCTTGATATTCCTGTTATCTTGTATCGGACACAACTTCCGTGAAGTGAGAAGACATTTTTTAGAAGTATAAAGTATAAAGCTGCAAATGCCTTTGCCTAGTTAGGCTTTCAATTCGTTGATGATATTTATGTTATCTGCGATCATTCTATTCTTCTGAATCAGATAATTTGGAAAATGTCTTCACAATATAAGAATGCTGGATTTTTTATGTTGGAAAATTTGTGAAACTGGATAGCTATATTGAAGATTATGCTTATGTTGTACTAATAATGCAGTTCCTGGTGCTGCTATCTTAGGCTTTAATTGGTTATATAACGCGGGAATGTTTTATGAGATAGGCCTCATAGAAAACGAACGTTTTTTTTTGGGTACTTTCTTGTTCAAAATTAAAAGTTAAAAAAATGGGAAAAAAGGGTAAAAAAAAAAAATAAAACTGGCTTTTGAATTTGTATTGCATGCTCTGAGCAAGATCTTATATTGGAGAAATTGAAGCATAACCAAGTGTAGTTTCAGAAAGGAGCTTCACTAAACAAGACCTGGTCTAGATTAAAAATTTTGAGAGGAAGGGGTTTGACCTTCTTATCTTGCTTGGGTCTCTTACTGAATATTTTGCAACATGTAAGCACTTTTGCGTTTTCCTGCGTCCAAAATGCAGACATGATTCATTCTGTACATGCATCACTTTTCCTGGAAGATGAAGCTTGATAGATTTGTTCCTTAGGCCTTTTGTCAAATAAACAGTTAACTTCAAATTTCATTCTGTGAGATTAGTCTGTGACAGGTAATCCAATTGTACTGGCATTTCCAGTGATATTGCCATGAAGCTTAATATGATTGTGTATGGATGGCATTTCTGTGTGGCATGTTTAGGGGAATGAGGACATTTCTGGCATCAATCTGATCAAAGTATGCTCTTTTTTTTTCCCCTTATATTTGTTTTGGAGTATATATCCTTAGAGCAAAACATGGAGAGTATTCCATATTTTTCTGTTGCGCGTCAAGCCTTTTTTCTGTTCAATGCAAACTATGTACTCGTTGGCCTCAGCTTGATGTGTATGGATGGTCTCACCTTTCCTATGATAATTGCAGGAGAAACGTTGGTAAATTTTATGGATACAAAAGACAATGGAAATGAGGTTTCTGAGAGCATGACTCGGGAATCACTAATAGCCATATCTTATACAGAACCAGTGGATGAATGTGATGCTGTACACGCAACTGAAAGTTCGGTTGTTGCGAACGCAGGTCAAGGTAAGAAAGGTGACGGAGAAGAGAAGTATAGGTATGAACTGATCTCAATCTCCTATTCACAGTCACCTGATACCATAGTTCTACCAGTTTTGCCTGGTGGATTCAAGGGTTAGTACAAGTTGTTAAAACCAACTAACCACAGTTTCAGTGATTTTGTTCCCTGTTCTTTTGTCCATGCCCATGTATGTTAAATGATGAAGAAACAGATACAATGTGGAAATTATGTTTATATGTGGCTGACTGTAAATGTTCCTATTGTCACTGGAGCTGTAATAAAATCTACTGCAAGTCTGCAACAACTGTGAGGATACACCTTAAAGTTCATTTAACTACTTGCTGTTTTACTGAATTTGTGACTATAAATTTAAGTTCCTCTAAAACCTTTGTAGATTAGCAATTAGATTAATTGTGCTATGTGAATTTGGTCTCCATTTCCAATGGAGTCAAGGACACACCTTTACTTGACTTTGGAACATGATGGAATAGAGCAAAATGACTCACTACATTGGCTGCGCTTCTTATATTGTGAAGTAGCAGTTGATCGACACAGCTTGACGCAATTTTTATTATGGGTTATTGGAAACAACCTCTGTGTATTTCTAACACATGTGTATAGTTGCATACATCTAACCCCCCATAACCCGCCATAGGAGGGAGCTTCTAAGGTAATGGGGTAATGCTGTTGTTGTGCTATGTGAATCTGAAGCTTGGACTAGTATGTGAATCTCCGGGGTCCATACAATATCAACATTCCCATTTTCACCACTCTCGTCTTTTGTTTATGTGTGTATGAAATAGTCCAACCTTCAGACTCATACAACATTAGTGGTCGTATTGCATAACTACAAGATGTACTTTTAAGCTTTCGGGTCGTCTTTTGTTTATGTGTATATGAAATAGTCCAACCTTCAGATGCATACAACATTAGTGGTCGTATTGCATAACTACATGATGTACTTTTAAGCTTTCCGGGTTAACAGCCGATTGACCTAGCGATAACTTTTGATATCGTTGGAATATACTGGTGGTCGTTGTTGTTAACAGCCAATTGAGTTGCTCCAACCCAAATATACCCTTATTACCGGTACCGTAACATTATTGCTTTTCTAGTCCATGAGATAAGCTTACTAAGTTATTGATAAACGCAATTCTGGAGAAGAAAAATTTGAAGCTTTTGGATCATATAGGTTGAACTAGTGTCAAAGTTTCTAGATTTTTTATTTTAAAAATCTTTGATCTTAGTCAATACGAAATCCTGTGAAAGTTTCACTCTTGCAAGAATGTTCTTAGTTCGTTAATTTTCTGGATTACATATGTTCTTAGTTCAACGTTGTAAGGGAGAACGTGATTGGGAACTAACATGTTATTTTTCTTACCATTGTTTTGTTTTTCATTTTAAATTAATAAGTTTTATTTATTCCTATTATTGTACTATCTATACATGTATATATAGAGCCGGGGGTCTCACTGGAAGCAAACTCTCTATCCCCCTGCCTCTTACCTCACAGACTCTAGCGATAGCTTTTGCTATCGTTGGGATATACTGGCTTAGCGATAGCTTTTGCTGTCACTGGGATATACCTAGATATGATTATTGTTGTTATAAGATTGATATCGACAAATGTGATCGGTTGGATTATAAATCATTGACAAATGTAGGATGGGTACTCTTTCACACAAGATCTACTAGATATACTTATTGATTATTATATGTCAATATGGCAAGAAAATCCATCACAAAAGCTTTACTATTCCGGTTTAATAAAAGAAAAGAAAACGAGTTTCAATGAAGACTTTATTTTCTACCAAAGAGTACAAAAAAGAATATTGAACCTTGGAACTTTCTTTGTATCATATGTTAATTAAAGTTTATAAAATATAAGTTTGGAGTGTGTAGCTTAGCCAATGTATGGAGGGCTTTATTTTATTTATTTACTTTTATTGGTTCATTTTTCAATTCATGAACCGTCTTCAGACTTCATCAGACTCTCTTAAGTCTTACCAAACGTTTGAAAACAAGTGGGAAGAAGAGATTCTGAATCCTCCTCTTTGTTTTGGTTGAATTCAATATACTCGGGAGTCAGATTGACATAGTAAATTGTTATTTTTGAGGTAATTTTATTCCATCTGTTGGTACATATAGAGCCGAGAGTTTCACTAGAAGTAAACTCTCTATCCCTTTGCATGATGTATTGTTTGCATGACTCTCATCCTCTCCAGACTCTAGCGATAGCTTTTGCTGTCGTTATATACTGTGTATGGTTGTTGTTGTAGTTCCATTCCATCTGCTCATGATCAACATAAACATTACAATTCATATTTTTGTATAGGTAATTATGACCAATTATATATCGTTGGTTCCACAGAAGTCTTTCTATGTAAACTCCGACTGAAAAACAAAAAAGAAACGAATTTTTTAAGGAACCCGATTTCCAGCAATTCAATAATATGTTTTTTAGTAGATTTAGAACCAGCACGACGCATCGACAAATATAAGTAATAAAGTAACTGTTTTGATAGCTGAAGATATCGAGATACTGATCTATATTCAAAAGATTAGATTGTTTTTGGTGTATCTATACATCAACTAATTACGATGTGCATGCACTGTATCATGGTGTATTAGACACCAGGATTCTGGTGTGTAATAATCCAAGTTTGAATTTGATTTACTACACAATGAGATCACAGTTTGTATAGTCGCAAAAGCTTTTTGTAAAAATTACTAAACGTCTTTTGTAACTAAGGGAGCTATTTTCTTTGTTCAAATAAGTAACAGCGCACAACAAATTTTGGCCAGAAAATGTGCCAACCAGCTTCTACCCTTTTTTCATTTATATGTATATATTTACTCTAAATCAATTGAATTACTACATGACTAAAACTTGACTAGTTAAAGAGTAATAAGATGGTTACTGATAAACCATAATTAAATCGTTTGTTAGTCAAAACAGTCAACAGTTCAACTCCCGTAGCTCAGCATTCAAGTACTGCAGTTCAGCAATTCAGCATTCAAGCATGGCTGTTCAGCCTTGGCTACACTTCAGCGAGGTTGCATAACACTCATTATGTTGTCGAAGAATATACCAAGGTTTGCACCTCGGCACCAATTTTAGCTTATGTCCAAATGCTGCACTTCAGACTACTTCGGCTAGATTCGACCTTGCACTTTGGCAAGGCTTAGTTGGGCACTTCAGCAAAGGAATTAAGCACAGCGTTACATCGAGGAACCATCAGGCAGAAGTACAATTCGAATATAATGATTACAGCTGGTTATTTGGTCTGAACACGTCAAGGTCATTCCAGCAGGCCTATTAGTCACATCAGCCGGTCTACCAGTCACATCAGCAGACCTACGATGTCTTAGGCTTTCTGCCCCAAGCGAACATCTCATCCGCCATCAGAGGCTAAAGGCGGGAGAAAGTTAATAAAAGCAGATCAATCGAGACAAAGAAGGGGATCCGAAATCCAAACATTGACATCCTAAAGCAAATTCATACACATTGTTCTTCAGCTCATACTGTGAGAAACACTTAACTCACCACTTAAATTATATTCTCAGTGAGAAATGGCCTAAACTGATTTGAGCGTCGGAGGGTTTTTCCCGAGGCCAACCCCCCTGGACCTCTGACTTGTGCTTCATTGTGCAGAATATTATGGAAGCTATTCCAGCTACAACCTTCAATCCAGTTAACAACTCTTCAAGTTAACTGACGACGTTAATTTGAGGTCATCTTGATCCTTGGTGAAGATCCGGCTTCATCAGTTACCATGATAAATTTTATGTTGATTAATCAGTAACTCATCCAAATCAAATTATAATAGTTGTTCATCTAATAATATACATAGAAATTAGGAGGAATTGAGATCCTGGTGCTGATGAGAGTAGCAAAACATAAGGGATCTTATACCATTTTTTTTCCTTATTGATTGATGATTAGTCATCATACCAAAATATACCTTCCTACATCATAAGGTTTTTTGTAAGCCTATCTCTCTCTCTTTTGATGGAAGACACCACCACCACGACACAACAACAACATTACTATATTGTCTTAGAGGCTCCTGCCTATGGTGGGGTATGGAGGGGTTGGATGTACGCAACCATACTCATGCGTTAGAAACACACAGAAGTTGTTTCTCGATGATCTATAATGAAAATTGCGTCAAGCTGCGTCGATCAACTGCTACTTCATAATATAAGAAGTGCAAACAATTTACTGAGTCATTTTTCTTTATTACATCATATTTCAAAGTCAAGGAAGAGTGTCGATGGAAGACACCATTTAAGTTAAATGCTATGACTATGGAAATGAAAATGTTAACAAACACACAAAATAAGACCTTTAGACCATTTGTTTTAGGTGTCTCAATTTTGACCGTTCAATCGAGTCTCATCAACATCTCTCCCTTTGTCTTGGTTTATGGTAAATGCAGCCAATTGAATGGAGATGAGATTTAATAACCCACATTTTTCTCACCCCTTCCTCACCGCACGTCATCTGGAAGCACCTTCCTCATACAGTCATGTGCAGGTTATCTTTTATCTAGTCTTTTTATCTAGTCTCACCATCCATGCTGCTACGAGGCGTGTAGCGGGAAGAGGGATGAGAGACATGTGGGTGAGGTGATCATTCAAACCCAATTGAATGAAATTCCTTTCTGTTATTTTTATTTATTTATTATTTTTGAAATTAATTTTTTGAAATCCTCAAGGCTGGTTCTCTTGTTCTTCCTCTGCCGTTTCTGTCATAAAGGATTCTGAAGAAAATCCCGTGCCCTTAATAATTTATTTTCTACATTCAAATGAAAAAGGATGGCATATAAGTCTTTTGTCCTTTATCCTTGGTCAAACAGCGACCTGATTATTTGTCTATTTAGTGGGACGGGGTCATTGGGTCATGTTAACATGAGTTTGTTCTATATTCCATTGTCGTGCTTCGCAAGTTGCTTGCCATGCAGGACGAATAATGATGATGTTGAAACTTGTGCTTACATAATGTGAAGTTTACATCTATTCAAAACTTTAATTTAATGAGTGGTGGTACTTCATCTTTGTATAACTCATGTATTTTATCGCAAAGTGGCAAATGTGGGACAATATTCTCAATACCCGTGGCCAATATGTGACAATATTCTCAATCTTAGAACCTGCATTCAATCACAAACTATAAGCCAAACTATGTGTCAGACAAGATGTGATTCCACATCTTAAATCTTTTCTGATACCATGTTGAAACTTAGGGTCATATCCACTCAAAATCTTAATACAATGGGTGGTGGTACATCATCTCCGTATAGCTCATGTATTTAACACCACAAAAAAATTGTGGTTTGCCGACGGAAAAATCACCGACGAACAACGTATAGTCGTTGTTTCGTCGGTAATAGCGACGACTCTGCGACCAAAATAATGTAGTCGCTAATTGCGACGAAAGTACGATGAAATTCGTTGTCGCTAAAAGAAAAATAGTCAGTCAGGTGAATTACGTCGGTGATTTGTCGGTGTCTCGTCGCAATTCTGCGTGTTTTTGTTCGTCGCTATTTAGTTTATAACGGTTCGTCGCTATGTCGTCGCAAATGTGTCGCTAAAAGTATAAAATAAATTCGTCGTTTACTAAGTTCTTGGAGTTGTGTATCGTCGTTTTTTTGTCAATGAAACCCGTATGTGGCAAATGTAATCGTTGGACGGAGCTTAAGCGCTCGACATGCAGTTAGCCAACTTATTCTATTGAATGGGCATCTGGTTCCTGTGCCGCACCTCACATCTCGTACCTGGCTTTGCCCATTTACAAGGACAGTGACGCGCAACCTTCGCAAGCATGTCAGGAGCTATCTATTCTCCAATCCCAGCTTATCCAGATGTTTTCATCTATGCTGCCTCTCACTAGTCGCGCATTTGGTGGAACCGGCATACGCTTGATTTTTGCCCCGGCACATGTTATATATCTAAGTGTTGTGTATCGTCGTTTTTTTGTCAATGAAACCCGTATGTGGCAAATGTTTTGAATTACTTTCCGTTCGTAATTCGGTTTGTCGTTGTGTCGTCGCAGATACATCGAGAATTAAACACGTGTATTGATTAAGGAAAAAGAAAGCGGTAATTGGGAAAAATACTCATTCATTTAATAATAAGAAGTTACATTATCAAACGAAAAAATAAAAAAAAATCTAAAAAGAGATGCGGAGATGGGCCGTTCACTCTTCGTCATCGGACGAAAGAGTGGCCGCGACATTCTCCGCAAACTCTCTGAGAAGGCGCTTGAGCTTGTAGTATCTAAATTTCATCTTCCGCAGCCTTCTAGTCATGTAGTGCAGTTGCCGCGACTGCTGATGCATATTTGCCATCAGCATACGGAAGTCGGCGTCCTGCACCGGCATTTGTTCTTGATCATCCTGATGCGGCGGTGGGCCATAGACAGATACAGAACCCTCTCGCTCAACCGATGGTGGTTGAGGAGGAGGCCCTTCTGGAGGGGCACTGTTTGCCCGTCCACCACGCCTTGGGGTTCTTTTAAAACGACGCGGCATATTTTGATTATTTATAACGTTATATGTGTGTATGTATAACAGCGGATGTTGTGAAATGAGCGACGACATAGCGACGCATTTGTCAACCGTTGGGAATGTACAGTGAATGTGCAGTGTGTGCAGTACTGTGCAGTGTGTGCAGTGAATGTGCAGTGATGACCTTTCGGATGTTATAGCGACGACGTAGCGACGAATTAGCGACGTATGTTTATCGTACGATGCAACCGTTGGGAACTGAACTGACACTGCCGAATAGCGACAACTTGGCGACGGAATAGCGACAAAACGCGTCGAATAATGTGAAGAGACGTTTTCCGTCGCTGTTTCGTCGGTAAAGCGTCGGTAAATTCAAAAAAAAAAACCCGCGAAGCCCGTTCTTCTCATTGTATTTAGTTTTTCCCTTTTTCGTCGATACGGTTAGTAGGTTTTTGTCGTTCTATTAAGTTTCGTCGAAGATATAGTTAGGTTTCGACGATACGGTTAATAGGTTTTTGTCGTTCTATTAAGTTTCGTCGAAGATATATATAGTTAGTAGGTTTTCGTCGTTGTATTAGGTTTCGTCGGTATATAGTTGATGTTTAGTCGGTGAATTAGTCGGAAGAAATTTTTCTTAACCACATTTCGCGTATACAGGTGCGTCGTCAGGATTCGTAAGAGATTAAACACGTGTTATAATTATTAAGAAAACAAATACGATATTAAAAAAACAAAATTCATTAATATAAAATTAAAAATTAAAAATTACAAAATATAATAAGAAATATTTAAAAAAAGCTAAATAGCGAAGAGTAGTCACTCACTGTTCGTCATCCGAACAGAGAGAAGCTATACTCTCCGCACACGCCTTCAGTTGGCGTCTCAACTGTGCAGATTTGGATTTAATCCGCATCTGCCTTTTATCTATGCAGTCGAGACGCTCTTCCTGAACCGTGACATGCGCCCTCACCTCATCTAACATTTTCCACAGATCTCGTACTTCTGTTTGGAGTTCGACAATTTGTCGATCCCGGCGAGGCTCAGAGGGCTCTGGTGGGGGAGGAGGTGGGGGAGGAACAGTTGAAGAAGAAGGCACTTCAGTTGGCGGTGTTGCCGCCCTACCACCACGTCCACCACGTCGTGCTTGCGCTTTAGTACGAACCATTTTGGATTATAAAATAGTCGTTTTATATGTTGTTGTGGGCACACGCTGATCCACTGTCTATATAGTGAAATCAGCGACGACATAGCGACGAATTAGCGACGCAAAACATCGTAAGTTGTAAGCATGGGGAACTGGACGGACTGTCTTTTACCGACGACGTACCGACGACTTAGCGACGAAACACGTCGTGCGGAATGAAGAGACGTTTTGCGTCGCAATGTAATCGGTACTTCGTCGGTAAAAGCATATCAAACGACGTGTTTCGTCGCTGGTCGTCGGTACGTCGTCGGTATATGTGTTTGTTTGTCTCCGGGATTTGTGTTTCTTGTTCGTCGATGTTCGTCGCTAAGTCGTCGGTATATGTGTTTGTTTGTCTCCGGGATTTGTGTTTCTTGTTCGTCGCCGTTCGTCGCTAAGTCGTCGGTATTGTGTGCTTATACTGGGAACGATAAAACCATTGTATTTCTTCTTCTCTTCTTCTCTTCTCCCATTCTTCTCTCATTTCAAACACATCAATCATCAATTTTGAACGAAAATACAGAAGTGTGGAATTTTGATTTTTTCTACACACGAAAAAAGATAGCTGCTGTTAGTTTCAAGGTGTAGCGAGAAAATGGATCCGAGGAGAAGCGATAGAAAGTGGATGTACCAGAGAGTAAACAACGGGGAGTGGTGTTTTAGATTTGTTGAAGGTCTCGAAGAATTTATTGATTTTGCGACGAGTAATGAAAGTGGAACGCAGATTAGATGTCCGTGCAAGAAATGCAAGAACCGTAAATATAAGGATCCGGGTGACGTGAGGGTTCACATATTGAAACAAGGTTTCGTCCACAATTACCAGACATGGTACTGTCACGGCGAATATGAGGGCCATCCATCTGACGGCGAAGCTTGGAGGACGTTCGATGCGACGCATCCGGGTTTTTCGTCGGAGACAAGGAACGTTAGGTTGGGTTTATCGGGTGGAAGAAGAGAAGCATATTCTGGGAGCTTCCGTACTGGAAGAGCAATATGATCCGATATAACCTGGATGTCATGCATATTGAGAAGAACGTGTTTGACAACATTTTCAATACAGTGCTGAATGTGCCAGGGAAAACAAAAGACAATTCGAAGGCACGACTTGATATGCGCGACCTCAACATGCGACCGGAGCTGCATCCCGTTGGCACATCATACATGCCGAAGTCCTCGTACACGCTGAATGCGGAGCAGGTCAGTGCGTTGTTATCGTGGCTAGGGACGGCTAGATTTCCTGATGGCCATGTTTCGAACCTGTCGAAAAACATCGACGTGAATAAACGCGGTTTGCACGGGATGAAGAGCCACGACTGTCACGTGTTCATGCAACGGTTGATGCCCATTGCATTCCGCGAGCTGCTTCCAACCAATGTATGGGAAGCAATTACCGAGATGAGTCTGTTCTTCAGATGTCTTACAGCCACGAGACTCAGGGCGGATGATATGTCAAGGCTGGAGGGCGAAATCCCAGTGATCATATGCAAGCTGGAAACTATATTCCCTCCGGCCTTCTTTGATTCAATGGAACACCTGCCAGTTCATCTACCATACGAGGCACGTGTTGGTGGTCCTGTTCAGTACAGGTGGATGTATCCGTTCGAGAGGTACTCTTTTTTATGTGCATGACATTCTTATGTGTCTAAGCGATATGCATTTGAACATATATTCACTATATGAACAGATATCTCAGGCATTTGAAGCTGAACATCAAGAACAAGGCGAAAGTCGAGGCCTCTATGTGCAATGCCTATCTGACGGAGGAAGCATCGGCCTTCGTGTCTCATTACTTCGAGCCAGATGTCCCGTCGAGGTGCAGAGATGTTCCCCGGAACGACGACGGCATTTCCAGATCCGGTGTCCTCCCAATATTCACACATCCGATCAGATTTCACGGACAGGGAAAGGAAATGATATTGGGGGACAGCGAGCTGAAGATTGCTCATTCTTATGTTCTGCGCAACTGCCGTCAAGTCGACCGTTTCCAGAGGTATAAACGATTTCCCATTTTATTTTGTAAATACCTTGCGATACTCTATCCATTATGTTACAAAGATATACAGGGTACTCATTCGTAATTTGCTTCAGCTTGTTCGTTGATTTATTGCAACACCGTTCACCGGGTATATCGAGCGATGCAATAAACAATGAGTTAGATTCCAAGTTTGCTGATTGGTTCAGGTGGCATGTAAGTTTTGTATTTGCCTGTTACGTGTACGATATGTGATACACATTTATTGCCCCGTTGATGTATACTTACTTGTCCTTTTACAGGCGAGCAAAGGTCATCTGGCTGACGATGAGTACGGTTACATTCTGACGCCAGTAGCCGAGGGTCCATTGAACAGAGTCGCGCGACACGACATGTGTTTTGTCAACGGGTATAGATTCCACACAGTCTCCCATGCCAGCCGAAAATCGTCGGAGAACAGCGGAGTGTGTGTCAAGCGTTATGACAATAGCCCGGACGAGGATGACTTCTACGGCTACCTTACTGACATCATTGAGCTCGAATATCCCGCATTGCCTATAAAGCGGGTGGTCCTATTCAAGTGCGAATGGTACGATCCAACTCGAGAAGGTTATCGCGTTGGCACAAAGGTCCACGACAAATATAAGTTGGTAGACATACACCAAGGGCGACGGTACAGAAAATACGATCCATACGTTTTGGCTAGTCAAGCGTCCCAGGTGTACTATCTATCGTATCCAACAACGAGGATGAATGCGAGCTCAAAAGACTGGCGAGCCGTGTGCAAAGTGAAATCGAGCAAGTTTGATGTGAGTATACAGACAGTTTCAGATGGTATGGACGCCGCATTTCAAGAAGAAAACCCGTCCGTTCTAGATACGACACATGTTCAACTGCACGACCTCCCTCTAAATGACCCCAACGGCGGTTTTATCGAAATTCATCTCAACATACAACCGTCTGACAATATTGAAGACGTAGTCGAAGACGAATACGAGGATGACGAGGACGACGAGCATGTAGATGAAGATGAAGACGAAGATGAAGATGCGTATGAGGATGCAGATGACCAGGAAGATTGACGTTAGCCAAAAATTTTTATGTACCTCTTTATATGAAAGTGTGTATGTGTTGATGTAATTATATTCATGTATATACTACTTTAAATTTTGTATTATTTTTTTTTCGAAAATGATGACACCGACGCGTTACCGACGAAATATTTCGTCGCTAAATTTGAAATAACGACGACACATGAAAAATAGCGACGAACTAAATAGCGACGAACGTTCGTCGCTAGGGTCGTCGCAAATTAACGCAGATAAGCTGAACTCCCCCTCTTTCTTCCCCATTTCCCTCCTTCCCCATTTTCCCCTCCCCTCGGCGAAACCTCCCTCCCCCAACCGGCGAAGCCTCCCTCCCTCCCCCGGCGAAAGCTCCCTCCCGCGGCGAAGTTCTCCGTTCACCTCCCTACTTCGGTTAGTTTCTCTTCCTATTTCGTTTTTTTATTTAATTACTTATGTTGTTTTTAATTTTTTTTAATGTCTTGTGGGGTGGTGGTGCTGGGTGTGGCGGTGGTGCGGGGTGCGGGCTGGGTGGCGTGACTGGGTGGCGGGACTGGGCTGGGTGGCGGGACTGGGTGGCGGGACTGGGTGGTGCTGGGCGGTGGGTGCTGGGGCTGGGTGTGGGTGCGGGGCTGGGTGTGGGTGGGCGGTGGGTGCGGGGCTGGGTGTGGGTGGGCGGTGGGTGCTGGGGCTGGGTGTGGGTGCGGGGCTGGGTGTGGGTGCGGGACTGGGTGGTGGGTGGGCGGTGGGTGCGGGGCTGGGTGTGGGTGGGCGGTGGGTGCTGGGGCTGGGTGTGGGTGCGGGGCTGGGTGGTGCTGGGGCTAGGTGGGTGGTGCTGGGGCTGGGTGGGTGGCTGTGGTATATATATGTATATGTGTATAGAATTATGTATGTATATATATGTATATGGTATATATATGTATATGGTATATATGTATGTAGTATATATATGTATATACGGTATATATAGTGTATATATCTATATATGGGTATACATGTATATGGTATATATATGTATATACGGTATATATATATATATATATGTATTTATGGATTTTGTAGTTAATTTTCGTATTTGGGTATATAATTATATATATAAGTTAATTTCGTATTTACATATAAATATATGTAAAATTATTAGAAAATGTTTTTTTGGGTAGAATTATGTATGTATATATATTTTTCGTATTTACATATATTTATAATTATATAATCTATTTTGGTATATATATGTATATACGGGTATATATATGTATATGGTATATATATGTATATACCGGTATATGTATATGGTATATATATGTATATGTATGTATATGTATGTATATGTATTTAATAGATTTGTAAATGTATGTATATGTATATGTATATGTATGTATATGTTTTTAATACATATATACACGCACATATACATATATACGGTACACGCACATATACATATATACGGTATATGTATGTATATGTTTTTAATACATATATACACGCACAAATACATATATACGGTACATATATACGGTACATATATTTAATTTCGTATTTAAATATAGTTAAATTTGTAAAAACTGTTTTTAATAGATTTGTAATATATCTTTTGTAATTTTTGTATATAAATATATGTAAAATTATTAGAAACTGTTTTTTTTGGTAGAATTATGTATGTATATATATTTTTCCTATTTAAATATATTTATAATTATATAATCTATTTTTGGTACATATATGTATACGGTATATATATGTATATACGGTATATATATATATATATATGCATATACGGGTATATATATGTATATACGGGTATATATGT